>JARQOC010000011.1:173196526-173366332 GCA_033576535.1 Allobates femoralis | reverse complement strand
TGGTTTCTAAACAAACAATGGACTGCAGTTATCCAGTATGCATTTTTCCAGGCAAAGCGGACACAGCGTCGCTCAATACAAGTGTATGGAGCAAGGTCGCTACCACTAGTTGAACACACCCACTCCATACACTGCTATTGAACGAGGCCGCGTCCAGTAGTCATATTATTGTTGGGAACATGCATACCGCATAATTGTGGTCCGCTCTCGGCTTACAAAATGGGAATCCTCGCAGCACACATTGCAAGCACTGGGAGGATCAATAAGTCTGCAGTCACATAGAATGACTGAAGAATTATCAGTTTTAGACTGGACAACCTCTTTAACACCTATAATAGGGGGTAAATATAGAGCATAAAACAAACTGGCAAAAAGTGTTCCCTTTGACAATACTACATCATGAAAACACCTAGCAAAGTCCAGGAAAAGACCAAATAATGGCAATATAAATAGAATATATAATGTGTTCTAATTAAACAATGGCCTGGACATAGACACACTTAAAAACAATTAACGTTTAGAGATGAACAAACCTTTCAAGGTTCATTTCGGGTTGCCAAACGTCCCGGTATTAAGCAAACCTGTTTGGGTTTGGAGTTTGGGTACTTAACATTTGTAAAGCCCTGGAGCAAGCATTGATGTGGTTAGGTATAGATGGTGCTTCGCCCAGTAAGAGCCACGTGTAGTGTTTGATAGGCTCGCACTAGCCTTAAACGCTCAGTTTTTGGCGGTAGTGTGTGTCCAAAATTCTCACCTCCAGAAGGGTTCTACTTGTTGTTGGCAGTATGTGGGCAGAGATCTGAACTGCCAATCAGTGACTTCCATTGAGAATCATGGAAGTTCAAGGTCATGAACAGTGCTCCAGAACGTTCAGTGGCACCGCCTAAACCCAAACTTCCAAAGGTTTGTTCATCTCTATTAATGATACAACAAAATTAATTAAAAATTTATGGAGGTGGCGGGGCATGGCGTATAGATAACATCAATGTACATAATTTGATATAACAATTGTCACAATGAGTAACCAACAATATACCAAGTAATAGAAATAAAATGAAGCACTACTAAACTGCAAAATATATTGTACATAGCCAGAATATTAATAGTATATATTATTTTAATAAAGTGGATAGTCCATGAAATATGAAAGATCAATTCATGATAAAGCATGAACAATGAGAGATATACCAATAGCCTATTCCTAGTTCTAGAGGATGGGGAGAGAGGAAACAGTGGGGGCGGGCGCAGATCTAAGTGCAGACCGTAGGAAATGTGTCACAATTCACAGGATCTTTAAGGTTTTCTGCTCACCTTTATGTGATCTTGTATCAGGCATATAGAAATCAAATGTGCTGGTTCTCCAAGAGTTCGTTCCTTCTTGGCCTGCAGGTTCCAGAAAAATCAGGCTTTGGGACTGCTGAGCCCGTCGATGGATAATAAGAAGAGTGTCTGTTCCAATCACTACCCAGCACTTCCAGGAGGGACACAAGGATCCAATGTCGTTTATAACATTTATTCCAGCAGAAAAGTGTATTACATACAGTTCATCAATAAGGTACAACGCGTTTCTGCTAAAAATATAAAAATCTATAGCCTTCCTTAGGTCAGGCTATACTTTTATGAAGCACTACCCTCCTCCCATAATTAAGTAAATAGTAGATCCAATATTCGGGCCACTAGTATTGTATCAGAAATACCTAGGAAAGTTTAATGTTAGAATTGTCACATATATACCCTCCAATCATTTATTTGTACATTTGAGATCCAATTAGCTGTCTTGATGTTTTTTACCGCAGGCGCAATAACTGTGTATCGTTATTATTAGGTCTCAGTAATAGGCGGATTAGGTCTCAGTGTGGCTTGAAGGAAGAGGTGGGTCTTCAGGTTTTACTTGAAGATTCCCAGGGTAGGGGAGTGTCTGATGTGGTGTGGAAGAGAGTTCCAGAGTATGGCAGATGCACGAGAGAAGTCTTGTATGCGGTTGTGGGAGGTGGAGATGTGGGGGGAGAAGAGAAGGAGTTCTTGAGAGGAGTGCAGGTTGCGTGAGGGGTGGTATCGGGAGACCAAGTCAGAGATGTATGAAGGAGACAGGTTGTGGATGGCCTTGTATGTCAAGGTTAGGGTTTTGAACTTAGATCTCTAGGAAGTAGGGAGCCAGTGGAGGGCTTTGCAGAGGGGGGAGACAGGGGAGTAACAGGTGGATGAGTCGGGAAGTGGAATTGAGGATGGTTCGGAGGGGTGCAAGGGAGGAAGCGGGGAGGCCAGTGAACAGGAGGCTGTAGTAGTCGAGGCGGGAGATAATGAGGGCGTGGACCAGCGTTTTGGCAGTGTCATGGTCAAGGAAGGAGCGGATGCGTGAGATGTTTTTAAGCTGGAGGTGGCAAGAGGTGGCGAGGGCCTGGATATGTGGCTTGAAGGAGAGGGCAGAGTCGAGGATTACCCCGAGGCACTTGGCGTGGGGGACAGGTGAGAGTGTGCAGTCGTTGACAGTGATGGTTAGGTCGGGTAGGGGGGAAGAGCAACTTGGGGGAAGGCGATGAACTCTGTTTTATCCATGTTGAGTTTGAGGAAACAAGCGGTGAAGAAGGATGAGATGGCGGACAGGCAGTGTGGGATTTTGGATAGCAGGGAGGTGATGTCAGGGCCGGAGAGGTAGAGCTGGGTGTCATCGGCGTAGAGGTGGTATTGGAGGCCATGGGATTCGATGAGTTGGCCTAGGCCGAGGGTGTAGATGGAGAAGAGTAAGGGTCCCAGGACTGAGCCTTGGGGAACTGCAACAGATAGGGGGTATGGTGAGGAGGAGGTGTGGGCGTGGGTGACGCTGAAGGTCCGGTCTGTTAGGTACGAGGAAATCCAGGAGAGGGCTAGGTCAGTGATGCCAAGGGATTCTAGAATTTGAAGCAGGAGGGAGTGGTCAACTGTGTTGAAGGCAGCAGAGAGGTCGAGGCGGAGAAGGATGGAGTAGTGTTGCTTGCTCTTGGCGGTCAGTATGTCGTCGGTGACTTTGGTTAGGGCTGTTTCGATGGCGTGGAGGGCTCGGAAATTGGATTACAGGCGGTCAAAGAGGGCGCACGAGGAGAGATGGGAGTACAGTTCGGAGTAGACATGTTGCTCAAGAAGTTTTGAGGCGAAGGGGAGGAGAGATATGAAACGATAGTTGGAGACTGTTGCGGGGTCGAGGGAGGGTTTTTTGAGGATGGGTGTGATAAGGGCATGTTTGAAGGATGAGGGGAAGACACCAGTGGTAAGTGATATGTTGAAGAGATGGGTTAGGGCGGGGATAAGGAAAGTGGTGAGGTTAGGGATGAGATCGGAGGGGAGAGGGTTGGAGGCACAAGTGGTGAGGTGTAATCGTGCTAGAAGGGAGTAGAGACGCACTTCAGTCATGGAGGAGAAGTTACTTTTGGTCGAGGGGGGTTGGGTGATAGAGAGGGGGGGCCGAGTGGATTGGGAATTGAAGCTTTCTCTCATTTTGTCGATCTTCTGTTTAAAGAAGCTGGCAAAGTTGTCGGTGGTAATGAGGGGAGAGGGAGGGGGTGCGAGGGGGCGGAGTAGGGCGTTAAAGGTTATGAAAAGTTGCTTGGGATTGTGGGAGAGGGAGCTAATGAGAGACGAGAAGAAAGCTTGTTTTGCTGTGGTCAGTGCTGTCTTGAAGCCGATGAGGGACTGTTTGTACAAAGCGAGGTGCGTTGCGGAGTTGGATTTCTTCCATCTCCGTTCAGCTACCCTGGACGTCCGTCAAAGTTTTTTGGTGCTGGCGGTGATCCAGGGTTGTCTGTGTGCACAGGTTTTGTTGTATGAGAGAGGGGCGGCCTAGTCGAGTGCTGTGCCGAGAATGGTGTTGTATGTGTGTGGTGTATTGCTATTTTACATTTCTACATTTCTACTTATGGGATCCCATGTATGTTAGATGAACACTATGTCATTATATTATTCATATTTATTATTTATTATTGATCTCTTATTTGGGATTGTTATCTCAGGCACTCTTTGTCATCTTGTTTGTGTCTTATTTGGATCCTCCTCTGGTATTTTAGGTATATTCTAGTGTTACTGCTAGGGCATCCGTATTCTTTATATCAAATCAGATAAGTGACAAAAATAAATAATGGGCAAAATGAACAAAAAGTCTCGATAGACACTGTGTCTTGTCCACCTCACCTTCCAAAGGTCATTTTGATAATGCTTCCTCAAAGAACAGTTGAATAAAGATGATTATATATTTTATTTATATTGTCATTATTAGGTTATTGCTGGGCTTTTGTAGATGGAAAGAGAGAAAGAGAGAAAGAAAGAGAAAGAGAGAAAGAAAGAGAGAAAGAAAGAGGAAAAAAAGAAAGGAATGAAGAAGAGAGAAAGAAAAAAAGGTGAGAAAGAAGGAAAAAGAAAAAAAGACAGAAAGGAATAAAAAAGAAATAAAGAAAAAGAAACAAAGAAGGAATAAAGAGAGAAAGATAGAAAAAAGCAAGTAAGAAAGAAAGATATTACAGTCCAAATTAAAATAATCCAGCAGACTCCTAACTTTAATTTTAAAGTTTAACCGCCAGTTACATTTTTATGTAATAATCATGCAGAGCAAGAGATTTTAATAAACTTTCAAATATACTTTATTAGTGAATTCTGAAAGAAAACTATTCATAAACCTTCCAAAAGATGTGCCTACTAGACTTTTGAAGCAGACATATGTTTAAGGGGCGTGGCCTACAGAGCTTGCAAGCTCCTGACTGCAGCTGATGAAGTGACAATGTATCAGGACACCCCAGGCTACAGCACAGTGCTGAGCAATGTGAGGATCAGAGTAAACTCCTCTGCCCTTTCCTTGGCACAAGCTTCTCTGATCTGTCATCTGGCTCCTCCTCTGCCCACACAGCTCAGGATCTCTCTTGTCCCTTCTATGTTGTCACACTGCATTGCTCCCTATCAGCTGCTCCCCACTCCCACATAGCCCTAAAATGCAGTTTTTAAAAAAGCACAGAAAAACTTTAGAAAATAAGTAATATGGCACAAAAAAAACATTATCCCAGGTGCTATGTGAGCCATCATTAACAACCAGTGCAGCATTGTTTGTTTGTTTGTTTGTTTTTTCAATGAAATGACATTTACACTTTAAGTTGTTTTTAAAATGTAACATTTATAAACATCTCTTTACTGCAACAAAAAATTACTTTATGATTGCCTGGGAAAAAAATTGTCTCATTTGGGAAAACCTGGATATAGTCTGCACTGACGGCAGCAGAGCGTAATAAACATACAATGATATAAATAGGAAGCTCGCAGGTATACATTGACCTGTCCTTGTAGGTGTAGCAGAGATAACTTGTTATTGAACTCTTTGGGAGTTAAGAAATCAGATCATCTGAAGTTCTATGGAAAAACAGAAACACGGTCTGACAGTCTCATATTTGCATTGCAGTTCATGTTGAATTGTATTTTTTCTCTAGTGTCAGAAGGAAGAATTACAAGCTATAAATAGGCAAATCACTAACCTCAGTAAACTGCAAAAAAAATTCTACAGTAAATTGCCTGCTGAGCATAAATGAGTACACCCCCCAATAGATTTGTTATAAAATCGTTAGCTTCCTTTCAGAATCATCATTTTCTATAGAATATCATACTAGAAAATACTCCCACAAATGTCGGCCATTTATTGCAAAGATTTATTACTTTGCACACCAAAAAAAGTAATTTTTCTAACAAGTTCATTCAAGATCATGTTGCAAAAATTAATACACCCCAATAATAAACTTTAGAAAAACCTAAAGTTTAGACTGCACAATTCTAATTATGAAGAATTTAATCAAAGTAATTATACATTAAAGAGGTGTCTAGCTGTCAGTTGTTTACAAAAGAACATTACTTAACAAAGAAAACCCCTTCCCATTTCATGCTGTCAGCAATGGCACCACATGGAAGAGAAATGCATTTTGGGTGAGCATGCATTACTGTCTGCTCACCACAGCAGCTTTCTCAGGCTGAGCTGTGGCTTGTGTGAGCAATGACATCAGAGAGGGCATCTGATGAGACACCTAGGGCAGTATGAGAAAACTGCTGCAGAGAGTGGACACTATTTTCTCTGCTCAATGCATGTAGCAGAGCCGACATCACTGTGGATTATCAATGGAGGGTATGTTTGAGGTTAGTAAATGGGAAAATGAGTGTTATCTGTGTGTCCTATTTTAAATAAAAGATTTTTCTGTGTCTGTGTTTGTTAACAATTTACTTATACAATTGATAATGTGCAGGTCTCATAGAAACCTGAACATTATCAATCTGGGCTTAATGACAGCTGTCATTAACCCCTGCTAACATCCCGATGCCATCACAATAGGGCATCAGGAAAACATGGATAAAGCTCCAAGAACTGGTAATTCTAATGAATGCACCAGTTTCTGGGATGGCTGCTATTTTGTAGCCTGGGGACCAAATAAGTATGGGCTTCACCTTTGCTGAGAATTCCAGCTCCCAGCTGCCTGGTTTTTACCTTGGCTGGCAATAAAAAATAGAGCGAAGACTACACATTTTTTTTAATTATTTATGTAAATAATTAAAAAAAAATAATGTAATCTTCTGTATTTTTGATTGCCAGCCAGGGTAAATCGAGGCAGCTGAAGGTGGCAGCCCATAGTTGTCTGCTTTATCGGTGCTGAAAGTCAAAAATACATACGCAAAAATGTTTTAATTATTTATTTATTTTTACACTCCAATGACGGGGGTTTTGTTTCCAATGGCAACCAATCACAGACACCAGCACTATGGGTGGGAGCTCAATCACAGACTCTGTCACAGAGATTGGGCATCTATGATTTGCTGTTGGAGCAGAGTCCATTGAATATACTGGAGGTTAATGAGCGGACCCGGAAGTGGTGTTACAAGTGTGCGATCCTCGGTAAGTACATACTGCTGCTGCTTTAATCATTGTTTTGCTTTCTTTTACAGCACCCCCCGCCATCATTTTATAAATGTAAAGTCCGTGTTTGGGTTCAGGCTAGTATTTATACCAAAATGAACAGGTACAGAGTGAAAAATCAGCAGAGGCAAACATTTATTTAAAGGTATTGTCTGGGCTTATTGTATAGTTTATGTGAATGTCTAGGATGCAGAATGTTGACAATTTGTAATTTACTCTATTAGCAATCTGCAAATATCACAATTTGGCATGTGGAGGAGTTGCTCACTCCCAACTAGAGTTTTACTGTTTTGGAGTCTGGTCGTAAAGTCACATCTGGACATTATGCCTAGACTCCAACAGGCCACCCCCCCCTCCATCTATGTGAACATTGATTCCACTGAGCTGAGCAATCAGCTGTAAAGAGGAGGGACAGTCCACTTATATTCACAGCAAGCTCTGTGAGTATATAGAGACCAGCTGATTGTACAGCTCAGCTGAATGAGCGGTGTCTGCGCGGTTCATGTACTTCACAGGGGCCAGTGCTGTATTACTGGTGCGATCAATTCTGCATTACTGCGCCACAACCGCCCCTCTGTGAAAGAGATGACCACGCAGACACCGCTCATTGTGCCGCATCATTGACGTAGAGCTGTCTTTTACAGAGGGGCAGCTGCAGCACAGTGATGCAGAGATGATCGCATCAGTGACACAGCACTTGCCTCCATTAAGGAGATAAACTGCACGGACCTGCTCATTGCACTGAGCTTTTCAATCAGCTGGTCTCTGTATTTTCACAGTGCTTGCTGTGAAAATAAGTTGACAGTCCCTCCTCCTTACAGCTGAATTGTCAGCTTAGTGGAATCAACCTTCACATAAATGGAGGGAGGCGGGCTTGCTGGAGATTGGGCGAGTCTGCTGGAGTCTGGGGGTAATCCAGTTGTGACGTTATGACCAGTCTCTTCACATGAAATATCTGGTTGGGGGTGAACAGCTCCTCCACCTCTATAGCTTGTCCTGAGCAGTGTGAAATCTCAGCATCAGCAAGAGTAGAAGGATGAACAATGAGGCTGTGACAATTAGGCTAGGTGCGCAAAAGCTAAGCATAAACTTTCAAAAACATTATATTGCCAATTTGACATGGACTTAAGCCAGCCTAAGCCAGCCTTTGCACTGACGAGGAGCAATACCCCACAAGACTGTGTTTGCAAATTGAGATACTGGTTTGGGTATTTTCATCCTTAGTCAACTGACAAGGTTTGTTACAGGGTCGATATGGACTTTTAGGATTGTTACTTCTAATACATGGCACTAGAGTTCATCTTCTTTCTCTATGAAAGACATTTTGCGTATCAATAAGTTATCAGGATCAGATTCAATTGAGAAGCACAAGAGGTATACATGGCCATAACCATAAAGCTAAAAATTCCTACACACTTTTTTTATAACGTTTCAATAGCTATGGAAATTAGAGCAATACAAAAAATCACCCAGTATGAGCCTGACCCCAACACCCTCCCTAGTGTAAATGATGCTAAACACGTCTTATTTAGAAATAGCTTTGCTTGTACTTGTGCTTCGTACATTCAAAGTTTGGTCTTGCTACAGATTTACGCACGTTATTCCCTCACTACATTTGCCCTATTTTATGCATGAACATATCCTATTAGCCTCTGCTGTTATGGGTTGACATCAATCACTCAAATCATTTTTAATGTGCTAGATCATGATGACTGAAATGCATGCTCCATGAGTTTAGTGGCCAAGAAGTGCTTTTTCAGTAGTTAAGTCTAGGGAGATTTCCTGAAA
The DNA here is from genome assembly GCA_033576535.1 of Allobates femoralis. Taxonomy (NCBI): domain Eukaryota; kingdom Metazoa; phylum Chordata; class Amphibia; order Anura; family Aromobatidae; genus Allobates; species Allobates femoralis. The sequence goes on along the minus strand of JARQOC010000011.1, from coordinate 173,357,637 downwards.
GCACTGAATGGAGAGGATATCCTAAGGCACAACAGAAGGTTGTTTTAAAGTCTGTCCTTTAGCTGAGGATTCATTTTACTTGCAGTGTGGAAGCGGTGAATAATACAGTATTTTTAGAGAAGAGGTATGGGACTAATATCGTCCATGATAATAATGTGCCCATTTAGGGGACAGAGATCACTTTTTCTATTTCCCAATTGTAATTCTTTCTCTCCTGATGTTAAGAGTTTACCACCCTTTAATTGAACTTGTCATAGTCATACATTTCCAATTTATAACGAGTATAGTGCTTTTATACATTGAGACATCAGAGCTTGTCAGCAGCTTCCCCATTAGAGATAATAATATACTTGCTACAGTATATATATATAACAGATAATATCATCTGCTATTTTTCCATAGTAATAAATCTAGTCTACAGTACTTTTTATCTGCTAGCCTATGTAAATACTTATATCTCAACAAATGAGAAAACTATTCTAAGAGTGATACCTTTATCTGCTAAAAGGAGAAATTATATTTGCAAGCATTCAGAGCTCAACAGGCCCCTTCATCAGACAATACTGCACACCTAAAAGTAGAGTCTTCATCCTGTAGAACAAAGCTTGTAATTCTGTTTATCCTCTCCAACTAAGGCCCCTTGCACATCAGCGGTAATCTCTGATCGGGGCAGAAAAAACCGCAACTGCCGCGGTTACCCCATAACGGGCACACTTGCGGTTCACTTGCGGCAAGCCCCATGCAATGTCTATTTCGGCACTTGTGGCAGATGCGGCCGCGAAAAAATGCGGTCAGCCGCAGTTTTTTCATGGCCGCATCTGCCGCAAGTGCCAAAACCGCACTTGCCGCACCTGCTGCACACTTACCGCAAGCCCCATAGACATCGCATGGGGCTTGCCGCAGGTGAACCGCAAGTGTGCCCGTTATGGGGTAACCGCGGCAGTTGCGGTTTTTTCACTGCAACTGCCGCGAACAGCGATTACCGCTGATGTGCAAGGGCCCTAAGACAAACAAAATATGCGTGATAAGCTCTTAGCCATATATGAGCCCCGGGGACCAGGGGTGGCAGCATATCAACTAACTTTAACAGGACTTGCTATAACGTTTATGGGTCGCCCAGAACAATTTTGTTTAGAATCTGTCAACATGTTCATTCTGCCCTAACAACAAGCAGTAGGAAAAACACCGGCTCCGATTCATCATAAGTTTGACATCAAAATAGTCAAACAACTGAGAAAAAATTAGAGACATTTGGATATCCATGCTATTTTGGTCCTGCTCCAACAAAGTTGGCAGAGCTGTAGAGGGATGGGATTGTTCCACGAAGTAGTGATCCTCATTCATCAAATTATTAGAGTTATTACATCTTAGGGTAGAAACACGATGCCAGATGCATGGGAGATACTCTCAATAGTCTTGCATGACTCACTCAGGACGGTCCCTGCCTTTCTGGATAGTAACACATCAGCTGCTTGAGTTTCTATACAGCTGCAAGCTCCTGTCCAGAGCTTACAATCTATGAGGAAATAGGGAGGCCCAAAATGTAAATGGTATAAAGTGCTTCACATGTATGGTCTAGCCATCATTATAATAAATAGGGTATTCAAATAACCCTGTCTAAATTGATTGCCAGCCAATTATACAGTGCTATTGAGTGCATGGAGAGTTTGTAAAAAAGTCCTGCAAAGAAGCAGATTTGGTGGAGGTTTTTATGGGAGCAAAACTTGCACAGTTGGATAAATGAAGTTAGTCGATAATCTAAAGAAATATGTTTTTAGGGCACCCTTAAAAACTGTGGGGATTGGGAATTCATTGATTTGTCCCATATGGTACATTCCAGAGAATTGGCACAGCTTGCAAGAAATCTTGAAGATGGGAGTGGGATGTTCAGATTATTGAGGGTGTTAGTCTTAGGTCATTACCAGATTGTTGGTGTGGGTAGGGTGATAGGCAAAGATGAGGGAGGAGACACAGAGTGGTGCAGTACTGTGTGATACTTTTTGGGTGAGAATGAAAAGTAGAAATGAGTAAACTTTGCTCTAACATGTTCACCAACGTCAAATCTGGACCAAATTTAGCAATGTTGGCTCGGCCCCTCGAACCCAAATGTTTTGCTGAAAAGTTGGAAGTGTATAATTTGCTCGGTAATTGTTTGGATGACAAAAAGCATTACTGCATTTTGCACTAATGCTTCTTTTCTATGTTTTCAGAGTGTCAATGTCTAGAATAGCGGGATGGGAGCGGTGACGGGAGAGGTGTCAGGGTCTCAGGTCAGATAACTTCTTTGAGATAAGCGCAGGTCTCCATTTTTCTTTCCCGCATTTACTGTGGGTGGTCCGGTGTGGCAACCAATCAGCACTCATAAAGCAAATTGTTCTTTTTGCACACAATGACTTGTGTCATTGGCTGGGTACGTCACATGTCCTTGACATAAAAGAACCTCATTGCCATATTCCCAGTGTTAGAGCTCAGTAACAGTCTTGCTGCTGCAGTGCCGACGCTGCTACTACTGTGTTCACGATTTAGATAGATAGAGAGCGATTCTATTTCTTTAAGGAGAGAAAGAGTAGGTTTAGTAACTGCTTACTAAAACAGCCCTTTTTAGGGCTTAGTAGCAGTGTTTGGCAAATCCCCAGTGGCACAGTGGTGCTTGTGTGATCATCTGCACCAATTTTGTGCAGAAAATCATTTTGTGCCACATCTGGCAACACCCAGACAGCACCCACACTTTTTTGCCTAGTACCAGTGTTTGGAAAACCCCCTATGGTACAGTGGTGCTTGTGTGTTCATCTGCAGCTTACTCACGATTCCATCCACAAGGTCATTATTAACCCCTTAGGCTAGGGCCACACCAGCGTTTACCATTGGGTTTCATGGGGGTTCCATTAATTTGGCAGTATTAACGCAGTGTTACCGTATAGGTAAGGCTACGTTAACATTGCCAATTCATTCCTATGGGTGACGGAACCCAAAGCGCAGTTCAAAAGCCGGCATGTAAGTGCAAGAGTTTGAAATCTCTTGCTATTTCCAAGCCCATTACATGATGCGGAAGCACGCGTCATGTGATGCGCTTGGAAATAGCGCAATGTTTCAAACTCCGGCACTTACATGCCGGCTTTTGAACTGCGCTTGGGGTTGCGTCACCCATAGGAATGAATTGGCAGTGGTGATGCAGGCTTACCTATACGGTAACACTGCAGTAATGCTGCCAAATTCTATCTTTTTAAAGGACCGCCCTGAGCGCAATGTTAAACGCTGGTGTGACCCTAAACTTAGTGCCTACTGTTGCGTATTCGCATGACACCAATTAAATTCATTTGTATATGTATATTTCTGAGAGATTTCAATTCAGGCAATAAGGGGTTACAGAGATTAAAAGAATTAGTCATAGCACAGATCCCTGCGGCACCCCACTGCTGACAATAGCCTATTTAGAGAATCCTATCTCTTAGCCAATTCCTTACCCACCTGCATAGACTATCAAATGCCTTTGCAGTGTCCAGATAAAGCACATCAATTGCATTACCAACATCCAAATTTGCACTTACCTCCTCATAGAAATTCATCGTATTGGTTAGTCATGACTTATCTTTCATGAATCTATTCTGGCTGCTAGTTGTATTACTCTCTGCAATATATTTTTTTCTGGTCATTTCTTATAATGCCCTTAAAATTTTGCATATCACCTTTGACAGACTTGCTTGGATCTACCTTCTTACCTTTCTTAAATATTGGTACCACGTCAGTCATCCTCCAATTCTGAAGCACTAACCATGTTAAGGGAAGAGTCCAAGAAGATGAGATATAGCGATCTGTCAATTAATGAGCTCATTTCCCTCAGTATCTTTGAATGAATGCCATGCGGCCTGAGATTTGTCAATGTTTTATTTGGTCAGATGCAGACAAACCTCTGTTTGTGTTAAAATAGTTTATCATTTGGTGAACTTTGATTTTGCCTTGTTGAAGGATCCCTGGGACAGTCAGTTCATTATCAAGGAGTAATGTTTGGGGTTAGGTTGCTTCTTCACATCAAGGATGTTTTTTCATCCTATGCCCTTATTTGTGTCTTTTATTCTAATCCTACCTCACTATTATGTCATTTTGCATACTTATTTAATAATAAACGTAATGTACTTTATTATAAATTGTTTGCCCTTATTTTTTTAATATTATTTATTATTATAATTTGTATTTTTTTTTACCATTTGTTTATTGTTTTTTTCACGTTTGAGAGTTTTTTCGGCTTTATATATTGACAGGAGAGGTGACGGGCAGAGTTGTATGTTTTAAGCCTAAACTTCTAATAGTTGACTTTTTCAGCCATATGGTATTTTCTCCATAGATGCTCGAAGCACCTGGAGCACCACTGTAAAAGACGTGTTTGCAGCTTGTGCCATGGTTGCCTATAATGTCTAAAGAAGGGGTCTCAAACTCCAGGCCTCGAGGGCCGCACACAGTGCAGGTTTTCAGGATTTCCATAGTATTTGACAGTTGGTAATCAAATGACCAACTGTCAAATTCCAAGGAAATCCTGAAAACCTGGACTGTGTGCGGCCCTCGAGGCCTGGAGTTTGAGACCCCTGGTCTAAAGGCTCCGTTACACACTACGATATCGTTAACAATATCGTTGCAACGTCACCAGTTTGGTGACGTTGCAGCGAACGATGTTGAAATTATATCGTTGCGTGTGACACGTATCAACAACCAATGATAAGTTTGTTGTTCGTTGATCGTGGAAGAATGGACTGGACCATAAATTTATCATTGGTCTCCCACTGGGCGGCCAGCATCAGTGCGTGTGACAGCGGGAGACCAACGATAAACGACCTCCCAGTGCCGCACAGCAAGCGCTGGGAACTGGTAACCAGGGTAAACAGCAGGTAACTAAGCGCAACGCTATGCTCGCGGGCCGTTGATCGCTGGTGAGTCTAACTTTTTGACAGCTCACCAGCGATCAGATAACGATGTCCCAGCGATCCCGGCCATGTCGGATCGTTGGTCGGATCGCTGGGACATCATACTGTGTAACAATGAAGTTAGGATATTAAGTAGTCCTACATTTTTTTTATTTACTTGCAAGATCTACTTTTCATTTGTATAAATCATTTAATATAAGAAAGTTCAGTGTATATGAAATGATGCTTTAACAGATAGAAAAGGATTGCACTATGTGCATTTTTTTCAAGGGCAGTCCTAGTCTAAATTACTACAAGCCAGTAATTAGAACCAGGTTTATTGTTTTAGTTTCTGACTACTAATGTCCTTATTGATTATCTGTCTATTTATAGCATAGACATATTCTGAAGACCTGTACGAAGCTTGCAAGGTTGTAATCACTCACATCAGATCTAAAAAAAAATACTGCATGTCTACAGAGGTCAACCAGATCTCCGAAATAAAAAGAGATAAAAAATGTTACTTTCCAGGACTTCTACTTGTTTGTCTCTTAAAAACACACCCTGCCTTCATCTTCCCAATTAAAGTAAAAGATTTTAACCAATTTGAGTCTAGAAGATTGATTTATGGACAATAAAGTTTGAGATGAATTTCCTAAAAAGCTGGGTTTCACCTAAATTCAATCTTGAGATTCAATTTGTGATTCAATTCGCAGTTCAAAAAAAAAATTGCCTGGCACTATTTCCCACACTGTTGATATGGCACCCCTGTGTCTGGCCACCACAAAATATTGTTATAACATCTATGTAAAGCTATGCCCGATGGGAATTGGGGTCCTTCTGCTGGATGTCTGATGCAAACAAACACTGCCTGACCTCTAACCAGGAAGCTGAGCACTGAAGACTTGAGTTGGGCTGTGACTGTGCCTCTGGTTGGGGGGAGGGGTTAGTTAAGTATAGTAGGACAGGGTAGGCAAAGGATAAGTCTAGTAAGGAGGCAGCAGGAGCTGCTCTAAAGTGACCATCTGTAAGCAGGTCGCCAGTCCCTAGGTGATCCAGCTTATAGGGCTTGGTGGCTGAAATGGATGCTTGTAAGTTTCAAGCTCACCAGCTGCTCAAGTGGAGCACCCCAGGGTGCCCGCAATATAGAGGGTATGGGAACTTCTCTAAAGCATTGATACCCACAGAATGCACACTACCAGCTTGGCATGAAGTAAGCTACAGCAACCAACTGAAGAGCTAAAAGCATCAGGAAGCCTAACAGCACAGGAAAAATACAGCAGGATGACCATATTACTCACCCAGAAGACCAAACTACAGTGCATATCAGACTGGCCAGGACACCTGCATTGTGGTGGATATACTACCCTGGACTTCAGTGAAATGAGTTGGTCGACAGGGTAGGGGGTACTCGGATACCGGGACAGGTTGTTACATCGGTGGGGCATCACGGCTGGTCGGTTCCCAGTTCCGTGCACTGGTCCCTAAAGTGCGGGCATGGTGGGGGATGATGATGATGGATGGAGAAACGGTAACGTAACACCACCTGTGGTACCTGGTAACGTTGATACCAGCGCTGCGACCGGCTGCTGAGGTGATGGAAATGCAGCTCAGAGTGGTACAGCTCCCCACAGGTGGAGCTTTACCTCAGGGCAGCGGGGGTAGATGAGGGGAGTAGTTCTCCTCACCTTTTTGATGTTGTGGGAGCCCTCCGGGCAGCAGAGAAAATGAGGACAGACACCAGATCAGCTCAAGAAGTTCTTTACTGTTACCAGATGAAAACATGTACACGGTGCAGTCTGGTTTTACGGGGGTTTTGCAACAGATTTTGAGGAATCTCTGCAGAGTCTGTCGGTGGTATCTTTGCAAATGGTTTCTGGGTCTGGTTTCCTCTTTACCTCTCTTTAACCACCCTGAAGAGCCCTTTCGCCAGTCCCCTGGTTTGTTACTGTTAGGTACAGTCGGTTCCTTACCGGTACGGACGGGAGCGATGCAAGATAATCCTCCTGCCACCAGAATTTGGTCCTTTCCCTAAAGTGGACCCAATTTGGAACTGAGGTAGGGATTCAGTCTGTGGCGCTATGGTCTGTTATGTCGGTCCCATAGCTTGTCGGTTTGCAGTCAGGGATAGACCCACTGACTGCCTCGGCTCTGGTATGCCGGTGTCGAACAAGGACTCCCCAGCCGGCTCCAATCGGTCATGGTTTGTCCCCTCCGGTGTCTGGTTCACCTCTCTCCAAAGAGATGCCCTCCTGTCACGGACACGGTCTCCTGACGTCCGTCCTCCTGCTGGCTCACACGCTGACTGACTCTAACTGTCTTGCTCACTGTCACTCAAGTCTCTCACTCTACTCTAGGCTCCACCCCCTGGGACCTCCTGAATATACGGTCCCCTATCCTAAGGTGGCCTAGTGTATGTGTGCTTATGACAGACTCTGTAAGAACCCCATATCCATGACTACGGAGGCACTACACTTTCTGTTTGGGGTGCAGTACCTCCCTGTGGCGCCTCCCCATAGGGGCGCCAAAGAAAGGTAAAGCAAAGACTAACCCCTGCTGTTTCCTCACCCCACCATTATCATCCTCATAATCTCCCTGGGAGCCAGACCTGGTTGGGAAGGGTTAAACATCTGCATGGCTGTACCACCTATCTCACAGGGATTCCCTGCAGTGCCAGCCACATATGGCTGATTATCCCAACTGGTATCACAAACTTACCTTTTAAGTTTATTTATTTCTCAATTTTTCAACTTCCCTGTATGTGAGCAGTCAGGACCACAGCTGCTGGGCACAGCTACTGTGAACTGAACCTCTGGTCCAGCTGCTAAATAACCTGACCCTTGTGACTGACACAATGATGTAACGGTGAGTCAGCTAACTGTTGCCACACAGTCCTCCCCATAATACCTGGCAGCTATGACTTTTCACAGATTATCATACCATGTATAGTGGTGGTCAGTACCTGGATCATCACAGATGCTTATAGACACTGCATGACATTGGTATTTGTTATAAATGAGCAGATCAGATTCAAATTCATCTGTTTGCTCTAATTCTACACGGAAAATCTATTTACAAAGAAGTGATTCTCTTGAAATTTAATGTCCCCTATTATGTTTTGGGGTCTCTCGAAGATAATAATCATAATATGTAAAAATTAAAATCGATGTTAATACTTATGTCTTGAAAAATGAGAAAAGTATACTGCAATCAATTTGTAATATAGCCTAAAGAAGGGGCCTTTGAGCTCTGAAAGTCTGCAAATATTAATTCTCTGGCTAGTCGATGAAGATATTACTCCTAGATCACGTTTTCATTTTTCGGAACATAAATATTTGCATCAATTTTTCTGTTTAACACGGTACCACAATATTAAAATTATTTTGTATTATACTTCATAAAAAATACAAAAAAAGCCCTTTGCTCACCTTTGACTGGATTTCTTTCCATTCAGATGAGGCCTAGTTTTGCCCATTAGTGATAAGGACCATCCATATTTAGATTCATCTTGACGTGGTTGGATGCATTTGCACTCTTTGATCTGAAGTGCTAAGTACTTTACGTTTAAACGTTTATAATGTTAATAGTAGAGTTCATGATTTCATTAATCATAGTGTGCTGACTCATATTGTATGTGAAGGTTTGTGTACAAGGGTATCTGCTGGTCATTTTGAATTTACCTCTTTTTACTTTTTTGTTGACTGTTTTGCTAATCTACCATAAGGCTATGTTCACATGCAGAGTTGTTGCTGCATTTTGTCCTGCAGCCAAAACCAGCTTTTTTAATAGAAAAAAATAAGTGCCGATTTTTCAGTATTTTTGTGGTGATTTTCGGAACATTTTTGGCGTATTTTTTGCAGCATTATTTGGGACACGCATTACATGTTTGGTCTGTTTACAGTATATGTTTAATAAAGATAGATTTATTCACTAAAAAAGTTTCAAAAACACTGCAAAACTCAGTAAAAACACACTGTTTTATATGAGTAAAAAAGGTACTGCAGAAACACTGAAAGAAATGACAGGCTGCAGGCTTAGAAAAGCACATAGTAACAAGATAAAAGTTCCGCACGGCCTGCTGCGGTATTTAGCAAATATAATAGTATACAGCAATGGTTACTTTCAGTGAGTGAAAATGGCAAATGGTGATGCCCGCTACAGTTAAACATATGGGACCTCACAAAAGAAAGATAGCAAGCGGCACTCACCAAATCTGCCTAAAATGAGTCCTTTATTGGAGATTCATAAAATCTAGGCATGTACAAAAGGATGCTAGAGCTACGGAGGATAACAGCTGTTTTGTGCTTGCTTAGCACTTCAACAGATCCTAACATAGGATCTGTTGAAGTACTAAGTAAGCACAAAACAGCTGTTATCTTCCATAGCTCTAGCATCTTTCTGTTCCTGCCTGGATTTTATGAATCTCCAATAAAGGACTCCTTTTAGGCAGATTTGGTGAGTGCCGCTTAGGCTGCTTTCAAATGAGCAAGTCCTTATAAATCATTGAATTTCAAGGAACCACATGGGCAGGCACGGATTGTTCAAACGGATGCTAACTGATGTCCACGGACTGTTTTTTCAACTGATCCGTCATCAGTTAGCAGAGATAAGGGTGGGAGAAGCTGTACCTTGCTTCTGAGCATGCTCAGTACAGCAAAACACATCTGTTTCATGGATCCACTTTTTTTCCCAGATCTGTCCTCCATAGAGCTCCATGTTATTTCATCTGGACAGATAGAGATCCGTTTCTGTCTGTTTATGTCTGCTTTTTTCCAGGCAGCCCAAAATTGGAAAAGTCTCCGATTCTGGGTGCATGAAAAACATTGACAATTACAGATTAGTGAAAAAAAACGGACACACACGGATGGCCCCTTTAAGACCAATCTGTGCCCATAGGATAACATGGGAGGCCACAACAGATCCATCTCTGTTTAATGGTGGGTTTACACGCTAGGATATCCTGAACAATATCCTTGAAATGTCACAGATATTTGATCTTTGAAAAGATATTGTTCGGGCGCCGTTGTGTGTAAACCAGTGTCGGACCTGGAGCCGTGTGGGCCCCGGTGCAGCTGGTTCCGTCCCAGGTGAGGAGCGGGGGGGCGGGTGCTAGTGAGGAGCGGGGATGGTGTGTAAGAGAGTAAACTAATAAGCTGCTAAAACCAAGCAGACTGCCATTTTGTAGTGGCCCAGGAAAGTGAAAAAGTCTCTGGTTGCCATGGTGACTGCTCTGTGTCTAGGAAAGTGAAAGCACAATCTCTGGTTGCCTTGGTGACGGCTCTGTCAGTTGCTCCGGTTGTTGTTGATCGCTCACTGCGGTGGCCATTACTAGTGTAAGGATTACAGCAGAGCCAGTGCAAGCTATATGGGCCTTTAAAGTTGTTTGCAAGCCCTGTTGTGTGGACTAAACACTTTATCTTGAACTGAGAAAGTGTCCAGCATCCGAGGAGGCTGAGGAGATGTTCCCCCTGATGGAGTGAGTGATTGGCGTCCAAGAAGGCCGTGAGTGACTGCGAAAGGAGAGCCGGAGTCCGGTGCCATCCACATTGGGAGGATCCTGACAAGGAGGCTGAGGAGATGTTCCCCCTGATGGAGAGAGTGATTGGCGTCCAAGAAGGCCGTGAGTGACTGCGAAAGGAGAGCCGGCGTCCGGTGCCACCCACATTGGGAGGATCCTGACAAGGAGGCTGAGGAGATGTTCCCCCTGATGGAGAGAGTGATTGGCGTCCAAGAAGGCCGTGAGTGACTGCGAAAGGAGAGCCGGCGTCCGGTGCCACCCACATTGGGAGGATCCTGACAAGGTCCTGACAAGCCCTGGAAAAGAGTGCTCCCCAGATTGCACCCCAAGCTAACAGAACTAAAGTACTGGACATGTGAATCTGGCATTGGCTGGTAAGCTGCCAAATTTTGCTGTTTTTTTACAATACGTTTTTTTGGCGCCAAAGGTTTTTCTTTTCTTTTTCTTTTTCTGGACTTGCTGCAGCCCACGTGGAATATACACCGGTGTAAAGCTACATTTGAGGTTGATGGTACCATAGTTTTGAGATACCCGGGTATCCCTGTGCTAAGTGTATAGCCAGCATTGATATAGTGTATTGTATTGTTATTAGCTGTGATAAGTTATACTCAGTGTGCCATCTCAGAGGTCCCATCAGACCGCCCACAGTTGATGTACATAGCCTTTAGTTAAGTTAAAGCCTTGATAAGTCTAACGTGTAGGTAAATTTGTTCCTGGTTCTGAATGTGATTTACATACCCTGGGAACTCTGAGATCGGTGCATTGATGTCGGCTAACGCTGAGGGTGTTAAACTGTTATTGGTAATATTTTAAGGGGATTTTGAGACTTTTACATTCCTTACTGAACCATACCTTGATCCCCATATCAGTAAAAATACTGTTGTTTATTTCTGCCTCTGTCTCAGTCTGTGACTCACTGGATCTTAATAGGACCTCCGGTCATTACAGGTGTGCCAAGCTGCCAAGCTGCAGTTCCTAGTGAGGAGGGGTGTGGGGGGGTGCTAGTGAGGAGCGGGGGTGGTGTGCCAAGCTGCAGTCCAAGGTGAGGGGCTTGGGTACTGGTTAGTATGGACTGCCACCCGCGTCTCCAGCATGACCAGGGAGTAGAGAGAAGAGGAGGGGCAGGATCAGCCACGGGAAACAGGGAGCTTCCCGCGGCTGCACCTCTCCTCTGACACACTATCGCGGTCTCCGTGCCCCCCTGCAGGGAGTTGGAGGGCCCCCCGACAAGTGCCTGAGGGGCCCCCTAGCCGGTCGGGGCCCTGGTGCAGCTGAACGAATGATATACCATGAAAAGATCACTGGATCGTTCATCTTAGATTTGAGATCCTCACCTCAAATCTATCGTTCATCGTCCAATTAACGCTGCTTCAGGAAGCAGCATCGTTCAGTGTGACACCTTTTTGAACGATATCGTTCAAAAAGCTCCTATTCCTGCTGCTTTATTACATCGCTCGCCAGCCATCGTTAAACTAGCCTTATTTTTTTTCTTTTGTGAAATGAAGGTTTAGAAAGTGCTGCAAGTTTCCACTTCAGTCAAGTAAAAGAAGCAAGCCTGTGCATGAGATTCCTGTGATCTCATAGCCTCTACTGGTACTGTACAATCAGCTTTTAATTTGCATAAAAATTGTTTAAAAAAACCTCTGCAAAAACACATGTGGACCTAGGCTTTGCTGCAGTTTCTTTTCTTCGGCTGTGTATTTTTCATTTTTAAATATGTTTGACGTATTTTTGTCATTTTTGTGCACTATGTATGTTTATATACTGTTAACTTATTATATACCAATTACATATATTCTTTCATATTCTGCACAGCAAACAAAATGCGCTCATAAAACATTACTGGAATGTGAGACAGAAGTAAACACCATGTGACGAATTTTAGAAAACAGATATTTGTTATTTTTACATTCCCAGTGTGGACAAAGCACAGCAAATCAGACAGACAACTGCCCACAGTGTCTGTCATAAATGTTTTTTCTTTAGGGGGTCTGTCGCTTGCCGTCAGTTGTTTTACACTTGACATTCATGAACTTTGGCAGCAGAGACTGATTTTAATCTGCTGAACTTCATACAAATATGCCAGCAACAGTCAGTGAATTTCTACTTATGTGTAGCTGTAGCAGAGGGTTACCAGGATTTGCACCAGTGCAGATAGCTGATAAATCAAGCCCTGGTGATCTAGCAAGGTTATTAGAAGTGAGGATTAAATCCAAACTGACACCTTGTTACCCTTTGACCACTCAACACTATGGTTCAGCGATGATGAGGCCTCCTGTAACTGACGAAGGCTGTGAATTTCATCTACAAGCATTCTGATAAATTTTCATTAAGTAGAAAGCAAAAAAGCTAAATTAAAATGTGTAAATTAGGGAGATAATCCCAGAAAGCAGAACTGAATTTCATACATTCATTTGTGTAACTAGAGTTTGTTGGGCCCTAATGCAAAATGTGGACCTGTTGTTCAGTGATATGGGCCTTTGGAGCATTTTAAATCCTATAAAGATAAACAGGTTACCACTTCCTCCTTCATTGTGTAGTAATGAGACCCTTCTTGTAGTAATGTCCACTATCTCAGGCTCCTTCCTGGTAAATATTTCACCATCCAAGGCCCATCTTGTGCCTCCCATCCTGGCACTTAATATCCCCCTCCTGGCATATATGTCCCACATTACGGGCCCTTTCTGGTATATATGTCCCCATCCTAGTATATATGTCACCCATCTTGGTATATGTGTTACCCATCCGGGACTTTCATCCGGTTACAGAGGAAGAAGTCACCCGGCTTCTTGCATCTTCTCACCCTACTACCTGCACCAGCGGCCCTATTCCCTCACATCTCCTTCAATCCCTTTCCCCAGCTGTCACATCTCACCTAACTAAAATATTTAATCTTTCCCTCTCATCTGGTGTTTTCCCCTCCTCCTTCAAACATGCCACCATACATCCATTATTAAAAGAAACATGCCTCGACCAGAAGTCTGCTGCCAACTACAGACCTGTCTCTAATCTCCCCTTCATCTTTAAACTCCTGGAACACTTGGTCCACTTCCGTATGATCCGCTATCTCTATGACAATTCTCTTCTTGACCCTCTACAATCCGGCTTCCGCTCTTTACACTCTACTGAAACTGCCCTCACTAAAGTCTCTAATGATCTACTAACAGCTAAATCTAATGGTCACTACTCTCTTCTGATCCTCCTGGATCGCTCCGCAGCATGCAATACAGTGGATCACCAGCTCCTTCTCTCTACACTGTGTCCAGAATTATTAGGCAAATGAGTATTTTGATCACATGATACTTTTTATACATGTTGTCCTACTCCAGCTGTATAGGCTTGAGAGCCAACTACCAATTAAGTAAATCAGGTGATGTGCATCTCTGTAATGAGGAGGGGTGTGGTGTAATGCCATCAACACCCTATATAAGGTGTGCTTAATTATTAGGCAATTGCTTTCCTTAGGCAAAATGGGTTAGAAGAGAGATTTGACGGGCTCTGAAAAGTCCAAAATTGTGAGATGTCTTGCAGAGGAATGCAGCAGTCTTGAAATTGCCAAACTTTTGAAGCGTGATCACCGAACAATCAAGCGTTTCGTGGCAAATAGCCAATAGGGTCGCAAGAAGCGTGCTGGGCAAAAAAGGCGCAAAATAACTGCCCGTGAATTTAGGAAAATCAAGCGTGAAGCTGCTAAGATGCCATTTGCAACCAGTTTTGCCATATTTCAGAGCTGCAATGTTACTGGAGTATCAAAAAGCACAAGGTGTGCTATACTCAGGGACAGTGTCTAGATAAGGAAGGCTGAAAAACGACCACCTTTGAACAAGAAACATAAGATAAAATGTCAAGACTGGGACAAGAAATACAGTTAGGGCCAGAAATATTTGGACAGTGACACAAGTTTTGTTATTTAAGCTGTTTACAAAAACATGTTCAGAAATACAATTATATATATAATATGGGCTGAAAGTGCACACTCCCAGCTGCAATATGAGAGTTTCCACATCCAAATCGGAGAAAGGGTTTAGGAATCATAGCTCTGTAATGCATAGCCTCCTCTTTTTCAAGGGACCAAAAGTAATTGGACAATGGACTCTAAGGGCTGCAATTAACTCTGAAGGCGTCTCCCTCGTTAACCTGTAATCAATGAAGTAGTTAAAAGGTCAGGGGTGGATTCCAGGTGTGTGGTTTTGTATTTGGAAGCTGTTGCTGTGACCAGACAACATGCGGTCAAAGGAACTCTCAATTGAGGTGAAGCAGAACATCCTGAGGCTGAAAAAAAAGAAAAAATCCATCAGAGAGATAGCAGACATGCTTGGAGTAGCAAAATCAACAGTTGGGTACATTCTGAGAAAAAAGGAATTGACTGGTGAGCTTGGGAACTCTAAAAGGCCTGGACGTCCACGGATGACAACAGTGGTGGATGATCGCCGCATACTTTATTTGGTGAAGAAGAACCCGTTCACAACATCAACTGAAGTCCAGAACACTCTCAGTGAAGTAGGTGTATCTGTCTCTAAGTCAACAGTAAAGAGAAGACTCCATGACAGTAAATACAAAGGGTTCACATCTAGATGCAAACCATTCATCAATTCCAAAAATAGACAGGCCAGAGTTAAATTTGCTGAAAAACATCTCAAGAAGCCAGCTCAGTTCTGGAAAAGTATTCTATGGACAGATGAGACAAAGATCAACCTGTACCAGAATGATGGGAAGAAAAAAGTTTGGAGAAGAAAGGGAACGGCACATGATCCAAGGCATACCACATCCTCTGTAAAACATGGTGGAGGCAACGTGATGGCATGGGCATGCATGGCTTTCAATGGCACTGGGTCACTTGTGTTTATTGATGACATAACAGCAGACAAGAGTAGCCGGATGAATTCTGAAGTGTACCGGGATATACTTTCAGCCCAGATTCAGCCAAATGCTGCAAAGTTGATTGGACGGCGCTTCATAGTACAGATGGACAATGACCCCAAGCATACAGCCAAAGCTACCCAGGAGTTCATGAGTGCAAAAAAGTGGAACATTCTGCAATGGCCAAGTCAATCACCAGATCTTAACCCAATTGAGCATGCATTTCACTTGCTGAAATCCAGACTTAAGATGGAAAGACCCACAAACAAGCAAGACCTGAAGGCTGCGGCTGTAAAGGCCTGGCAAAGCATTAAGAAGGAGGAAACCCAGCGTTTGGTGATGTCCATGGGTTCCAGACTTAAGGCAGTGATTGCCTCCAAAGGATTCGCAACAAAATATTGAAAATAAAAATATTTTGTTTGGGTTATGTTTATTTGTCCAATTACTTTTGACCTCCTAAAATGTGGAGTGTTTGTAAAGAAATGTGTACAATTCCTACATTTTCTATCAGATATTTTTGTTCAACCCTTCAAATTAAACGTTACAATCTGCACTTGAATTCTGTTGTAGAGGTTTCATTTCAAATCCAATGTGGTGGCATGCAGAGCCCAACTCGCGAAAATTGTGTCACTGTCCAAATATTTCTGGCCCTAACTGTATCTTAAGACTGATTCTTCAAAGGTTTTATGGACTGATGAAATGAGAGTGACTCTTGATGGGCCAGATGGATGGGCCAGAGGCTGGATCAGTAAGGGGCAGAGAGCTCCACTCTGACTCAGACGCAAGCAAGCTGGAGGTGGGGTACTGGTTTGGGCTGGTATCATCAATGATGAACTTGTGGGACCTATTCGGGTTGAGGATGGAGTGAAGCTCAACTCCTGGACCTACTGCCAGTTTCTGGAATACAACTTCTTCACACAGTGGTACAGGAAGAAGTCGGTATCAT
Source organism: Allobates femoralis (assembly GCA_033576535.1). Taxonomy (NCBI): domain Eukaryota; kingdom Metazoa; phylum Chordata; class Amphibia; order Anura; family Aromobatidae; genus Allobates; species Allobates femoralis. Next base: position 173,341,418 of record JARQOC010000011.1, on the reverse strand, counting down.
TCAAGAAAAACATGATTTTCATGCAGGCCAATGTTCCATCACATGCATCCAACTACTCCACAGCGTGGCTGGCCAGTAAAGGTCTAAAAGAAGAAAAAAAAATGATGATATGGCCCCCTTGTTCACCTGATCTGAATCCCATAGAGAACCTGTGGTCCCTCCTAAAATGTGAGATCTACTGGGAGGGAAACCAGTACACCTCTGGGAACAGTGTCTGGGAGGCTGTGGTGGCTGCTGCATGCAATGTTGATCGTAAACAGATCAAACAAATGACAGATTCTATGGATGGAAGGCTGTTCAGTGTCATCATAAAGAAAGGTGGCTATATTGGTCACTCATTTTTTTGAGTTTTGTTTTTGCATGTCAGAAATGTTTTTTTCTAAATTTTGTGTAGTTATGTTTACCTGGTGAAAATAAACAAGTGAGATGGGAATATATTTGTTTTTTATTAAGTTGCCTAATAATTCTGTATAGTAATAGTTACCTGCACAGATATCCTCCTAAGATAGCCAAATCTAAAAAAAACCCACTCCAACTTTCAAAAATATTAAGCTTTGATATTTATGAGTCTTTTGGGTTGATTAAGAACATAGATGTTGATCAATAATAAAAATAATCCCCTAAAATACAACTTGCCTAATAATTCTGCACACAGTGTATGCTACGCTCTTTTGGGCCCAAGGACACCGCTCTCTCCTCGTTCTCCTCTTATCTCTCCGACCGTTCCTTCTCTGTATCTTACGTCGGCTCTTCTTCCTCTCCTCTTCCTCTCATGGTTGGGGTTCCTCAGGGTTCAGTCCTAGGTCCCCTTCTCTTCTCTCCTTACACTGCCTCTATTGGACAAACCATCAGTAGATTTGGTTTGCAGTACCATCTCTATGCTGACGACACCAAATTATACACATCTTCTCCTGACATCACCTCCACATTACACCAAAATACCAGTGATTGTTTGTCTGCTGTCTCTAGCATCATGTCTTCTCTCTTCCTTAAATTGACTCTGTCAAAAACTGAACTACTCATGTTTCCTCCCTTTCCTAATCTTCCGAAACCTAATATTGCCATTTCTGTATGTGGTCCTACCATTACTCCTCAGCAGCACGTTTGTTGTCTTGGGGTTATATTTGACTGAGGGCTCTCCTTCTCTCCCCACATATGGTCAATCGCTCACTTATGTCAACTGCACCTCAAAAACATCTCTAGAATTCGACTGTTTCTTACCGTAGATTCTGCAAAAACTCTAACTGTTGCCCTTATTCATTCTTGCCTGGATTACTGCAATTCTCTACTAATTGGTCTCCCTCTCACTAAACTCTCTCCTCTCCAATCCATTCTCAATACAGCAGCCAGGATTATATTCCTCTCCAACCGCTTCACCGATGCCTCTATCCTGTGTCAGTTATTGCACTGGTTGCCAATCCGCTATAGGGTACAATATAAAATTATCACTCTCACCCACAAAGCCATCCACAGTTCTGCACCGCCCTACATCTCCTCCCTCATCTCTGTCTATCGCCCTACACGTGCCCTCCATTCTGCAAGTGATCTCAGACTGACATCATCTACAATCCGAATATCCCACTCCTGTCTCCAAGACTTCTCACGAGCTGCACTAATTCTCTGGAACGGGTTACAAAAAACAATTCAATTAATTCCCATTACCAACAGTTTTAAGCGAGCCTTAAAAACGCATCTCTTTAGACTGGCCTATCACCTCACCTCACTTGTCTAACTATCTTCTCTTTTCGAAATCTGGCCTCTTGCGTCATCTGTCTACATCTGCAGACTGTCTGTCTGTCTGTCCCCATGCATAATATAGCACTTTATCTGTACTTGTACAGATTCATGCAGCATTACATGAATCCCCTATTTATTATAAAAAATGTGTGTACTGTGTTAGTCAGTAGATATAAAAATATTGAAATCTGAGAGTCCTAAGTGGTTGATACCTTTTAATGGCTAACTGAAAAGGTGGTAAACATAGCAAGATTTCGTGACACTAAGGCCCCTTCGTCAGGCTGATAATGACACAAATTCTGAAGATACATACTTACATACATAAGCAAAAGAAAAAAAAAAAAGGGAAACAAAAACTGTTATGGTACCTTTACACGCCGCCACAGAGGGCAGCAACAGGCAGGCACCGCACGTGCACGCGCACGTTTTCAACGGTTGCTAATGGTGCCAGATGGCGCATTTACACGCCGCCACAAGGTGCTCCACAGAAGGTATTTTCGTTCCCCAGAAGTGCCGACGGGTGCCGCAGGTTACCTTCTGTGGAGCACCTTCCCTGATTTACACGCCGCTACCAGAAGGGAATATGGGCGGACCTGGGCAGCAGGGACAACACATAGGCGTGCCAGAGTTGTGTATTACACGCCGCTCGTACGATGATTGGATAATGCAATAGCATCATGATTGGCCAGCCAGCGCAGGAAGGCTGGCTAATACATGACGCTATTGCAAATGTGTATTGTGACTGGTCAGCTCATTAAATATGCCGCCCTGTGCAGGGACAGCCAATGGGTACACAGTAGCCCCCACCAATGATAGCTGATGGGGCGTGGTATACATGATGCTGTGGCACGCCCCAGGGAACTCAAATAACGTGCCTGTGCCCCGATTACACGCCGCCACCATAGGGATCATGGCTGCTTGTTTTTGAGCACGGCTGAAACACAGGTATCCAAAGACACAAGAAGGAACTTCCTGAATTACATGCCGCCACTTCGTGGTCTTTTGAAGGCAAAAGGCACAATTGTGTCCGATGCCTGGCGGTTTCTACCTTTCGGTGGCGGCGTGTAAAGGTACCATTATGAGCTGTTCTAAATATGACAGGTGACATTAAGCAGAGTCAGGTTAGAAAGGGGTAAAGGAGCTGGGAAAAGAGAAGCCAAATTGAGTTGTGGAGGGCAATAAATGAAGCGAGAGAGCTCACATAAGTCAAAAGTTCATTTAGGCTGTATACTCACGATAAATATATGCAGCATTTTGGAAGCAGCGTCTTGCAGCTACGTCTAAAACTCTGCATTGTACAGTAGCAGCATAGTAGATGTGATTTGTAGAAATCCCATCCTCACTATGCTGTTCCTGACTTCCTGACCAAAGCGTTTTAATAGCTGCGGTGCAGGTGTTCACTCCTCTGCACCACCACAGCACGTTCGTTTCTTGCTGCAGAGTCGGAAGTGGCTACCATCGGGTGCTCGCAGAGAGAAGCCACCCTGCACCAGCCATACATGGTGAGTGCAGGGCGGCTGTGGTCTCCGTGTGGCCACTCCTGGGTTCCCTCAGGTCCAGAAGAGTTGCGTCTGAGATGCGGTTTCTCTAGACCGTGAGCACGTATCTTTAGGGAGTGTGCTCATGGTCCAGAGAAGATGCGTTTTGGATGCAGCTCCTCTGGACCTGAAGGAAGCCGCGAGTGGCTGCAGGGAGACCACAGTCGCCCTGTACTCACCATGTGCAGTGGATGCTGGGTGGCTTCTCTCTGCATTCACCCAATGGCAGCCACTTCCGACTTCGCAGCATGAAATGAACATGCTGCGGAGGTGCAGAGGTGCGGACACCCGCACTACAGCTGTCAAAATGCTGAGGTCAGGAACAGCATAGTGAGGATGGGATTTCTACAAATCTCATCCATTGTGTTGCTACTGTACTATGCAGAGTTTTGGACACAGCAGCAAGATGTCGCGTCCAAAACGCTGCGTACCCTTATCGTGAGTATACAGCCTAAAGGCCGTGTTACACATAACGATGTGCCAGTGACCAGACCAACGATTGGGATCGCTGGCACATCAGTATGTGATTGCTGGTGAGCTGTCAGACAGGCAAACTCACCAGCGAACACCCAGTTCTGCACCGACACCCAACTGTCGTTATGATCGTTCACAGTCCCAGGTGCAGACTGGGGATTGCTAGTCGTTGCCCCTGTCACACATGCCGATGCATGCGTGACAGCGGCAGACCAGTGACTGAAAAATGGTCCTGACCATTCTGCAGCGATCAGTGATCAGCGAGCTCACATCCAGCAACATCGCTGCAAGGTCGCTGCAACATCACAAAACCTGTGATGTTACAGTGATATCGTTAGCGATATCGCTACGTGTAATGGGGCCTTAAGATGGGCTGATTTTGCCCATTAATGAGCACAAATTAACTATATACAAGTTCATTGGTGCTCATTTACAGGCCAGTTAAAGTATAATGTTGTCGGCAGCACATAGGCTGATGTGATGCTGACCACAATGATTTTTATTCCTGTAAAAACTATACCATCAACTGAAAAAAGAAGTATTTTGCTTTTTCATCAGGCAATTGACAGCATATTTTTATCGGCCTGTGCCAAAGGATATATAATAAAGGGTTAACCTATCAAGACGTATGTAAATTGCAATTCTCTAGTTGTCTTTTTCAAAGGGTTCCCAGGAGAGGACCCCTTGAGTAAACATTAAGGGAATGCCTTGTGAAAGTTTTGAGGCACCCTTTGAAAAAGCCAGCTTGGACCAAATACACGATCACTCCCACCTAGATTGTCCTCGATTCCACCTGAGTTGGTAGTTAAAACATCACATCATTTCTCTTTCGTCCCCAGATTTAAATCACTGGGCTTTGCACTTTTTAGTCTCACACCTCTCTCTGTTGTTTGGTATCAAAATGTATTTCTGTTTATACTTATTTCAAAATTGCAGAGGGTGGACGATGTATACGGACCTGCACTGCATAGACCAGAAAGATCCGGCGGTGTTCATCATTATAGTGTTTATTTCCGATGTGTTTCGGAGTTAGTCCCAACTCCTTCTTCAGGGAATGGTACTAACGTTGACCGTTGTGGTGTGGATCCTTGCAGCGGCTATTACCTTTTGTCCTGACGCTGGTTGCGTGCTACACAACCCCTCCAGGTGAGTGACTAATTAAATTTAGTCCACCTTTTTATCAATGGTAAGACCCTATTGCGCTTCTCTCTCCCTTTTCTAGATTTGATGTTTATACTTATTGGCACTTGACTGCTCATTAAGCTTAACCCATTTGTCTACTCTCTATGTCAGGCATGGGGAACTCTAGTCTGCAAGGGCCGTCAACAGTGCAGGTCTTCAGGATTTCCTTAGTATTGCACAGATGATAATTTACTCAACTGCGCTGGTGATTATTCCAACCCCTGTGCAATGTTAAGGAAATCCTAAAAACCTGCACTGTTTGCTGCTCTTGAAGACTGCAGTTCCCAATGCTGCTCTATGTGTTACTGGCTCCAGAAGGAGCAGTTTTTGATGTTAGTTCAGTAAGATATCACTGTGTATATTTTTCAACATTATGTGAATTTTCTATGATTTTAATCTGTTTTGTCTGTCTATGCTTATACTTGAATGGTGAGCCTGGACTAAATATGGAAATGTAAGGAAATTTCTACCACCATCAAACAAAGATTGATCCCTGCAATTGTGCTCCCAATTTTAACCTATCGTTGTGAGCTCTGGACACTCACTAACACATGTAGAAGAAAAATTGATGCTTTTGAAGTTTGGTACTGGAGAAAATTTCTTTAAATCCCATGAACAACTCGGATCACCAAACAAGACGTTCTTGATCAGGATAACTCAGAATTGTTCTGGAAGGCAAGTTTACCAGACAGAAACTGACATACGTAATTTAGGTGTTAAGAGCAAAGTCATTAGAAAAGGAGGTGTTACTTATAATGATCAGTGGTAAACGAAAACAAGAGAGACCAATGGTCGGTTGGCTGGGTATCATCAAGAATGTCTAATGTGACATTTCTGGCAAGGAGCATGGAGGCGCATGGCAGTGATAAAATCCACCTAATGAATAAGGGGTGCTTCACACTAAGCGAGATCGCTAGCGAAATCCCTGATACGTCATAGTTTTTGTGACACAACAGCGACCTCGCCAGCGATCTCGCTATGTGTGACAAGTAGCAGGGACCAGGCCCCCGCTGTGAGATTGCCGATTGTGTTGGAATGTCCTGAACCATTTTTGATCGTCGGGCTCCCGCTGGGCAGCATATATCAGTGTGTTTGACAGGGACAACGACCAACGAGCTCAATAATACAGCATGATTATTTCTGAAAGTAGTTTCCCACTTTTAGAAAAGTAGTACCTAAATAATTGGATACTAGTAAAAAAAACAAATACTGTAAGTAGGGGGACAGAGTCAGCTCCCTCACACTGCTCCCGTCTCTGTGTTTTGACTGCAGGGGTGATGTCCTATCAGCAGCTCACATCACCACTGCAGCAAATCACTATGCTCATGCTGTCTACATCACTGGAGCCACTGAACTCAGTGATTGGTTACTGCAGGGATGTGCACTGATGACATCACTGCTGCGCCATATACACAGGTACAGAATAGAGACAAGTAAACCTTTTGAAGCTCATAATCATTCAGTTCACTGAACTTTCAGATAGTTGATGAATAGTTTGGCAAACAGTTCACCAAACCTACTGAGCCCTATTCAAATCAATTGGAGGCCAAATCATAGGCATATAAAGCCCCTTCAAAGGGGTCCAAAAACTGCCAAACACAGATCAAACCACTTTACAGTGGAGTCCTTCTGTTTTGGCACATATATTAGCTTTCTAGACTGTAACTAACTAAGCTTCAGCACCACTGTCACACTGCTTCCAAGCCCACTCATTAACCTCATAAATATTTACTGCTTCCTCTCCCGTAACTAGTTAAACTCATACTTTGTTTCACCAACCCTCTCTGCCAGCCTCTGTGATTGGTTGCCAGCATGGCGACCAAACTGACTTCAGATTACTGTAAAAATAAATAATTTTAAAAATTGGAGTCTCTGTCTCCCCCCCCCCACACAATTTTGATAACAACCAATATAAAGCGCATGGCTGGGGGTTAGTATTCTTGCCCTGGGGAGGCACATAATTATTGCCCCCCCTGCAGGGTAAGAATAGCAGGCCACAGCCGTTCCAGAATATGGCATGTTTAATGGAAGCACCGTATCCTGGCGCTTCACCCCAGCTCCACCTTCTGCCCTGGTGTGGTGGCAAACAGGGTACTAAAATAGGGTTCCTGACAATGAGTGTTGACAGATTTCATCAACCCAGAGATTGGTAATGTTGAGGTGTCTTAAATACCGCCACAATACCTCTGGTAAGTAAATAGTTAAAAAACACAGATGCAGAAAAAAATCCTTTATTAGCAAAAAAAACACAAGGAGAAAAATCTGTTATTGTAAATAAAACACACAGAAAACTCACTTTCACCCATTTATTAGTCTAAACATACTGTACAATGATAATTTCCAGGCACGGCTATATGCAGAAACATACCCGGCTCCGAAGGTATTCCACACAGCACAATATCTGGCAAAGCACACCAGGCACAGCTACATCACTATGAGAGGAGCATGCATGTGCTTGTATTTCCATAGAGCTGCACCTGATCCAGAGATCGGGCAGCCATGCAGGCTCATGCATGCGACAATTGAGACAGTCTCGCATGACTGTTGCTCAGTGTGACTGCAGCCTCACACTGAGCCAGGGCTGTGAGCTGTGGCATCAGACAGTTCATCTGAGGTCACCATACTAACATCTGGCGTGGTTACCATGGCAAGTCTGCTGTGACCAAGGATGAACTGTCTGATGCCACCACTAACAGATGGCCAACAGTGAGAGGGAGCTGCTGTGGTGTGCGCACACCTTTATGGTCCACTGCATGTAGCCGTGCCTGGAAATTGCTGTGGATTATCGTTGAAGGGTATCTTTGGTCTTAATAAATGGGTAACAGCAAGTTGTCTGTGTGTTTTATTTACTATGTAAGATTTATCTCCTTGTGTTTTATTTCTAATAAAGGACTTTTCTCCTCATTTGTGTTTTTTAACTATTTACTTACCCAATATGGTAATGTAGTAATGTGGGAGCATCATAGACGCCTCAATGTTGCCAATCTGTGCTTAATGACAGCTGTCAATACTCAGCTGTCATTAACCCATACTATTACCCCGACTGCCACAGCACCAGGGCAGTGGAAAGAGTCAGGGCGAAGTGCCAGGAGTGGCACTTCTTATGGATGTACCAGTTCAGGGGTGGCTGAGGCATGCTATTTTTAGAGCGGTGGGGGCCCATGAATGATGGTCCTTTCCACTCTGAGAATACCAGGCCCCAGCTGCCGGTTTTACCTTGGCTGGTAATCCAAAATGGAGGGAAACCAAATTATTCAAATATTCATAAATAAATTTTGCGAAAAATAATTTGGGATGACCTCTGTTTTGGATTACTAGCTAAGGTTAAACCGCCAGCTGTGGGCTGCAGCTGTCTGCTGTACCCTAGTTTGCGATTAAAAATATGGGGGTGTTATGATCCGATGACTTAGGAGTAACATGAAGATTCCACAGAAGTCATTGGTAACCATACCATGACACCTGACTAAATACCACAAGTAGAAGTAGCCATGGGATGTAACTAACCATGCCCTAGACACCTCAACACAGCCGGAGAACTAGCTACCCCTAGAGATGAAAATAGGAAAAGCTATCTTGCCTCAGAGCAGAACCCCAAAAGAGCAGCAAGCCCCCACAGATATTGGCTCCATCATTCTTTACCCTGGGTATACCTGTGTGTCCCCTTTTCTGGACACATACACAGGGTCACCTATAAGCCCAGGTAGCAGTACCCAGTGTATTATAACCACCGTCACTCACTCCCAGGCTGGCCTAGGGGGCCACAGGGTACGTCATTTTTAGATTTGATACAACTAGTACACAATCCTCTCCTTTTGCTCTCACCTACATTTATATTACCATAGTTTCAATAAAAATAATTAGAGAGTCAGGGGATGATGCTGATAGTATTTATTAATTCTTTTGCATAAAATAAAGTGCATTTAGTGCTAGAGAAAAAGCCTGTTGAGGCTGAAACGTCACAGAGTTGTCCTGAAGGCCCAATAAAAGGCATCAACTACCTCATCCCTGGAGTGCTGCAGTCAATTTTTGCATCTATCTATCTATCTATCTATCTATCTATCTATGTGTCTATCATCTCCTCTATTATCTATCTATCTATCTATCTATCTATCTATCTATCATCTCCTCTATTATCTATCTATCTATCTATCTATCTATCATCTCCTCTATTATCTATCTATCTATCTATCTATCTATCTGTCTGTCTGTCTATCTATCTATCTATCTATCTATCTATCTATCTATCTATCTATCTATCTATCCTCAATTATTTCTATGTATTGATCCATCCTTCCACCCTTCCATCCATCCATCCATCCATCCACTTGAACAGCTGAAAACTGAGGTAACCTTTACAATTTTAAAAGATTTTAAAATCTTAACAAAATTAGCAGGCCGTAGGAGTGGTGCCTTCATGTTTCCCCTCGAGTCTGAACTCCAGTATTGTTTGTGATGGCATCACTTTTCACACTGTCACCAGTGCCTGCTTGTCTGCTCTCACAGCATATGGGGGATGCTTTTTGTGGAAGGGACTCCCCATATGCTTGTAAGAGGGTCCAGGAAGAGCCGTAGATGTGGTGGAAGGGCTCGAGGATTCCTCTTGCCCTCTGGCTACCTCCACAGAGACTTTTAGAGCAGGGGTTGGCAACTCCAGTCCTGATGGATTGCAAACAGTGCAGGTTTTCAGGATTTCCCTAGCATTGCATAGGTGGTAATTTAGTCACCTGCACAGGTGATAATTCCAATGCCTTGTACAATGCTAAGCAAATTGTGAAAGCTTTACTGTTGCAGAGTTAATAAAAATCACATGTTGGTACATCATTTTTTAAGATTTATGTTGCACAAACACTGATGATTTTCAAATAGGCACTTAGCATAGACTATTCATAATACGTCTAAGGGCCCTTTCACATCAGCGTTTTTTTCAAATCGCGGCAGATGCGGTGAAAAAAACGCATCTGCCGCGATTACCGCATACAGGCTGCACTTGCGGCACGGTTGCGGCGCGGTTGCGGTAAACGGCATACAATGTATAGGCGGACTTGCGGCAGGTGCGGCAAGTGCGGTTTTGGCACTTGCGGCAGGTGCGGCCGCGAAATAAAATGCTCTCAGCCGCGGTTTTTTTCGCGGCCGCACCTGCCGCAAGTGCCAAAACCGCACTTGCCGCACCTGCCGCAAGTCCGCCTATACCTTGTATGGTGTTTACCGCAACCGCGCCGCAACCGTGCCGCAAGTGCAGCCGGTATGCGGTAATCGCGGCAGATGCGGTTTTTTCACCGCATCTGCCGCGATTTCAAATAAACGCTGATGTGAAAGGGCCCTAAAAAACACACAAATATAAATATGCACAGTAACAGTGATGTTTTCAGTGGGGGCACTGACACCCACATACCTCCACTCTTTAACCATGGCTGTCCTTGGCCATAGTGGACACCTGGAAGGCATGGTGCATACAATTACACATAAAACACAAAGTGGTTGAAAATTTGGAATATTTAAGGTATAAAAATAAATTCAGTTGAAAGTTGTCTGCATTCTTCATAATCACTAGGAAGCTTAAATGTCCCAAAACAGAGTTCTAAGTAAATATATTAGGCCAATAATGAAGCCAAAATTTTGGATAATGAGATAGGCTTAAAATTGAATAACAACCACATCCTATGTTAAGGAATGTTCTATTTCTGAATCGTGAGAAGCCATCTGCAGCACTTACACCTGACAGAGTATGTGATTGCCTGTAATACTCACGCAAGTAGAAATTATTCAAAGTAATGGCATTAAACTTTAAAGAAAGCGCCTGTGCACACTGATAAATGAGGTTGGGAAGATAAATGCAAAATGATTAGTATCTATTTCATGGAAGCGCAATACTCAGTCAATCAAGGATATTCAACACACTTGACAAACACCTGCATCTCCAACTATTGAAAACTTTCAAGTCCAATTCATGCCTCCATATTTAAGGACACCCTTCAATCTTCTGTTTTCAGCAAGCTGGAAGAGTTATGATTTTTAAGAAATATTTACAATATTTTAAAATTCCCAAGGTCATCATATGTATTATATACACCACCTAAAAGGGAGATTTTCTAGGTAAGTGCTGTTTCTGATAGGTCTGCAATTATTATAATGATAATATAGACATCCTTTAATATGCTTTAAGAAAATTAAAGGAATAACATTATAATAAATAACAATTGTCCAATGTCCACTGCTAAGGAATTAGTGTTATGAGGTATGCAAATTTGCACTTCAGTAAGGAAGTGGATGAACTCCAGCGCCACCTTTAAGTAGCTCCTCAAAGTCATAATCGCTTTCCAACAAGCTATGAAAAAGCTTGATGAAAGCGATCATGACTTTCAGGAGCTACTTAAAGGTGGCGCTGGAGTTCTTCCACTTCCTTACTGAAGTCCAAATTTGCATATTTCCTAGAGGAGGGATGTGGCTACAATCTCCTCACCTACTTAACTGTCTTCTTATGGTTGCAGGAAACCTTTCTCCATAAGGTAGATAGCAAGTTCCCAGACCTTGTCTTAGCCCACTCACACAGCCAGATCAGAATATCCCACACACTACACTGATGAGGGGCAGTTACCCGAAATGCAGCGTCTGTAGTTTGGGGTTCTGATCTGGCACAAATCCCTTAGTCATATTAAAAAGCTTGTTGGAAAGCGATTATGACTTTGAGGAGCTATTTAAAGGTGGCACTGGAGTTATTCCACTTCCTTATGGAAGTGCATATTTCCTAGAGGAGGGATGTGGCTGCAATCTCCTCACCTACTTAACTGTCTTCTTAGGGTATGTGCCCACAGGAAGGTTTTGCCTTGGTTTTATGTAAATCTATGCTAATCTAATCCTGAGTTTTTGGTTTCCAGCAAAACCTATGTTATTAGGGAAAGGCTTTCACACACATTGGTTTTTGTTCTCTGGAGACAGTGTAAAGACCACAGGATTTGCTGCATTTTTGTTTTCCAGCAAAACCTATGATTCTAGGATTAGCTGTCCCAACACATTGGTTTTTGTTTGGTGAAGAATGTGGAAACGCCTAGGGTTTTGCTGTGTTTTAGAAAGAATGAGCATGTCAATTCTTTGCTGCACTTTTGCTAAAGTGGAAACACCTGTGGTCTTTCTATTTTCTGTTGAGGAAAAAAAAACTGTGTGTGTGTGAAAGCTTTTCCCTGATAACATAGGTTTTGATGGAAACCAAAAACTCAGGATTAGATTAGCATAGATTTACATAAAACCAAGGCAAAACCTAATCTCAAATGCAGCAAAACCTTCCTGTGGGCACATACCCTTATGATTGCAGGAAGACTTCTTTCCATAAGGTAGATAACAAGTTCCCAGACCTTATTATGAGGTAGTTATTTAAATGAATAGCATTCACTTATTACTGATGCTTAGCTCACTCTTTTTTGTTGAAGGTTTCCTAGTAAATAGACCATATGGAAAAGGTTGTTTTAGTAAACCAACTTAAAGGAAATCTGTCAGTACGTTTTTGCTATGTAAGCTGAGGACAGCATGCTGTAAAGGTTAAGTAACAAAATTCAAACATGCCTTTATCAGGCTGTGTGCTATTTTTTTACTTAAACTAAAGGCTTTATCACCGGTGATTACCATAACTGGACTACATTGTCATGCACATGGCAGTCCAACATGCCCTGTATATCTTATGCATGATCTGGTATATCTAGTGCATAACACTACTATTAACATGTAAAACCATACCCTTCAATTCTTCCTTATAGATTCCACTATGTAAAACAGGGTTTGTGTCTTGGCATACCCCCGCAAGTGTCGGGCCCTGGAGAGCTAGGAGGTCCCACTCGCCATCAGCGACAGGCAGCCCTCACAGTGAGGGACCCATCAGGGACACTGAGGTAGGAGCTGAGTGAGCACCACAGTCCACATGGCTATTTTGCTGTGGAGCTTCCTTCTCATTGTCTGCACTGCAGCAGAGTGATGAGTCATCACCCTTCAACCTCATCACACTGGTGTAGCCGTGCAGGCAATGAGGAGAAAGTGCAGACGGGAGCCTGCTACAAGGATGGGGACAGCATTTCAGTAGGACACGGCCTAGAGGAGCGGAGGAAAGGTGAGTATAAGTGTTTATTTTTTTACTGTGTGCAGCACCATAGGGGATTATATGTACCAAGATGAGGCCAGGATAGGGACATATATACCAGCAGCAGGGACTGATATAGCAGGAGGAGAACCACCATATTATACTTTATCTGGAGGCTGCTGCTGGGCTATATGGAGGCTGTGCTGGGCTATATAGAGGCTGTGCTGGGGTATATGGAGGTTGTACTGGGCTATATGGAGTCTGTGCTGGGGTACAGTGGGTACATAAAGTATTCAGACCCCTTTAAATTTTTCACTATTTGCTTCATTGCAGCCATTTGGTAAAGTCAAAAAGTTCATTTTTTTCATCATTAATGCACACTCTGCTAATTTTTCGCACCTGGATCTGGGGATCCTCTGCCATTCTTCCATGCAGATCCTCTCCAGTTCCATCAGGTTGCATGGTAAATACTGGTGGACAGCCATTTTCAGGTCTCTCCAGAGATGCTGAATTGGGTTTAGATCATGGTTCTGGCTGGGCCAGTCAAGAATGATCACAGAGTTGTTCTGAAGCCACTACTTTGTTATTTTAGCTGTGTGCTTAAGATTATTGTCTTGTTGGAAGGTGAACCTTCAGCCAAGTCTGAGGTCCAGAGCACTCTGAAAGAGGTGTTCATCCAGGATATCTCTGTACTTGGTCGCATTTATGTTTTCTTCAATTGTATCCAGTTGTCCTGTCCCTCTAGCTGAAAAACACCCCCATAGCATGATACTGCCACCACCATGTTTCACCTTTGGGATTGTATTGGGCAGATGTTGAGCAGTCATCACAAAGCACCCACTGACCTTGTGGAGACCAGTGGAGGATAACACTGCGGGCACCAGTTAAAGCACTCAAACACAGTGAAACCCAAGGTGCATTGCTCCCTAGAATTTGAATATGCAGAAGAAGTCCATGGAGCCTCGGTTAAGAGTCTACAACATGGACACCAGCCAGTTATCCCACCAGGGAAGGACCTAGCCCAGGGTATTAGTAGCCCTTAAGTCACTATCCAGCCCTTGCGAGCTTGAAAATATGGCCAGGGGTTTACCATGGACTATGCATCCAACCACAGAAAGCTGTTTTAGGGTTGTTGCCCCTCATCAGTGTGGCGCAGGATTCTGGCTGGGTGGGAGCAATGCTTGATAGACAGACATCACAAAGCACCCACTGACCTTGTGGAGACCAGTGGAGGATAACACTGCGGGCACCAGTTAAAGCACTCAAACACAGTGAAACCCAAGGTGCATTGCTCCCTAGAATTTGAATATGCAGATGAAGTCCATGGAGCCTCGGTTAAGAGTCTACAACATGGACACCAGCCAGTTATCCCACCAGGGAAGGACCTAGCCCAGGGCTGGATAGTGACTTAAGGGCTACTAATACCCTGGGCTAGGTCCTTCCCTGGTGGGATAACTGGCTGGTGTGCATGTTGTAGACTCTTAACCGATGCTCCATGGACTTCATCTGCATATTCAAATTCTAGGGAGCAATGCACCTTGGGTTTCACTGTGTTTGAGTGCTTTAACTGGTGCCCGCAGTGTTATTCTCCACTGGTCTCCACAAGGTCAGTGGGTGCTTTGTGATGTCTGTCTATCAAGCATTGCTCCCACCCAGCCAGAATCCTGTGCCACACTGATGAGGGGCAACAACCCCGAAACAGCTGTCTGTGGTTGGATACCTAGTCTATGATAAACCCCTGGCCATATATTCAAGCTCGCAAGGGCTGGATAGTGACTTAAGGGCTACTAATACCCTGGGCTAGGTCCTTCCCTGGTGGGATAACTGGCTGGTGTCCATGTTGTAGACTCTTAACCGAGGCTCCATGGACTTCATCTGCAGATGTTGAGCAGTGCCTGGTTTTCTCCGCATAAACCACTTAGAATCATCACCAAAAAGTTCTAACTTTGTCTCATCAGACAAGAGAATCTTATTTCTCATAGTCTGGGAGTCCTTCATGTGTTTTTTTGCAAACTCTATGTGGGCTTTCATATGTCTTGCACTGAGGAGAGGCTTCCATCGGAGCCACTCTGCCAACAAAGGTCCGACTGGTGGAGGGCTGTAGTGATAGCTGACTTTGTGGAACTTTCTTCCATCTCCCTACTACATCTCTGGAGCTCAGCCAGAGTAATCTTGGGGTTCTTCTTTACCTCTTTCATCAATGTTCTTCTCCCTTCATTGCTCAGTTTGGCTGGATGGCCAGGTCTAAAAAGATTTCTGGTGGTCCTAAACTTCTGCCATTTAAGGATTATGGAGGTCACTGTGCTCATAGGAACCTTGAGTACTGCAGAAATCGTTTTGTAACCTTGGCCAAATCTGTGCCTTGCCACAATTCTGTCTCTGAGCTCCTTGGGCAGTTTCTTTGACCTCAAGATATTCATTTGGTCTGGCATGCACTGTGAGCTGTGTGGTCTTATATAGACAGGTGTGTGTCTTTCCAAATCAAGTCATATTACTTTAATTAATTACAGATGGACTCCAATGAAGGAGTAGAACCATGTCAAGGAGGATCACAAGGAAATGGACAGCATGTGACTTAATATATGAGTGTCTGAGCAAAGGGTCTGACACTCTGTGATATTCTGACACTCTGTGACACAATGTGATATTATAGTTTTTTCTTTTTTAACAAATTTGCACAAATATCTGCATTTTTGTTCTTTCAGTCAAGATAGGGTGCAGAGTATACATTAATGAGAAAAAATGAACTGTATATATTATTTAGAGGCTGTGCTGTATATATAATATGGAGGATGTGCTGGGTTGTATATACATTATTTGGAGGCTGTGCTGTATATATAATATGGAGGCTGTGCTGTGAAGTATATATTATTTGGAGGCTGCTGCTGTGTTGTATATATTTATTGGAGGCTGTGCTGTATATATTATTTGGAGGCTGTGCTGTATATATAATATAGAGGCTATGCTGTGTTGTATGGAGGTTGCTGTTGGGTATATGGAAGCTGTGCTGGGCTATATGGAGGCTTTGCTGTGTACATGGAGATTGTGATGGCCTATATGAAGGCTATGCTGGGGCATATATATAATCTAGAGGCTGTGCTGGAGTATATGGAACCTGCTACTGGGCTATATGGAGGCTGCTGCTGGGCTCTATATATATTATCTGGAGCTTGTGTTGGGCTATATGGGCTATATGGAGGCTGCTGCTGTGCTGTATATTTTATTTGGAGGCTGTGCTGTATATATAATATTGAGGCTGTGCTGTGCTGTATATATTATGTCAAGGCTGCTGATGGTCTGTATATATAATATGGAGGCTGTGCTGTGTATATTATTTGGAGGCTGTACTGTATATATTATTTTGAGGCTGTGCTGTATATATAATATGGAGGCTGTGTTGTGCAGTATATATTATTTGAAGGCTGCTGCTGTGTTGTATATATAATATGGAGGCTGTGCTGTGTATATATGATTTGGAGGCTGTGTTGTATATATTAATTGAAGGCTGTGTTGTATATATTATTTGGAGGCTGTGCTGTATATATAATATGGAGGCTATGCTGTGTTGTATATATAATATGGAGGCTGTGTGGTATATATTATTTGGACACTGTGGAGTATATATAATATCGAGGCTGTGCTGGACTATATATGTTATCTGGAAACTGCAACTGTGCTGTAAATATTATTGGGAGGCTGTGCTGTTCTGTATATATTTGGAGGTTGTGCTGTATACATAATATGGAGGCTATGCTGTATATATTATTTGGAGGCTGTGCTGTATATATAATATGGAGACTGTGCTGGGCTATATATTACTGTTGGGCTGCCACAGCCTCTAAATAATATATACAGCCCACACAGCCCCCAAATAATATATACAGCCTGGAACAGCCTTCAAATAATATATACAGTGTGTTGTGAAAGTACTTGGCCCCCTTTGAACTTTTCAACCTTTAGCCACATTTCAGGCTTCAAACATAAAGATATAAATTCAATTTTTTTGTGAAGACTCAACAACAAGCGGGACACAATCGTGAAGTGAAACGAAATTTATTGGATATTTTGAACTTTTTTAACAAATAAAAAACTGAAAAGTGGGGCGTGCAATATTATTCGGCCCCCTTGTGTTAATACTTTGTGGCGCCACCTTTTGCTGCGATTACAGCTACAAGGCACTTGGGGTGTGTCTCTATCAGTTTTGCACATCGAGAGACTGAAATTCTTACCCATTCTTCCTTGTAAAACAGCTGGTGCTCAGTGAGGTTGGATGGAGAGTGTTTGTGAACAGCAGTTTTCAGCTCTTTCCACAGATTCTTGATTGGATTCAGGTCTGGACTGTGACTTTCACAAAAACTCTCCATCCAACCTCACTGAGGTTTCACTTCACGATTGTGTCCCACTTGTTGTTGAGTCTTCACAAAAAAATTTGAATTTATATCTTCATGTTTGAAGCCTGAAATGTGGAAAAAGATTGAAAAGTTCAAGGGGGCCAAATACTTTCACAAGGCATTGTACAGCCCAGCACAGCCTACAAATAATATAGTGTAGCACAGCATTCAAATAATATCTACAGTCCAGCACAGCCTCCAAATAATATATACAGCCCAAAGCCTCTATTTTATATATACACCGCCTGCCGCCTCTATATTATATATACAGCCTAGCAGCAGCCTCTATATTATATATACAGCCAAGCACAGCCTCCAAATAATATATACAGCACAGCAGCCTGTATATTATATATACAGCCCAGCAGTCTCCATATTATATATACAGCCCTGCTCAGCCTCTATATTATATATACAGCCCATCCAGGAGCCTCTGTAATATATATGGATACACCTAAATAAAATGGGAATGGTTGGTGATATCAACCTCCTGTCTGTGGCACATTAGTGTATGGGAGGGGGAAAACTTTTCCAGATGGGTGGTGACCATGGCGGCCATTTTGAAGTCAGACATTTTGGATCCAACTTTATTTTTTTTCAATGGGAAGAGGGTCATGTGACACATCAAACGTATTGAGAATTTGATAAGAAAAACAATGGTGTGTTTGGTTTTAATATAACTTTATTATTTCATGAGTTATTTCAAGTTGATATCACCAGCCATCCCCATTTTATTTAGGTGCATCCATATAAATGGCCCACCCTGTATATATATAAAATAGAAAAACAGAACAACACAAAATACTACTTAACAATCCGATGCAAAAAATCCTGAAACCACAGTGTCCGGCTGTGAAGCCGACCATAATGTAAAATATATCTTCTGGTCACTATATTATCTTGCAAATTGCTACAAACATTTCTATATCTTGTGCTCCAATTGCCCTTTGTATATTATCCTAAATCAATATGGTGGCACCTTTATGGTTTTATTGCAATAAATTGATTTGATAAGGGTAATGCACTTTGCTGTCCCATAAGTAAGTCATATTTTTATCAGTAGTTGTTTTGTTGCATGTGGATGTCTGTGTCCCAGGCAAACATGTTATGCTCGAACGGTTTTCTGATGATCAAGCTGAGTGGCAACTTAGCTTCACTGCCTCCACATTTCTCCTGTTTGCTGTTCCCCCAGCTGGATTTGTGAGCTGTGCTAAATTGTGCATACTTTCTTTTTGAAACAAATGGATTGTTGTGCTATTAAGTGTTTGACAGATAAGCATCTTCAATCTGGTCAGCTTTATACCTTCTATTTACCTGTCTCATAATCTCTAAGGTATAATAAAACCCAAATCCTTTCTCTGGCTTTTCTCCGGCCAAAGAAATAAAACAGAAAAACTCAGCTATGCCAAACGGTAGGAATCAGGTCACGGCAGATTAGAAGAAATAATATAATCAAAGGTATACTGGGAATGTAATGTCACCTGACAGCACTCAAAAGCCTAGCTCCAAAAATGAATCATGTCAGCAGATTGTTATGCCTTGACCATCTGACAAAAATCCTTATTGCAGGAACAGTCTTTCCATATAAATGAGCCAAATATAACTAGCGCACACCTATATTCATGAATATACATAATGAACAGAGAAAATGAGGAGAATTTGCATTAAATAACCAGTCCAGCATTTTTTTCAGCTCTGGAGTGGCACTTTCAGGCCGGAAAGACCCTGCCGAGTTTGATGTATCCGAGAGTTGGACGAGTGTCATCCGATTTTGGTCCGTTTTGTATCCAACTACTATGCGACTGACCGACATTTTCTTGGATCACATCCAAGTGCTGTCGGTGTGTTGTCTGTGTGTAATGTGATTTTAACATGGCATTTCTCATGCTGTATAAAGTGAGAAAAGAGTTGACAGAATTGAGTGATTGAATACAATTGACAGATAGATGCTAGAATAGCTAGATCGGGTTCACCTGTCTCCCGCTGCTACTTCCGGGGTCGCCCATTAAACTAATTACATATTGACTGCACTGTCAGACAAACAGCCAATCAGAGAAGCTCACACTGTTTGAGAGCTTCTGTGATTGGCTGTTGTAGTCAGAGTGCTTCTCCTCAATCTGGACAGTGATTCTGCTTGGTTGCCATACACGAAACAAATGCGTAGGTTTCGCCCTATTTTTCAATGCCAGCCAAGGTAAAACTAGGCAGCTGAGGGCTGGTATTCCCAGCAGGGTGAAGGCCCATTTTTACAGCCCCCCCCCATGATAAAGAACAACAGCCCACAGCCGCCCCCGAAAATGGCACATTAATAATAAGCGCCATTTCCAGGCACCTTACCAGGCTCTTCCAGCGGCCCTGGTGGCGGTGGCGTGCTGGGTAATAAAGGGATTAATACCAGATTTGTTATACAGGCTGGTACTAAGCCTGAGATTCTTAATGTCAGGCCAAGTTTGACCCGGCCAATAAGAATCTCCAATAAAGGTTTAAAAAAAGACACCACACAGAGAAAAAAGTATTTATTAGAAATAAAGACACAAACATCCTTAGGGACTCCATCTTTATTACTCCCCTTTACAGCCCTCCAGGAACCTGGTCTTCTATCTTTTGTCTTCTTTCTTCTGTCTTCTTTCTTCTATAAACTGTTCAGCTGTGCTACATCACAAAGCAGGAGGAGGAAGAACGCTTTCACCCCCTGCTCTGTGATTACTGAATGAGCAGAAACAGCAGCAGGTAAGCGATGACGTCATCGCTGACACCGTTGCCATAGTAACCTAATAAGCGGTTACTATAGCAACAATGCCCGCGGCGAGAGAACAGCGACTCCTGAATGAGCGGCTCATACAGAAGCTGCAGGAGTTAAGGCCCTGCTGACTGGCGCTGCTTACCAATAACAACAGCGCCGGCAAACAGGGAGTTAACTCTGCTGTCACCGATGCTCCAGTATGAGTGGCGCATAGAGGAGCAGCGGTGACAGCAGAGTCAACTCCCTACTTGCCGGTGCTGCTGTTATCGGTAAGCAGCACCATAAGCATGGCCTTAACTCCTGCGGCTCCAGTATGAGCCGCTCATTCAGGAGCTGCTGCTCTCTCGCCGCATGCATTGTTGCTATAGCAACCACTTATTAGGTTTCTATGGCAACAGTATCAGCGATGACGTCATCGCTTACCAGTCGCTGTCTCTGAAAAATTAAAAATAGGGCGAATCCCATGCATATTTTTTGCCAGCCAATGGAAAATTAGGCAGTTGAGGGAGGCAGATCACAAGCTGTCTGATTTCATCGGACTAGACTTGAAATTCCTGCGAAGCCCCATGCATTTTTTTTTTAAATATTTATTAATTTCACACTCTATAACACCAGGTTGGTTGCCCTACACTGATGTGTATGGCAGCCAAGCAGAATCACTGTCCAGATTGAGGAAAAGCACTCTGACTACAACAGCCAATCACAGAAGGTCTAAATCAGTGTGAGCTTCTCTAATTGGTTATTTGTCTGACAGTGCAGTGAATATGTGATTAGCTTAATGGGCGGCCCCGGACGTAGCAGAGGGAGACAGGTGAACCCGATCTACCTAGTCTTTCCTATCTATCCTGTCTATTCTTTTTCCAGCAAGATACACCATGTTAAAATTGCTATCCCTATGCTGTGTGTGTGCAGTCTGAGTGGGGTCCGTCTGTTTTGTCGGATCCTTTGGCTTGCACTGGCGAGCCTCGTCCGTGAATTGTATAATATCGCAGTATGTTGCGACTGACTCATCATCCGTGAATTGAATGAGAAAAAACGTACAACACTCGGAAATGTGCTCTCGGACATTGAATAACATTGGTCTGACTGCAATGCGATTTTTACTCGCATTGCAGTCGTCCGAGTTTCACGCCAGTGTGTACAGACCCCAAATGTAAATCCCCTGCACTTTGTCATATACTTGACTTCCAGCAGCTGAACCTTTTACTGACTGCACTCTGGTTCCTTGGCGCCATCTTGTCCCCGTAACCTCTGACTGGCGGGAAGTCAGAAATTACATCAAAAGCTCTCAATGCACATCTATGAGAGCCAGAACAAGAGCAGACAGAACAAGGCACTCATAGAGATGTTTTGAAAAGTGACTTTTGGTGCGCTTTTTAACACAGACTGACTGGAAAGCCGCTGTAAAAGAATGAAGATGGTGGAAAGTGAGTACAACTTTAGAGGCAGCGGACTTACATTTATATACATTTATATCAAGAAGTGGAATAAAAAAAGCTGGAGTGGTGCTTTAAAGGGAATCTGTCACTTCTTTGCACATTTTCAACTGTTATTATGGGGATATATGTGTGTGTATGTCTGCGCGCATGTAGTTAATATTAAGAAGCACAGGAGGCATGTCGATATTGCCGACCAGACATGTCCCAGAGTCAGGAAGACCTCATTTGCATAAAGCGATCAAAGATAATATTTCTGCAATTAAAAATCTGCTATGAGGCCTACAGCTAAGTCTGTTTTCAGCCTTCTAATAGCTGTATGCCCATAGTAACAGTTGAAGATGTGCAAAGAGGTGACAGGATCCTTTTAAAGAATTTAACATAAACTAGTAAAATATTCAAGTAGCACTTACTTCTGCAATCTCTGGATTTACAAACCAATATAGAAACCAAGCAAGAAACAAAATCGTTGTCCAAGATTTATAAAACAAATACTTATGACACGCCCCTCATGACCGTGGGGTTCTCGGAACCGGGCAACAGTTCTGCTGGGGAGTCACAGGTGTCGAGACCTGCCTCTGTGACCCTGGAGGTGTCAATAAAAGTTCGGGGAATAGGGTTTTGGGGATGGTTGTCATGACGCCACCTGTGGTGTTTTGGCTATTGGGGCTGATGCTGCCGTGTGGGTCCTCTGGGGATGATGGATGGGCAGCTGTGGTGGTATTGCTCTCCACAGGTAGAGCAGTTCCCCAGGGCAACCGATGAAGTCTATGGTGGTGGTAGGCCATTTGGGTGCAGGACTGAGAGCACGGAATAATGGACAGACACACAGCTGTAGACTCCTTTACGTTTACTAGTGGTTGCATGTGCATACCAGGGTACTGCTGACAGGTGGTATGCTAAGTCCAGTTTGCCTGGAAGCAAGTTGGGTATCTCCTCATCCGGCAAGTTCTGGGGCCTCCCTGGTGTGCTACTCTTGGCAGGTCCTGGCTGCCTGAAGGTAGCTGTGACCCTCTCTCTTCCAGCGTAGAGTCTCTCACTAGCATGGCAGGCAGCTCGAGCCCTTCTCTGGCATCTCTCCTCTGGCTGAGATCCTGGGCTCTAGTGTGCTGCTGTGCCTTCTGGGCTTTGTTGTGGCCAGGAGACTTGGAATCTCCCACCCTCGGGATCCTGCTGCCGGATCTGTAGTCCCTGCACAGCCTCAGACTCCGGTGTCGGGTTCTGGTGCCCGGCTCTGGGGTGAGCCGGTCATCTGACTCCACACCCCAAGCCTTCTTCTCTCCTTCCTCAGATCTTCTCTGACGGGTGCCTCACACTCTTCGGCTCCTTCTACCCTCCTGGGACGAGTCAGACACTGCTCCAGTCCACAGGAGGTCTTCCCCCTTCTTCCTCACTGACTGTTCTCTGCTGCTTCTCTGAACTAACTAACTCACCTCCCCCAGGCCAGAACTTATAGGGAAGTTCCCCTGAACTCGGGTTGCAGAGCTTCCCCTTCTGGTCTGGAGTCAAGAAAAGTGTTGCATGCTGTGTGCTTACTGTGTGTGGATACCTCTCCATGCTTCCAGGCACTACATTTCCCCCCGAGGGAAACAATGCCATTGGGGCAACTGGAAGATAAAACTGGAATGGTATCCACGGTCCGCGCTGCTGCTCTTTATCCAAGGAATCCACAAGAGGTTATTACCATCAAAAGTTCTTTATTTCATCACACCAACGCGTTTCGGTGCTGTCCCAGCACCTTCCTCAGGAGGAAGGTGCCCTGAGGAAGGTGCTGGGACAGCACCGAAACGCGTTGGTGTGATGAAATAAAGAACTTTTGATGGTAATAACCTCTTGTGGATTCCTTGGATAAAGAGCAGCAGCGCGGACCGTGGATACCATTCCAGTTTTATCTTCTGATTTCCCACGGTTTTGTGGCGTTGGTGGAGGTTCTGCAGCAGCTGCCTTATGCTTTTAAACTGGTTGTGAGTCTTACAACCATAAAAGGTGAGTGGATACACTTATAATCCACATAAGAACTATAGTGTCTGTTTGATAGGGCACAATCTGCGCCTCTTGTATCTCCCTTCTTTTCTAATTGGGGCAACTGGACTCTGGGGTGCTACATTCCCTCCTAGTTAAATTCAGTACTCTTGGACTGAGGAAACATTTTTGAAAGAAATAACAATAACATCTTCCCTGTTATGGGAGGCACACTACTGTTCAAATGTTTGGGGTCACCCAGACAATTTTTGTGTTTTCCATGAAAAATCATACTTTTATTTATCAAATGAATTGCAACATGAATAGAAAATATAGTCTAGACATTGACAAGGTTAGAAATAACGATTTTTATTTGAAATAATAATTTTCTCCTTAACACTTTGCATTCATCAAAGAATGCTCCCTTTGCAGCAATTACAGCATCGCAGACCTTTGGTGGGTACTATTTAATGAAGTTGCCAGATGAGGAGCCGTGAGGCGTCGATTTAGAGACTCTAATGTACTTGTGTTGTTGCTCAGTTGTGCAGTGGGGCCTCTCACTTCTCTTTCTACTCTGGTTAGAGCCTGTTTGTGCTCTCCTTTTAAGAAAGTAGTACACACCTTTGTAGGCAATCTTCAGTTTCTTGGCAATATATCGCATGGAATAGCCTTCATTTCTAAGAACAAGAATAGACGGTCGAGTTTCACATGAAAGTTCTCTTTTTCTGGCCATTTTGAGAGTTTCATAGAACAAACTAATGTAATGCTTCAGATTCTCAACCTACTTCTCAAAGAAAGGTCAATTTTATAGCTTCTCTAATCAGCCAAACTGTTTTCAGCTGTGCTAACATATTTGTGCAAGGGTTTTCTAGGGTTTTGCAAACATCCGTTAGCCTTCTTACACAGTTAGCAAACACAATGTACCATTAAAACACTGGAGTGCTGGTTGCTGGAAATGGGCCTATATACACCTATATACTGTAGATATTGCATTAAAAACCAGACTTTTGCTGCTAGAATAGTCATTTACCACATTAACAATGTATAGAGTGTATTTCTGATTCATTTAATGTTAGCTTCATTGAAAAAAAAAAGTGCTTTTCTTTAAAAAATAAGGACATTTCTGAATGACTCCAAACTTTGAATGGTAGTGTACTTTGCTTGAACGTTACGTAACAAAAATATTCTATCTATGATTATATAAAAAGAGTATAGGTATAAAAACAGAAAACGGAAAGTGTAAAGAGTTAGTTCGGTGAGAGTCCCTCACCTATTGTCTCTGTTATTGTCAGTTTCTGTTCTTCATGGGGGACCCACTACCAAAAAAAACCCAACGTAGGTCCTGGTGGGTGACAGGACAATAGACCAACATTTTTCGGCCTCACCAAGGGGGTTTTGCTTTGTGGTCTTCAGGTTACTTTTACTGTAAGGGAATCAACAAGGAGCGCTTCAAGCGCTAACTATATACAAAGAAAGTTCTGGCTATTCACCGTCCATAGCCCAATTGTCCATGTAACTCGTATTTCTCCTAACTACCGGTGTAGCTGGGCATTACTACTAAACATTTACACCTATAACACGTTATAACTACTCACACGCAACTTAACTGGGTTAACTTCTGTCTATGTACATTAAAGCATTCTACAGTTCTGCTTACTGCTGGTGCTTCCACGGTTGAGCCTCTGGGTTCAGGCTTCCACTCGGCCTTGGAAACACAATGTCTAGCTGGTGAGTAGGTAGGACAGCCTGAAGGGATCTTGCAGCTCTGTCTCTGGCTGCCGAATCTGATGCAGCTGCTGTTGGCCATCCGTCTGGGCTTGGTGCTGCAGCCATCTCCAGCTCAAGAGTTACTGACCTTTCTGGTTCTGGAATCCTCTCAAGGCCACTAGGGGAGTCCACCTACTCAACCCAACGTGCTGGAGTTTTCTGGGCGCCGCTCACCATAGCACTGCTACAGTTCTCTGCTTTCAAGAGCCCATGACACATCTGGGGCAACTGGTTTTGATCCTCCTCCGGGCTCCTGAGGGAGTCCATTGTTTCCGCCCCACAAGCCAGAGCTCTCCAACCATCTCCCACCGCCTATCACCGCGGCACCCTCTGGGTCTCTCGCTGCCTCTCCTGAAGAACACATTGTCGCACTCCTCACAGTACTTTTTCCACCATCTTTCTCTCTCCACGTGAATCGCAGCAAGGTTCTCAATCTCTGCTGGCTAATCAGTCTACCGCTCCTCAGGCAGAGGATCTAGCGTGTGTCTTGTTGGCTGATGTCAGAGCTCGGGCCTTTGTCTCTCTTTGCGCCCTTTCCAAGGTTCCACCCACGATGGCAAGCCCCCTTGTCTTACCGGGAACCATGTGCGGTAACAATGGCAACAGTACTCAGTTCAATATGGTTGAAGGCACACCGTACCCGTTAACATCGGGCACGAAATCCTGTTCGTGATGCCAAGGAACTGACATGTCCCAGGGCCATGGGGTACCTGGGGCTGGGCTTGCTGTTCTGCTGCGGCAGTCATGGGGATCAAGGCCCGGTTTTGTGGCCCTCGGGGTTCTGGACTAGTGGTTTAGAGATGGTTGTCGTGATGCCACCCATGGTATGTGGCTATTAGTGACTGCGGATGCAGTGCATGACCTCTGGGGATCATGAAAGTGCAGCGGTGATGGTTTTGCTCCCCAAGGGTGGATCCCCAGGGTAACTGGGAAAGTCTATGGTGGTGGTAGGGCATTGGGGGTGCAGGACTGAGGGTGCGGAATGACTGACAGACACAAGCGTTGAAGTCTATGTTACCTTTACTGGTAGAAGTGGCAGGTTCATCCTAGGTAGCGTCCACAAGAGATGTTAGGAGTCCAGGTGGCCAGGAAGCAAGTTGGGCTTCCGAGTTCTGAGGCCTCCCTGTTGCACTACTTTTGGTGAGTCCTGGCTGCCTGTAGCTAAGCTGGGACCCGCTCTCCTCTTGCATAGCCTCCCCCCATATGGCAGGCATCTCGAGCCCTTCCTGGGTACCACTCCTCTGGCTACTGACCCTGAGCTCTCTGGCGCTGCTGTGCCTCCCGGGCTTCTTTGTCGCCGGGCGACTTGGAATCTCCCGCCTTGGACTGGGCTCAACCTATCGAGCACCATTCCTGGAACTCCGCAAGCATGGGTCATTTGGTCACAAGGTACATCGTCTGCCCAGTTCCCTCTACAAACTTTGTGGTGCCCACATATACTGTCACCTCTCTTGCTAAATGGCAATAATGTATCTTGAAAGCAAAATCGGGGGCGAAGGGATTGCTTATCTGATTGCTTCAAGTAGCTTTTATTACCTCATTTCAGGTTCATGCCTAACCCTTTATCAAAACTGGACTACATATGAAGATAAATACAATAAGGAGTATTGTGTATTTTAATGCCCCCCTTTCTGTATTGATTTCCATGTGTAGTTCACTCTCGAGAAAGACTTTGTTGTGAACCTAAAATGCGTTATTAAAAACTTATTGAAGTATTATCACATGTGGAACTACTCCTCTTTGACAGCAGCACAGTCTACCAGAAAATCTGTTTCCTACTTATCCTCAATGTGAATTTTCTAAGCAGAAAATGTATGGTAGTAAAAACCAGTAGAATGAGCACTAGAACAGGTATAGGGGGGAAGATAATTGAGATTATCTATTCTTTTCTTATGATATGTCACCCAAAGGGTGCATTTGCACTGCAAGATTATTGTGCACAAGGGTTCTGAAGAGCATTCGTTTTACGTTAATCTTCTTTTGTAAACAGGATACGAATCACCCGATGAATGAGCAAAATATTCTTTCATAGGATGAAATGATTTTTTGTGCATTGCAAAAGATCAACTGTGGCAGTGCATCATCCTGTGTAACAGGACTCACACAGCCGAGAACAATAACAGCCTATGTGGACCAAATGATTTATAACTGATCAATTAGGGCACATCTTTTCCTCTGGTCTGCCTGTATATACATGATATTAAGCGACTGTCTATTGATAAAAGAATAAATGAATTCTTGGTTATTAAAAAAATACAGTAATTCCCATTTATTGCCATACTCTAAGTAAGATATTAGTATGTCAGTGCTCACCTATAATGCTACAGTAATGGTGGAATGACCGGAGTACAGGCCAGCAAGTGCAGTTTGTCAGTCACACTTTGTGCTAGCCGTCCTAATACTGCACACCCTTAATGGCTGAGGCACTTTTCACCCACCTCCCTGTCCTGGACATGGTGGACTTTGGCAGAGCCCTTTCCAGGTGGCAAGTAGTGTGGTGCTGGTGACATGCAACAGCCAGATCAAATGCACAAGTAAAATGTAAGAAGCAGTACAGACCAAAATTAAGGAAGACAGGGACAAGCCAAGACCAGAAGCCAGAACAAAGAGCCAACCTGAGAAGCACACAAAACTACTAACTTCTACCACCAAAACACAACTGAAATAATCAGCACAACAGAGGAAAATGCAGGTTCAAATCTACTTCTCAAAGATCACCTTCTGAGGCAACACCTATTCTCTAGAGAGGCAAAGGAGTAGGGGAGGAGATACCACCTAAGCTGACCTAGCAGACACGGTATCCCATATCTGCTGACAACAACTGACACCAGGGAACCCAGCAGCCCGGAGCCCCTGAACAGCATAATCCCTGGTAGTTATGGCATCATGCTTCCTACCGATACCAGAATTAAATCTCCTGGAGGCAATACCCAGTCAGAGTGATCACATGCGCCAGCTTCACTCCTCAGAGGTGACCCCCCTGCTCATGGCCAGTGAGGAGTAACAGGCAACCTGATGGAGAGCCAAAGTACATCCAGAAGCACAAGGAGCCCGCTTTGTTGTAGTACTGCAATATCTGACAGCACCCAAGACATGTTTATACACTAAAATCAGATAAATCTTTTCCTCTTCATTTCTGTAGTCCCATCCTCTACCTATTGGAGGAAACATGAGCTACATCCTTTTTCACTAATGTGAACATTTACTACATTTCTCAGGATTTACTTGACACAGAAAAGAAAAAGTGTCCAGTAGCCTAATAAAATCTGATTTAGCATGAATGCTTTGGTCTATCGGACATATTTTGTAGTCTATTAAACTTGGTAAATTGTTCTACCACCATGACTGACTGGCAGGTAAAACTGAAAGAGGAAAAGGAAGATCCTCTCTGAGTAATGTAGTGATAGAGAAATAAACTCACAGTAATGTAGAATAGTGAAAAGCATCCAAAAGAAGGCCAAGACATGTCCCCGTAGTCAGATGTGATTCTTTACTCCAGTCACACAACTTCCATCATTTACTTTCAGATAAATTAACGTCAGACAAATTAACTCAATGACAACTAATGTGGCTAAGAGTGACATCTGTTAGAAAACTACTTCCTGTGACACAAACCTACAGCGGAATACTAGAGATCAAATAGCTAAAAGACAGTCTTTATTACTGCTAAGAAGGAATGATGTCAAGGTCACAGCTCAGTTATTTTAATTGCTACTACAAATATTTCAAGTTGACTTAAATTGTTATACTCTCTTTAGCAACAATAATTTGAACAAACACTTTCCACAATTTAAAAAGGACTTATTGAATCAATACATGATCTTCATTTTTTGGTATAACACTCCAGATCTCACGTGTCTGCCGGCATGGTAGGTGCTTGGTTGGTAATATAACACAGATGTTCTAGACTTGTTGCAGGTTTACCCCAGTTTGGGACACATGTAAGTCCTTGATACATGACTTGTTATAAACAGAGGTCCTACTGGACCCTATTTTTACCTTTTAAATGTGTCTCCTATGGGAATAGGTAAAAATTTATATAAAATACTTTTACATATTAATAAAAGCCAGATGTCTGTTAACTAGTTGCTCGAAACAGGTCTCTCTTCTTTCTCGTCAAAATTATCTTGGTGATGGCCTGTAAACTTCAAGAAAAAAATTACAAAATCATCACACGGTGGTATAGATATCTACAAAAAATCTACCAAACCATCTCAGACAAATGTTGGAGATGTGAGTGGGCGGAAGGTACTAGGTTACATATCTGGAGGAATTGCCCCCGATACAGCACCTGTGAAACAAAGTCTTTAAGATCTTTATCACAGGGGAAGAAAGCCCTAATACCCCTCAGGTAACCCTTCTCTCAATGATACCGGGTTCTTTCAAATCTATTAAAAACGGCTTGCTCAAACATTGTCTATTTGCCACAATAGCCATCATTCCAAGACGATGGTGCTCTAGGGTGACTCCAACTATAATAAACTGGTCAATGGTAATGGATATTATCTCAAGAATGGAAAGACTCTCTGCACACACTGAAAAAAGTGCTAAAAAATACTTCCAGACTTAGTAAGACTGGATTACGTTCGGGGAGTCTGCAGAATACAAAATGGTTCTCAGAGCATTATTCCATGAAGACTAAAACTGCTAAATCCAAGAGATAATACAACACATGGAAACCCACAGAGGAGAAAATTGCTATTACCACATTATTGGCCCCTTATTTTCTTTGCCTCCTTCACTTTCCTGGTCTTCCCTGCACCTTGGTAGGTCCTTATAACTTATCCTACCCCCAACCTACCACCCCCTATACCCCTGTCATGCCTTTCTTAGAAATGCGTAAATATAGTTTACTTGCCTGTGATTAAAGCTGTTTCAGTTGCTGTTCAGTGATAATTTATCCAACAGCACCATCTGTTGACAATCTTCTCTTACTACATTATTTTTTAGTGCACAATCTAATTTTGCCCCTCAAGGCTACTGTACATTTCCCATCAGCCCTTGCATTAGCCTCTCCCCTTCTTCTTCAGAAGCCATTATAGCCTCATACATGCTGACATCCTGGCATGCTGATGACTCACCGCGGCCGGCTGACTCCGGTTTAGACAGGCGATTCTTCTCCTTCCTTGTCACGGGTGGACCGCGCCTGCCGGTAGTGGGGCCCGGTGTAGTGCAGATCAAAAGTGTTTGAAGACGTCTTGCGGGAACAGATTAAAGGGGTTTTAATTTGTTTTCTTCGTGACGCCACCTATGAGTAGTTCGGTAAGGGCTACCGACGCTGCGGAACCCCCGGGGGATGGACAGCAGCAAGATGTTACGCTCCCCACAGGCTGAGCGGTGATCCCCGGGGGCTGGAGCTGCTCAAGATGTTGTGCGGCAGCTGCGGTTACCTTCTAGTTAATGACGGACAGTTCATAAGGAATCACGGACACAGACAGTCTCTATAACGGTCTTTACTGTAACCAGCAGGCAATACATGGTATACAGTGGTTGAGTAGTAGACCGGGTGGACTCAGCAGTGATGGTGTCCCTTAGAAATCCGTAGTGTTCCTCCTAGCTAAGTGATCGCCAATGTCGCCCAGGAATACCAGATCGGGTACGGGGAGGCTGCTTCAATGCCCTATCCAGGCTATACGTTCTGGATGTTTTGGGGAGCCTTGGGTCCCTCAGTGGGTACACCGCTGGTTAGACGACTGGAAATTGGCTGTTGGTGGGGTGCTCCTATAAAGCTGCTCCTCCACTCTTCTGGTTCGCGTAGCAGAGGTGAACTGCTGCCAGCTTCGGTACCAGTGAACCGGCTGTGAGTTGTGGGCACGGGAGTCTTTTGGGAACCCGTGTAGAAATGCCCAATCCCGGTGGTTAAGGCCTCAGGTGCTGACACCCGACCGGTGACGGCCCAGGGGCCCGCACGGGGTGCGGAGCCCCCGCTCCTCTCCAAGCTCTAGTCTGCTCTCGTCAGGTTCTAGACTCCTTCTCCGACTGTTCTCTTTCTTCACTACCCTAGCACTCCGCCCACCAGGACCTAGGATTGGCCCTCTATTCTAGGTGATGTATGCTGGGTTGGATTTCTAAATTAACCGGATCATTGCTGAGTCAGAGGATATTGCGGCTGCATTTGTGGCTGCAATACCCTCCTGTGACGCACTCGTTGCGGGGCGCCACACTGATCCCTCTCTCTTTGGATTTCAGCTCATCTGTTTGTTTCCCTCTACATAGCACAATCGGTGAGTATTCATATGTTAGTTATATTATGCTAGAATTCACCAAATTGTACAATGTAGCTACTCTGTTCTACATGTTTATCATCAAGTAGCGTTCTGCCATTTTAGGTTTTGTGTATTCGCCATGTTGTGCAATTACACTGTGTTCCTGTAACAAATGTAATGCTATGTATCTCAGATATGTTGAATATTGTATTAAGTATTTTTATTTGTTTTTATAGTTTTACACTTATCCTATCAATAAAAGTTGAAAAGGACTCCCTGCGTCCAAGTCAATGCATTGATGGGAAAGAGTTTAGCTGTCTGTCAACTCGTTCTTCAGGGGTACAGAGCGAGGGTGCCAGAACAACCCCTCACTATAGTTGATATCCTTCTTCCCTCTTTTTGTTTACCCTGCTCTTACTTTTCTACCCCACCCACCCTCTATCCTTTCCTTTCCTTTTCAGTTTCTTGTTTTCACTTAACTTAGTATATTAAAAAATATAGAATGTATTAAGGTAATGAGACATGCACGGTAGATACGTATTGATGGTGTACCCTACACTAGACGCTTCTTTTTCTTATGTCATACAATGAAAATACCATTAGCCCTTGCATTTGAACTCAGGATTTGTATATGGTTTAGCATGAAGACCTTATTCAACTGTGTCTGTGCAGATAAGATGTTGCTATTTTGCTTTCATAAAAGATTTTTGAAAAATAAAATAGCATATTGGTCATATCACAATATTGGACCCAACAAAAGACAAAGATTCTCCTTGCACACTTTTACCTTTAATTTTGCCTCTTATCTGGGCAACTGATGGACACAGACAGATGAAGGCTCCTGTGCTACAACAACATATGGGCTCTTTTCAGTCCTTTCAAGGTTATTATCATGCTAAATTCCATCTGCTTTGGAGCTGTAAATGCCCTCACCTCCTATGCGCCTGTGAGACAGCAGACATGACATCAATGAAATGTCTGCTCCTATGTCTACGTCATTCATTTTCTGAGTTGTTGGTGGGTTTTTTATGATGTGATCTCAAAGTGATGTACTTTCTTTGCCTTGGGAATACAGAGGGGACCACAATAATATCATGTTTTTTTGATTTTGTGCGATCTGCTATATTTTATACAAGCAATGTATCTAATCTCAACTAAACTCCAAAACCGACCTGACACAATGTGATTAACCCCTTCACCATGGTCGATTTTACGGTTTTCATTTTTCCCTCCCCTTCTTCCAATAGTAATACCTTTTTTAATAGCGCTATATAAATGAATAAAATATTATATATTATATTATTTTTATTTATCTGTCATTATAGACATACAAGGGCTAGTTTTTCGGGGGACGAGCTGTCATTTTGAATGACAACACTATATGGAGTCGCTCCAGTTTTGTAATGACCGGTATGCTGTCGTTCACAGTCCATACATGTGGGTTTGCTATTGGAATCAGGCTATACATTTGTCTGAAGTTAGAAAAATGAATTTAAAGTGGTTGTCCATCTCCTCTTGTTACTGCAGCTTTCCTTATGAACTGACCAGAACCTCTTTCCATTAATTGACTATTAGTGGAGGATCATGTAACCAGACCGGTCCATCAGCCTCATCCAATAGAAAAGCTGCTGTCCCATTTGCAGTGTTTTATAATTGGAGGACTCTGGTCAGATGCTC
This sequence comes from Allobates femoralis, assembly GCA_033576535.1. Classification (NCBI taxonomy): domain Eukaryota; kingdom Metazoa; phylum Chordata; class Amphibia; order Anura; family Aromobatidae; genus Allobates; species Allobates femoralis. Next base: position 173,308,240 of record JARQOC010000011.1, on the reverse strand, counting down.
CGCCATCAGCAGTCAGTTTATGCTTTAAAGCTGTGCAGTCTATGAGGAAAGCTGCACTAACAAGAAAAAGTAGACAATCCCTTCAACTCCCTTCAACTCTGCCAAACAGCAATGAGTATAATTATTTGACTTTTATACCTAATATCATTTGCCCAGTTAAACAAAATATCAAAAATAAAAATTCCCATTGTAGCATATTGATGTGTTTTTATCCCGACCTACAGGTTTTGTCACAAGATAAGAGGATGTCTGCAAGGATGGAAGATGTTTTTAATAAGGAAATGTGTGCAATTGAACAACAATGTAAGATATTAATGGCATTGTCTAATCTTTTCTTGATAAGAAAGTTTTGCCCTTGGTGAGACTAAAATGGCATAACTTACCCGACTGTTCAGCAATAAAATAAAATTGTTTTTCTTTACTTATAGATAAAGATGAAATCACCAAGCTTTGTTTCCTAAGGTAGTCCCAGAACACAGGCAAAACAAAGTATTAAACCAGAACATTCCGTATTTTGTTTACTAATTTAGCCTTTTTATTCCTAGTTAAATGTATATATAATACATGGAAATATATTCCCAACATTAGTTTGTTCACTCAAAATTTAAGGGCGCAATTCCATTTCATTCCACAGGATAGACTTCTACCAAGGTCTAAACCCTTATCAAAAAGTTAGAACAAGCATAAGAGCGGCAAAAGTTTCTTTTAACAATCTTACAATAGTTTTCTGATGTAAATTGTATGATGATGTATCATCCGTTTATGCTTCAAATCCTCATTATTTTATTTACCGTATTTTTGGATTATAAGACACACTTTTGTTCCCTCAAATTTTGGGGGAAAGTGGGGGATGTGTTATAATCAAAATCTACTGTTTTGTACTGGGGGGAATGCAGCACTTTGGAGCAGTGTCCGGGGTCTGAAGGTGGCTGCACAGGCTGCAGGGGGTCACGTGCTCCCGCTCATTAGCCTCATGTAATATTCACTGCACCCACTGTCCATCACCTCAGTGCTGAAACAGCATGGAGATGTGGACAGGGGAGCAGTGCATATTGCATATAAGCCCCCTCCCCCCATCCTGGATGTGGCCCGCCCATCATGCTATATGTCCCCCTGTGCTGGCAAATGTCCACTAGCACACATAGCCCCACCATCCTGAATATGGCCCACTCCATTACACTATATGGCCCTCTCTGTTGATCGCTCCATGCTTCCAGCTGAACAATGACTTCCTGTGTCTGTGCAAGCATGGGGTCACGTGATTGGCACAGCACAGTGATGTCATCACTGTGCGCCCCGATCACATCATCCAATGCCCAGGACCGACGCTAGAAGTGCCCGCTCAGTTGGAAGCACGGAGCAATCAACGGAGAGGTGAGTTACAGCGTTTGTTATTTTACAGTGTGCGCACCAGCAGTGACCCTGGGGCCATATCCGGTATGGTGGGGCTATGTGTGCCAGAACAGGGGGACATGTACCATCACAGGGGGACATGCGCAATCAAAGGAGGGCCATATGTAAGATACGGGGGTCATATCCAGGATGGGGCTATATCCCAGGATGGAGGACTGTGAACAAGCATGGGGGACAGATGTACCAGGATGGAGGACATATATACCAGGCAGTCATGTACCAGGATGAGGGACATATATACTGATTGTAAGATGGACACTGACATTATAAGATGGACCCAATTTAACAATATTTTTTTTTCTTTTCCTCCACCAAATTTGGGGGTGCGTTTTATAATCTGGTGCATCTTATAAAGCGAAAAATATGATCATTTCTTCTCACCTGTGGGATTTTTCAGTTTTTGTATCTTTGTTTTTTCCTCTCCTTCTTCCAAGGGCCAAAACTCTTTTATTTTTTTCTATTCCTATAGCAATTTGAGATTATGTTCTTTTTTGAGGAATGAATTGTAGTTTTGAATTACACAATTAATTTTATCTTTCAAAAACTCTTAAGTGAAGTGATATTGTGCAAAAACAAATTCTACAACTGCTTTCTGAATGTGTCATTTTTATGGATTCATATTGTATTAGAAATGACCTAAAAATATTATTTTCATGTCAGTTCGATTACATTGACATAAACTCGCATAGTTATTATTATTAATATTTAATTTGCAAAATAATGAAAATTAGTAAAAAAAAAAATGCAATTTTGCTTCTGTAGCCACATTCTTAGACCCATAATATTTTCATTTTTCCATCAATGGAGCCATGTGCAGGCTTATTTTTTTGTTGGTGAGTTGAAGTAGGTACAAAAAGTCTACACACCCCTGTTAAAATGTCATGTTTTTTTTTTTTTTTCAAATAAAAAAATCATACCATGAAGAATACTTTCAGAATTTTTTCCACCCTTAATGTCATCCACAATCTATACAAATCCACAGAGAAACAAACAGCTCTGAGTCTGGGTGTGAATTACACTTCTTTAGTTTCACATTCCTAAATTTCTTAGTTTAGTTTTAAACAAAAGAAATCATGTGTTGTTTTGTCTAAAATAAACTATTTTCTCCATTACACAGAGACACACATTACAGCCACTCAAAGTGGAGTCTAAATTAAATAAAATAAAATAGATCCTGCTCTCACACGATCCATAAGGTCTGTGTGCCCCACAACTCCTTTCACCCATCCAGCATACGATACATCAAATGAGCTCTACAGTTCAGATTTTGCACTGTACCGAATTGAACTGTAATTTTGCCATGGCTTTTGCATTTCTATTTTCTTGCTTTTTTAAATTATTTAAAATATTTTCAAAGCGAAAATTGCTAATAAATGTGATTAAAATTATTAGTGTGAATATACCAAGATGGTTTCAATCACAGCTTTTTCTTGCCATTATGGCAGTGTTTATTTTTATTTAATAAAGAAATACCGTACTATGGTTAGATGTTGGTTGAAAACAAACGGAAAAAAATTAAGAACATTACAGAGTCATTTTTTTTCTTTCACATTTCTTGTATTTTCTTTTTCAAAAGCTACATACTCTAGGCATAGCTTTTTAGGGATTTTCTCAGATATTATTGTACAGGAAAATGCGTATAAGAGATTATGCCAAATAATGCATATGAATAAACATTTTAAATTAATGGTATTGTCTACAAGCAAAAAAAAATTACATAATATGCTTGGACAATTTTTTTTTTAATAATGTACCATGTGGCAATGTGAGGTCACCCCTCATCCAACAAGTGAGGTTTGCACAGTGTGTAAAGCACTTTGATGACCCGCATCTACGCCAATTTGATTTTATATATAGATATTAGGCTAGGGTCACACCTGCAGTTTTTTTATCTATCCGCATCAGATTTTGAGCATTAAAAGTGCTCAAAACCAGGTCCGGATCCGCAGCCTATAGGCTTCCATTGTAAAACCGGATTGCACTATTTGCAATCCGGTTACAGCATCCGGTTTTGCAGCCTTCGGTTAAAAATCATGCAGGCTACATTTTGTGGAGCGGTTGAAAAACCGGATCCAGTTTTTTTAACATGGGACCCTATGGGAACTGTATCCTTGCGGTACTGGATGCCGATCCGGATGTGGTTTTTAAAATTGTAAAAATCCTCATTCCAAAAACGGATGCATTAATGCATTCAGATCCGGAATGAAGGTTGCAATTTTACAGATTAAAATAAGTATGAAGGCACAGTCCAATACCGGTTCCGGTAATAGATCCAGTTGCTGGATTGTGCCTTCCAAGTGTGAACCTAGCCTTAGAGAATATTCTGCTCCAAAACCCACAATGAAAAACAGCTGCAAATATACTGTGAATTAGATTCCCCTTTATGTCAGCGGGAAAACATGTCCATAATACACTGCATTTTTTCCACTTGGATAAAGGAGCAGCATGTGAAATCATGAAGTGTTTCTGCTTGAAAAAAAAAATCCTTCAAACTTAAATTCTGAATCAATTCAATCTGATAATCCCACTATACACAAAAATAACATCAAAAACACACTAAATATTGCACCCACCAGATTATACATAACGTCTGCAGGCAGAAAAATCCACGGTAAACAAAAAGTACTACACGTGAAAACACCATACAGGGGTGGTCCAAAGGCTGGAAAAATTTCAATCTAAATCCCTATTTTGCTTCCCCAACTAAAATAAGGGGCAGAGGCTGCCGACACCAACAACCTCTGCCCCCTCCCCTGATCAGACACTTGTTTCAGCAGCTGGTCTGGTCTCTGCATGCTGTCATTGTGAGATTTGCACAGTGAAAGCATTCTCTATGTTGCCGGCTCAGATAAGCAGAGTGTGCAATTGTTAAAAGCAGCATCATCAGACAGGACATAGGGAATAAAAATCAATACTATTTAGTGTGGTCAGGGAAGGGTAGGGAGTTCTTAATGCAGCCATATTAGAAATTAGTTTAGATTAGGGCAATAGATAGGGATTTAGATTTAAAAAACATTTTGATCTTGTTGTGGTCTCCTCAATCAAGAGTATCAACCTTAGTCCGTCTGCAGCCAAATCCTAGATGTTTTTAATGCAGACGCGCAGAAGAGAATAACAGACACCTGACGCGAATTCAAGATGCTAAGAAATTCTGAGTTTATTGTAGAAGCACGTAAACTTATACAGATATACCTGGTGGTAGGCCCCAGGATAGGATCATTCATTAATTGGTTACAGAATATTAAACATAGCTAATCATTGGCTATTAATAGCTATGAGCTGATTGGATTATATAGATCTATTCTAAATACATAATGTATCCTTGTACTATTTCATCATTTAGTGCTGTTGACCCATCACACTCCTTCATTATTTAATGTTTTGGAATATCTTCTCTTCTTACCAAAACATGCTAGATATTGGCTTCATTCCCAGACTATGTGGCCGACACCATTTCTCTAAGCACAGTCTATAGCTTGCAGTAAGCAACACTTTATATAAAACACTCAAGGTCTACTTATTTCTCTTAAAGTCAAGTGACCTACTTAAAGGAATACTAGGCTAGCGTCACACATGCCAATCAGTTTTTTCCACTGGTTTCAATAACAAATCCGTTATTTTAAGGCTGTTTTTTGAGCCTCCTGTGCAGCTATACATTTTTTGGACTTTGCCATTTTTTGCCAAAAAATGCTAGCAAAAACTGATTCATTAACGGATGGTGCCTATATGTGCCATTTGTTAACAAATCTGTTTCCCATAGGGCCCCATGTTAAAAAAAATGGATCTCTTTTTTTACTGCAACCAAAAAACGCTGCTTGCAGCATTTTTTGGGTCCTATTATAAAACCCGTAGCAGTGCAGTCACACTTGAGTCCAGGATCCGTTAACAGCATCAGCTTTTGGACTTAGAATTCTAAACTTGAAAAACTGATGCAAATAACGGATCCAGGGCTTATGTATGACCCCAGGCATATACTACCGTTCAAAAGTTTGTGGTCATTTAGAAATGTCCTTATTTTTGAAAGAAAAGCACTTTTTTTTTCAATTAATTTAACTTTAAATAATTCAGAAATACACTCATTACATTGTTAATGTGGTAAATGACTATTCTAGCTGCAAACTAGGGATGGGCGAATCTACTCGCTAGGACTCGTTACTCGGCGAGTAGTAAGGGACTCGCAGGACTCGGTACTCTGCGAGTTTCCCAGTGATTACTCGCACGAGTCCAATGCAAATCAATATCAATCCTAGTTTTGTCAGAAACGCTGACAAAACTAGGATTGCCATTGTTTGCATTAGACTCGCGAGTAATCACTGGCTACTGTGCCAGTGATAGCAGGGAAACTCGCAGATAACTGCTGTTTCTTTGCGAGCCAGTCCAGCTGTCTTCTCTGTGCAGCTCCAGGGTCCTAGAGCCCGCCTGCTGCCTGATGTAGCAGTGCTGAGATTGTTCTCAGTCTGCTCATTCCCTGTGTACAGACATGAATGTCTGTGCACAGAGATGATGTAGCAGTGCTGAGATTGTTCTCAGTCTGCTCATTCCCTGAGTACAGACATGAATGTCTGTGCACAGAGATGATGTAGCAGTGCTGAGATTGTTCTCAGTCTGCTCATTCCCCCAGCTGCTTAGCTGTACCTGGCTAGACATAGAAATTGCGCGGAGCCGCACGCATTTTTTTTTAATTATTTCATGAATTTCAGAGTCAGAGTCTCAGAGTCTCAGAGTCAGAATCTCAGAATTTCATGAAATAATTAAAAAAAAATGCGTGGGGCTCCGCGCAATTTCTATGTCTAGCCAGGTACAGCTAAGCAGCTGGGGGCTGTAATCCGCAGCGCAGGGATGCCCAAGCTTTCTGGGCACCCCCCGCTGCAAATTGCAGCCCGCAGCCGCCCCAGAAGATGGCGCGTTCATTGAAGCGCCATCCTCTGGCGCTGAACCCCGCTCTTCCAGCGGCCCTGGTAGCGATGGCATGCTGGGTAATAAAGAGGTTAGGGCCAGCTTTGTATTATCAGCTGGCCCTAAGCCCGAAATTTATGGCGGTCACGCCAATATTAGACATGACCGCCATGAATTTCTATTAAATTGTTTTAAAAAAAACACAACACAAGGAAATTTTTTTATTAGAAATAAAAAAAAAGCCATTAGGGACTCCATCTTTAATTAAAAAAATCCTCTTCCGTCCGACGCAGTCCAAAACGCAATGTCCTCTCTGCTACATCCCCTGTGCATAAATATAGATGTCTATGCACAGGGAATAAGCAGACTGAGAACAATCTCAGCTCTGCTACATCATCTCTGTGCACAGACATTCATGTCTGTACACAGGGAATGAGCAGACTGAGAACAATCTCAGCTCTGCTACATCATCTCTGTGCACAGACATTCATGTCTGTACACAGGGAATGAGCAGACTGAGAACAATCTCAGCTCTGCTACATCATCTCTGTGCACAGACATTCATGTCTGTACACAGGGAATGAGCAGACTGAGAACAATCTCAGCTCTGCTACATCATCTCTGTGCACAGACATTCATGTCTGTACACAGGGAATGAGCAGACTGAGAACAATCTCAGCACTGCTACATCAGGCAGCAGGCAGGCTCTAGGACCCTGGAGCTGGGGCAGCCAGAACACAGAGAAGACAGGATCTTATCTGTGCGAGTCAGCGATTACTTACAAAGTAAACTAGCAATGCAAATAAATGACACAACTAGGATTGCTTCAGGCTGAAGCTTCCGAGACACATCTGCGATTTGTAAATCTCACACTACTCCCTATTACTCGCTTCCCCATTCATTAACATTGGACTCGCTAGACTCGCAACGAGTAGCGAGTCCTGGGCTCGGACTCGCTAGAGTCAAGCGATTCCGAGTAATTTAGGATTCGCCCATCACTACTGCAAACGTCTGGTTTTTAATGCAATATCTACTGTACATAGGAGTATAGAGGCCCATTTCCAACAACCATCACTCCAGTGTTTGCTAACTATGTAAGGCTGGGGTCACACATAGAAATCCGTTTTTGGAAGTGATTTCCATGACCAATCCATTTTTTTTGGGTGCTTTTTGAGCCTCCTGCACCCCTGAACGTTTTTGGACTTAGTCATTTACCAAAATTCCAGAAAAAAACAGTTTTTCCATAGGGCCCATGTTAAAAATGTTTTTTTTTGAAAAATGGACCCCAAAAACGTTGCTAGCAACGTTTTTGGCTCAAAAACGTACATATCAATGTTTTTAGGTGCAGAAAAAAACGGATAGGGTGTGTATTACATCCAATTCGTTTTTGTATCAGTTTTTGGAGTTAGAAAAAAAAAAAGGCAAAAATGAGGCCAAAAACGGACCAAGGGCTTATGTGTGACCCCAGCCTAAGAAGGCTAATGGATATTTAGAAAACCCTTGTACAAGTATTATAGCACAGCTGAAAACAGTTTGGCTGATTAGAGTAGCTATAAAATTAACCTTTCTTTGAGCTAGCTGAGAATCTGGAGCATTACATTTGTTTTTTTCTATGAAACTCTCAAAATGTCCAGAAAGAGAGAACTTTCATGTGAAACTCGACAGTCTATTCTTGTTCTTAGAAATGAAGGCTATTCCATGCGATACGTTGGCAAGAAACTGTTCCTACAATAGTGTGTACCATTTCCTTCAGAGGAGAGCACAAACAGGCTCTAACCAGAGTAGAAAGAGTAGTGAGAGGCCCCGATACACAACTGAGCAACAAGACAAATACATTAGAGTCTCTAGTTTGAGAAATTGATGCCTCACAGCTCCTCAACTGGCAGCTTCATTAAATACTACCCACAAAATGTCAGTGTCAATTTCTACAGTGAAGAGGCGACTCCGGGTTGCTAGCCATATCTGAGACTGGCTAATAAAAGGAAAAGATTAATATTGTCAAAAGAACACAGACATTGGACAGAGGAAGATTGGAAAAAAGTTTTATGGACAGATGTATCAAAGTTTGAGGAGTTTGAATCACACAGAAGAACATTTGTGAAGCACAAAACAACTGAAAAGATGCTGGAAGAGGCCTGACGTCATCTGTCAAGCATGGTGGAGGTAACGTGATGGTCTGAGATTGCTTTGGTGCTGGTAAAGTGGAAATTTGTACAAGGTAAAAGGGATTTTGAATGAGGAAGGCTATTACTCCATTTTTCAACGCCATGCCATACCCTGTGGACAGGGCTTGATTGGAGCAATTTCATTCTACAACAGGACAATGACACAAACCAGATCTCAACCCCACTGAGCTGTTGTCGGAGCAGCTTGACCATACGGTACATTAAAAGTGCCCATCAAGTCAATCCAACTAGTGGGAGGGGCTTCAGGAAGCATGGGGTGAAATTTTCAAGATTACCTCAGCAAATTAACAGCTAGAATGCTAAAGGTCTGCAATACTGTAATTGCTGGAAAGGGAGCATTCTTTGATGAAAGCAAAGGGGTTTTTTTGTTTGTTTTTTTTTGAATAATTCTTTATTTGAGAGAATTGAGCAAAGATAAAAACATGAAAGTACAATTAAGTGTAGGAGTGAGCAAGCATTTAAAAGTATTAAAGTCATACAATGTAATTGCTCTTGCCATATACAAAAATGTATATATAAAGTCAAAGGTAAATAAGCGATAAGCTTACAACACAATGCGACTAATTTCGCCAAATAGTAAGGGATCAGTTCCTGGTCAGAGGTTTTCTTCTTAACCATGTGATTTGCCAAATTTATCTCTTACAATTCCAAAAAAGAAGAGAGGATACAGTAGAATATGAAAAGAAATAAGCGAAGAAAGAACAGGGAGGTTGTCTTATGGGTGGGGGGAAAAGCAGAGCAGAAGGTTTTGAGGGGTGGCGGGGTTGGGAAGGGGGAGGGTGGAATTAGGTGAAATTAAGATATGGGAGATCAGTGGTCAGGGTCAGGCTTCCTACCCCCATCAAGCAGAAGTTTGTATTTAGTTGTTTGCTTAAAGTCCATCCAATCTGCCCAGGGGCTCCAGAATTTCCTGTGTGTATCATGTATCGAGGCAGTAATATCCTCCATGTACATTAGCTCATTAACTTTGCGAACCCACTGCGAAAGTCCTGGTGGGGAAATCTTGCCCCACAATTCGGGGATACATGCCCTAGCAGCGATTATGAAGAATTTCAACAGATAATTCCTATAAATTGCAATGGGGGTTTCGATGAGACGTAGCAAAGTCAGAGCTGGAGTCAGTGGTTCCACATGGTGAGCAACTTGGTTTGCTATTTCCTCAATCCCTTGCCAGAAAGGCCTAAGCAGCTCACAATCCCAAAAGATGTGGATAAGCGATTCTCTCTCCCTTCCACATCTCCAACAGGCGATGTCAGTCTCGGGATACATTGCATGCACCTTCTCTGGAACTCTACACCAGCAGATAGAAGTTTGTATCCCGCCTCTTGGAGTTTGAAGCTAACGGACATGTTATGGGAGAGGATACAGATTTGTGATATCTGCATTGCAGAAAATGTGACCTTTAGGTCCGTTTCCCACTCTGCTATGAATATAGGAGGTTGCTGTGCTGGGGGTGACACCAGCATCGCATCAACCCTGGACAAAGTATGTCTAACCGGGCCTGACTCCATGCAAAGTATCTCAAGTTGTGTCTTCTGACGCCAAAACATTGTTTTGGGGGGAGGGTGCATAGAAAGGGACGCATCTGGAAACAGCGCCACCATCCCAAGGAAACTGGGTCTTCACATGTTCTGAAGATCGATAAAGAGGGCCAGTCATTACCTCCTACAAAAATCTCCACTCTCTGTCTTATTAGCAGAGTTTCTACATCAATCTACTATTCTCGCAAAATGTACAGTGAGTTGGTAATACTTAAAATTGGGGAAGCAGACCCACCTTCTTCCTTTGGTGTGGTCAGAGTCGATTGGTTTAGTTTGGACAATTTCCCTGCCCAAATAAAGGAGTTTTCAATGGAGGAGATAGTTTTGAAGAAGGCTGTTGGTACTTGAACGGGCAGCGCTTGCAGCATGTAGAGAATTCGGGGAAGAACATTCATTTTCAATATTTGACATCGTCCAAACCAAGTGAATGATGTCTTAGTCCAACTGTTACAATCACTCCGAATAGAGAAAAGGAGAGCTGGAAAGTTATTCTTGAATAATGTGTCTGGATTGGCAGTCAACTGGACCCCTAGATAACTTATTGATTCACTGCTTCATTTAAAGATGAAAGCTGATTGTAAGGAGACGGTCAAGTGTTTTGGTATATTGATATTCAGAACCTTCAATTTGGAGAACTTTATTTTAAAATTAGAGAGTTGGGCAAATGTGTGGAACTCCATCATTACGTTCGGGAATGAGATATTGGTTTAGTGCAGTGATTCTTAACTGGAGTTCGATTGAACCCCAGGGGTATGGTGTGTCGGTCTCAGGGTTTCGGCGGAGCCTCCGCCACGGAGTTCAACACACTCCTGACGGCTGCATGTAGATTTATTACTAAAGAAGGGTTTGGTGAATGTGCATATGAAACTGGTGGGTTGGGTACCTCAAACAAGGTTAAGAACCACTGGTTTAGTGAGAAAAAACAAGAGGTCATCAGCATAACCTGCCACCTTGTGAGTAGAGTAACCAGAAGTAATTCCTGAAATGTCAGGGTTCTCCCTAATCCTCCTAAGTAGCAGTTCAATTGTGAGGACAAAAATCAGTGGTGAGAGAGGGCATTCCTAGCGGGTGCCATTATGAATGTCGAAAGGCTCCAACAAGCAACCGTTCACCCGGAACCCTGGCTGACGAAGTCGAGTGCAGGGACATAATCCAGCGCATCATGTTTATTCCCAGGCCCAGGTGCAAGAGGGTCTCCCTCATGAAGATCCAGTTGACTCTATGGAATACTTTTTCAGCATCTGTAGATAAGAGAAGTGAGGGAGCCCCCCACTGAGCCCGATGCACCAAATTGAATGCCTTAATGGTATTGTCCCGTCTTCCTTCCCCATCATAAAATTCGCCTCGTCCGGGTGAGTAAGGGAGTCAGTCTTGTTGCCATGATCTTTGCAAACAACTTTAAGTCCATGTTTAAGAGTGAAATCGACGGTAGCTCCCACATTGAGGTACCTTTACACGCCCCGACAGCGGCGATAAATTTTGACAGTGATATGTCGCCCTGGAATTATCGCCTCCAGATTGCCTCCAAATTGCGGCGTGTAATGTTTTGAATTTGGCAGCGATATGTCGCCTCGCCCCTGTCACCTGATTTCAGAGCAGTGCTCTGAAATCGGAACCAGGCGACATTTGGTCTATCGCCACCAAATTCCCACATTACACGCCGCAATTTGGAGGCAATCTGGCGGCGATAATTCCAGGGGGACAAAAATTTATCGCCATAAAGGTACCCTTTGTCCAGCTTAGGGATTACTGAAATGTGCGCTCCTAACCAATCTGTGTGTGGTCTTTGTCCGCTATTCAAATCATTAAAGAATCTCAGTAGGTGAGGGGCCAGGACATCCTTCAATCTTTTGCAATAGACTGATGAAAAGCCATCCAGACCAGGTGCCTTACCATTTTTCATAGATTTTATGGCTATGAGTAATTTATGGTTGGTGATCGGATGTTTCAGCACCTCAATATCCACTGGGTTCAATTTAGGAATATTGGCCAATGTGAGATATTCTCTGATAATAGGGAGGAAGGTGGGAGAAAGTGTCAGGGGATTACAGTTATCTACGTGGTATAGCGCGGCGTAATATTTTCTGAAAGCTTCGGCTATCAAGTTGGATGGTTGGGCGCTGTTCGTCGTTGTGGGATCACTTATGTTCAAAAGGAATGTTCTGGCCTTCTGCCATCTTAAAGCTCCAGCTAGCATTCTGCCTGTCTTGTTACAAAATTCATAGAACTAATTTAGCTGGTAGAAAAGAAAACTGGGCACCAGTCACCTTACACAGGTATTTAAAGCACAAAGTCTATGTGGCTAACCTATAGGTCATCAGGTATTGCTCAGCTCTAGTATAAGAAATGAATATATCCAAAGTAGGGATGGGCGAATCTACTCGCTAGGACTCATTACTCGGCGAGTAGTAAGGGACTCGCAGGACTCGGTACTCTGCGAGTTTCCCAGTGATTACTCGCACGAGTCCAATGCAAATCAATATCAATCCTAGTTTTGTCAGAAACGCTGACAAAACTAGGATTGCCATTGTTTGCATTAGACTCGTGCGAGTAATCACTGGCTACTGTGCCAGTGATAGCAGGGAAACTGCAAAGTAACTGCTGTTTCTTTGCGAGCCGAGTCCAGCTGTCTTCTCTGTGCAGCTCCAGGGTCCTAGAGCCCACCTGCTCACAGACATGATGTAGCAGTGCTGAGATTGTTCTCAGTCTGCTCATTCCCTGTGCATAGATATCTATCTATTCACAGGGATGAGCAGAGAGGACATCGCGTTTTGGACTACGTCGGACGGAAGAGGATTTTTTTAATTAAAGATGGAGTCCCTAATGGCTCTTTTTTTATTTCAAATAAAAATTTTTCTCTGTGTTTTTTTAACCCTTTATTGGAGATTCTTAGTGGCTGGGTCAAATGTGGCCTGACATTAAGAATCTCGGGCTTAATACCAGCTTGTATAACAAAGCTGGTATTAACCCCTTTATTACCCAGCGTGCTACCGCCACCAGGGCCGCTGGAAGAGCGGGGTTCAGCGCCAGAGGATGGCGCTTCAATGAACGCGCCATCTTCTGGGGCGGCTGCGGGCTGCAATTTGCAGTGGGGGGTGCCCAGAAAGCTTGGGCATCCCTGCGCTGCGGATTCCAGCCCCCAGCTGCTTAGCTGTACCTGGCTAGACATAGAAATTGCGCGGAGCCCCACGCATTTTTTTAAAATTATTTCATGAATTTCAGAGTCAGAGTCTCAGAGTCAGAGTCAGAATCTCAGAATTTCATGAAATAATTTAAAAAAAAATGCGTGGGGCTCCGCGCAATTTCTATGTCTAGCCAGGTACAGCTAAGCAGCTGGGGGCTGGAATCCGCAGCGCAGGGATGCCCAAGCTTTCTGGGCACCCCCCGCTGCAAATTGCAGCCCGCAGCCGCCCCAGACGATGGCGCGTTCATTGAAGCGCCATCCTCTGGCGCTGAACCCCGCTCTTCCAGCGGCCCTGGTAGCGGTGGCACGCTGGGTAATAAAGGGGTTAAGGCCAGCTTTGTATTATCAGCTGGCCCTAAGCCCGAAATTTATGGCGGTCACGCCAATATTAGACATGACCGCCATGAATTTCTATTAAATTGTTTTAAAAAAACACAACACAAAGAAAATTTTTTATTAGAAATAAAAAAAAAAGCCATTAGGGACTTCATCTTTAATTAAAAAAATCCTCTTCCGTCCGACGCAATCCAAAATGCGATGTCCTCTCTGCTACATCCCCTGTGCATATATATAGATCTCTATGCACAGGGAATGAGCAGACTGAGAACAATCTCAGCTCTGCTACATCATCTCTGTGCACAGACATTCATGTCTGTACACAGGGAATGAGCAGACTGAGAACAATCTCACCACTGCTACATCAGGCAGCAGGCAGGCTCTAGGACCCTGGAGCTGGGGCAGCCAGAACACAGAGAAGACAGGATCTTATCTGTGCGAGTCAGCGATTACTTACAAAGTAAACGAGCAATGCAAATAAATGACAAAACTAGGATTGCTTCAGGCTGAAGCTTCCGAGACACATCTGCGATTTGTAAATCTCACACTACTCGCTATTACTCGCTTCCCCATTCATTAACATTGGACTCGCTAGACTCGCAACGAGTAGCGAGTCCTGGGCTCGGACTCGCTAGAGTCAAGCGATTCCGAGTAATTTAGGATTCGCCCATCACTAATCCAAAGAAGAAAATGAGCGGCACTCACCAGGATCTTCTGTGCAGTGTACGGATTTATTCCATTCTGATAACCAGGGTTACAAAGGTGTAGGAAAGAGAGGACAGCGGGGTAGGACAATGGTCACTGTTTCGCCCACCTAGGGCTTCGAACCCTTAGCTGGGCGAAACCCCGCTGTCCTCCCTCTCCTGCACCTTTGTAACCATGTTTATTAGAATGGAATAAATCCACACACTGCACAGAAGATCCTGGTGAGTAGCGCTCATTTTACTTTTTGGATAAATTCATAGAACTACCACCTGCATTTTGCCAACCAGAACCTAGCCTTTATGTTGAGGAAGTTACGAAGTTCTTCCCTAACCTGATATAGATCAGCACCCACTTCCCTCTGGAGTCCTTGCTTATGGGTCATCTCAAGTTCTCATAGTTGAGAAAGTAGGGAGGTTAATTCACAGACCCTTTCCTTTTTCAGCCTCGCACCAAGCTTAATAAATATGCCCCAGGTTACATATTTAGGTGCTTCCCGACAGTACCAGGTGAAATTTCCGGGTGGCATTGTCTAAGAAATATTCTCTTAATGTCTTTGTAATTCTCGGGAGGTAACCGGGTCCTCCAGAAGTGAGGTGTTCAATTTCCACTGCCACTGCCGAGAAGTCTGTGTCGGCAAAGAGATCGTAAGTGTGCATAGAGCGTGTTCTGAAAAAGTGATGGAGTATATGTCCGCTGTCTGGATAAATGACAAGTCTTTATGTCCTACAAAGAAATAATCGATTCTAAAGTACGAGTTGTATACCGAAGAGTAATATGAATAGTCTCTATCTTTTGGGTGGAGTAACCTCCAGGAGGCTATTAGTTGGTGTTCATGCAGAAGTCGTTTCATTTCACGCTGTGCCAGGTGTGAGCACGTGTGTAGGCCTAAAGAGGTGTCAAGCTTTGGATCCAGGATGACATTGAAATCTCCCTCCAGCAACAGCACGCCCTCCGCAAATTTCCCAATCTGCTCCAGAAAGTCTATCAGAACTGTTCCCTGGTTTGCATTGGGTAGATATATAGAGGCAAATGTGAAGAGCTGCGGTGCAATCAGTCCCTTAACTATTAAATTTCTTTCCTGTTGGTCACAATGATAGTCTACATACTCCTATGGTATACAGCGGGAAATGAGAATGCTAGTACCCTTGAGTCAAGTGAACGACTTTGATAGGCCTCTGTAAACCAGTGGCTGTACAGTTTGAATGGTTTGAGGGTGCTAAGGTGTGTCTCCTGAAGAAAGGCTATTTGTACATGTTCCTTAAGTAGGTAGTTAACTAGTATGGACCTCTTACTCAGGCTATGCAAGCCTTTGAAGTTGATGGATCCGCAGCGCAGCTCTGCAATGTCTGTGGAGGTCATCAGGCAGGATTGCTCAGTCACCCGCCACCAATCGTTACCTACAGGGGGAAGAGAAAAAAAGGGTGGGAGGGGAGAGGAGAAGAAGACAAGGAGGAAAAAAGAGTCTAGGACAAGGAAAGAAGGGACAATAAAGGAAAAGAAAGTGAAGAAAGTGAGTAGGAAGCTATTGAGTAGAAAGATTAAGAGAATTTAGGAAATTTTCTGATTCAACCACTAATTAGTGGAAATACAGAGAAAGAATTGAGGATGAAACCCCAGGTATGATCCGGAGGATTTCCACTCCCTGGTGACATGGGGAAAGACGCAGGACTACAGTCCTGTTGGGTGGTCCGTAGGGATCTATGTAGCAGCTTAATCATGCATCCAGAAGATAATAAAATAAATCATCTCATAGATCAAACAGAACGGTTATCTCTCAAGGTAAATGAAAAAAAAAAAAATTCAAACATCCAATAGGCATTGAAGGGATATTCCCCATCAAAGATTTGAATGGGCACTAATGGATTGCCCCCTTTTCCAACATGTAGGAGCTCAATCAGCAAAGCCATGCTAGGTCATAGTCACTCAAAGGGCTGAGCAAGTAATATTCTCATAGACCACCTAGCGCATGAAAAAGGAAAAACATTACAAATTATAAAGAAAATCATATTCCAACAGACATGGAGCAAGAGTCAAGTGGGACTGCATCTGCTCTGCGGCCCTTGCTATTGGTAGGGTTTTCTCTAGGACTGGACCTCCTCTTTTCCCCCAGTTGGCAAGTACGTCATCTCCAGTCTCCCTGTGAAAGATGTTGTGGCAGGTCCAACAGAAGACAATTGGGGATCAGGATAGGGGGTCCAGAAATGTAACCATCTTGGAAGTTCCTCATGTTGTTTGAGGAAAAATTGGGCATAGACTTTTTTAACAATAACATGAAAAGGATGACCCTACCTGTATGTGGCTCCTAGATCTTTAATACGGTGCAGGAGTGGGGCCAGCAGGCATCTCAAGGCCAGCATGCGGGTGGATATATCTGGAAATAGCCGGACCTCTACGTCATCCACAAAAAGTCTACCATAGGACCAGGCATGTTCAAGTATGGCCTCCCTATCCATGTAGTAATGCAGTCTACACAGAATGTTTCGGGGAACCAGAAACCTGGGATGCTGGTGGACGAGACAATCTGTGGACCCTATGAATCACAAAGGTCGAGTCCAGGGGTTTCTGGGACACCATATTAAATATCTCAGTAACTCTGTGAGGTAGTGAAGTCGCTGGGGTACCCTCTGGGATGCTGCTTAAGCGAATGTTGTTGCGCCTCCCACAGTTCTTCTGGTCGTCTAAGAGCAGCACCATATGTTGCATATGAGTTTGGGTGTCTGAGAGATTCTTCTCTACTGTCGTGATTTTAGTAGAGAGAGAGGATGTGGTGACCTCCAAAGAGGATGTACGGGTGTCACTACGCAGGGAGGAGAGGGCTCCTTCCTGGGCGGCCTCCATTCTAGCTACCATAATGTCCAGGTCTTGTTTGGCGGGCAGAGCTTTTATCAAATCAAAAGAGGTTCTGTGAACTGACAAAAATACTGAAGGTGATATCAGAGCTCAAATTTACAGAGGGTGATATCTCAGGGCATGGCATGGATGGCTTCTCAGCTCTCCTATATGTGCTCTGAGAGTAGGAAGGGGGGTTTGGGAAGCTATGATGATCCCCCTGCACTGCCGCTGCTGCTTGTGACTGCCCTGTTTCCTCCTCCTGGTTTATGTCTTCAGTCTACCTCCCTTGCCTTCCTTGTTCCCCCTGTGTGAGCTGTTCCATTATGGATGGTGAAGCCCTGGGAGAGCCTGCAGGGCTCTGTCTGTTCTCTCCGCCACCTCCTCTCCCCTTCACCTGCGTGTCTCCCACATTGCGCAGAGCGGGAGCCTTCTACATTACTGCAGGAGCTGCTGCACCAGCCTCCATCTTCCCGCTGAGGAACAACCTCTCCAGCTGATCCCGGAGGGTTGCAGCAGGTTGATCTTCTGCCCCTGGGCATTGTGTAATGGAGAATGCCAATCTGTGTCCCCGATTTTGTGCTGGATGTGGAGGAGCTCTGATAGCTGCCTCATGCAGCTATTGCTAGGCCACACCCCCAAAAACAAAGTTTGAAGGAGAAAATTATTATTTCAAATAAAAATCATTATCTCTAACCTTGTCAATGTCTGGACTATAATTTTTATTCATTTTTCAAACTCATTTGATAAATAAAAGTATGTGTTTTCATGGAAAACCCAAAATTGTCTGGGTGACCCCAAACCTTTGAACAGTAGTGTATAAGTAAGGGCCCTTTCACATCAGCGTTTTTTTAAATTTGCGGCAGATGCGGTGAAAAAACCGCATCTGCCGCAACTGCCGCATAACGGTTCCACTTGCGGCACGGTTGCGGTTTTTTCCATAGGAAGTATAGGGGGACTTGCGGCAGATGCGGCAAGTGCGGTATTGCACTTGCGGCAGGTGCGGCAGAGAAAAAAACCGCGGCTTACTGCGGTTTTTTTCTCTGCCGCACCTGCCGCAAGTGCAATACCGCACTTGCCGCATCTGCCGCAAGTCCCCCTATACTTCCTATGGAAAAAACCGCAACCGTGCCGCAAGTGGAACGGTTATGCGGCAAACGCGGCAGATGCGTTTTTTTCACCGCATCTGCCGCGAATTACGAAAAACGCTGATGTGAAAGGGCCCTTAGATATGCAGTACAGAATACAGGATATGAGCACATTGGATATTTTCATATATTGATTTCCATAACAAGTTTGATGGTACAGAGTCTGTGATTTAACCATTTTAAATACATTACAGAAGTATTTCTTCAGTCTTTTAATTTTTGTTGTGCAATGCACAGCATTCATACAGCCATTTTTTAATGTCAAGTTAGTTATTAATTTGAGGCTATCATAATGGAAGAGCGGAATCTTTTTAGGTAGAATTTTGCAATACTTTGGCATTCAATTCACATTAACTATTATTAGAGAACATAATTAATTGGGACAAAGCAAGTCTTTACTTGTTTTTCTTGCATTAGTTTTACTATTTCTGATAAGTGTTTTATCAGTTCTTGGTGTCCCTCCTTTTTCTTCCACATTTCACTTTTCGTTTTGGAGAAAACGATCCAGTTTCATTGTGTGTGCGAATTATTCTTGAAACGGTAGATTTTCCAATACCAGCGGTGGAAGCGATTTCTCTTACAGTCAGACTTGTATGTTCATTAAGAGTAATAATTCTACACCTCTTCCGTGGAGTAACATCCATTTTTACAGGCACGAATCACACTGAGAGAAAAAGTACACTAAACTACTCCTCCCAGTAACAAGCTCTCACCTGAAGCTGAGGGTGCAGCTAGCTGTTATTTTCTGACTAAAACCAGTCAAACCACATTTTGTTGCTCAAGGTTGTACACTCACACCTGTTCAAAGCAGTTAAAACTGGTTTGAATCACTGACTGGTAACCAACTTACGATTTTACTTAAAAAAATGCTTTGTCAGAATTAATTTGCACAGCACTGTAACTCCTGTTTTATGATATTTACTTATTAGGGTGTATTATCAAATGCCAATAATATTTGTTTGATGGGTTGTAAAGTACAACCCATCACACAACAACTTCTAGTATTTTGGGGTAAATAAAATGGAACCTGTCACCTAGTTTAGACCCCCTAATCTGTCCCTGCAGTTTCCTAGTACATTACTAACCATTCCTGTCTGACCTAATAGTGAATTATATTAGTTGCATAAAGTGATTTATAGACTTACATGTTCCTAGTCATGTGGGAGTTCCTAGACCGCTGGCCAAAAGGAGAGCAGTCTTTCCAGGTCCGCTCTCCTTCCCCCCACCCCGCCTCGCTGCTGCAGTCACGTGCTGGTGGGCGTAAAAATTCATTAAGGAGCATGCCCCTGAATTAAAATTCCTGCCTCTTTCTCATTGTGATGAAGTGACGGACAGCGTAATTTCTGGTCCTGCGCAGTGTGGGAGGTAATTGGTGTGCAGATTGACTTTGGAATGCACACTGTGCATGCTCTGGAGCCAGCTTGTACGCAAATACACCCCCCAAACTGCACAGGTCTGTAAATGATGCACTGACAGCTGCATCACTAAGTGGTTAAGTCACTCTTTGAAAGCGTTGCGGATACTATGGCAACACCTTCAGGTTGAGCTTGGTACTGGACGCTATCCCCACTGAATGAATGAACTGGCTGGTGATAGTGTCCAGTAAGTGAGCTCAACCTGAAGGCCTTGCCATAGTAACTGCAATGTTTTCAAAGGGTGACGTTACCGCTTACAGCACAGAATGAAATCTGAGCACAGCTGTAAGTAAGAGAATCACTCACTTTATGGCTGTGCTGTGATGTCATTCTGTGCCTCCTCTATGCCAGCAGACGAAGTTTGCCTGATGGCAGAAAAAAGTAGCAGAGCTGTAGAAGATAAGAAGACATGGACTACGTCAAATTTTTTTTTCTAATAAAGATTGAGTCCCTAAATGTGTTTTGTGTTTTATATCTAATGAAAAAAAATTCTGTGTGTTGTGTTTTTTTTATGTTTACTAGAATTCATGGTGGCCATGTCTAATTTGGTGCGACATTATTAATTACAGGCTTATTACCATCTGACAATACAAAGCCAGTATTAATCTCATAATTACCCAGCATTCCACCACCACTAGGGCTGCTGTAAGAGCTGGGTTAAGCAGCTAGAAATGACGCTATGATGAATGTACTATTTTCAAGAGCAGCTGCGGTTTTCAGTGTGGAGGGCCCAGAAAGCTTGGGCCTTACGACGCTGAGAATCCCAGCTGCCAGCTGTCTGGTTTTACCTGGCTGGCAATCTAAATATGGCAGGAACAAAAACAAGGGAGGGCACCACCTATGAGGTAATTTAACTGCGTGTAGGCATAGAAGTGTAGGTCACACAGGCATCCAGGGTGCCAGCGAGATACAGTCCATCAAACAAGGTATAAGAAAAGAGCGGCACTCACCGGAGTTGCGACATGCGGAGTCCTTTATTTGGGTAGTTGTTACACGGTGCAGGGAGGGGACCGGGTGTTTTTTTTAAATGGGCTTCCCTGTTTTTGATTGCCAGACAAAGTAAAGCCAGGCAGCTCAGGGTGGCAGGCCGCAGCTGTCCGCTTTATCAGTGCTGAAAATCAAAAATACAACGGAATGCTATGTCATTATTTTATTATTATTTGTTTTTACACTACTATATGTATAAGGGGCCAAACAGCCAATCACAGATGTTGTCAAACGTATGTGATTTGAAGTTCGAGTAATCTGCAATAAACCCATACATTCTAGTATGGTAGAATTTATGGGCGGGTTCCAGCAGTCAATCACAAACGCTCATTCTGTGTGACAGCTGTTGGGCCCCTTACACGTATAGTAGTGTAAAAATAAATATTAAAAAAATGATACAGGGCTCCGCGGTATTTTAATTCTCAGCACAGATAATGTGGACAACTACTGTCTGCCATCCCGAGCTGCCAGGCTTTACCTTGGCTAGTGATCAGATTACAAGGAAGCCCATTTTTTTTAAATTATTTCAATAAATGGCCACCATGAATTTCAATAAACATAAAAATCCAGAAAACAGTGATAAAGAGCTGGAATCAAATGCCGCGCTGACCACAAGGATAAAAACAGAGTAAATCACCCACTCCGTTTATTTTGCCTACACGTGTTTCGTGGCACAAAGCCACTTCCTCAGGGCATCTGCCCTGAGGAAATGGCTTTGTGCCACGAAACACGTGTAGGCAAAATAAACGGAGTGGGTGATTTACTCTGTTTTTATCCTTGTGGTCAGCGCGGCATTTGATTCCAGCTCTTTATCACTGTTTTCTGGATTCTTCAATTCTCAGCTGGGAGCCTGCAGCGACCTCCTGTGTGCTTTTATTGTAGTTGTGACACTCACAACTACATCAGGTGAGTTTAACCATTTGGGGTCTGAGGGACCTGTATAATAGCGGTATTACTCTATGTGCGCTTCCTTTCTCTTTTAATTTAAATAAACATAAAAAAACATAACACAGAGAAAACTTTTTATTAGAAATAAAACACAAAACACATTTAAAGACTCCATTTTTATTGGAAGAAAAAAATCTGACATAATCAACGTCTTCTTACCTTCTTCAGCTCTGCTACTTCTTTCTGCCATCAGACAAACACCATCTGCTGGCAGAGAGCAGGTACCGAATGACATCCGAGCACAGCAATAAAGTGAGCACTTCTACAGCTGTGCTCCGATGTCATTCTGTGCTATAAACGGTGGCATCACGCATTGAAACCGTTGCAGTTACTATGGCAATGCCTTCAGGTTGAGCTCAGTTACTGGATGCAATCCACAGCCAGCTCATTCATTCAGTAGGGATAGTGTCCAGTAACTGAGCTCAACCTGAAGGCATTGACATAGTATCCACAACACTTTTAAAGGGTTATGTTAACGATGCAGCTGTCAGCACGTTACTTACGGACCTGCGCAGTGCGGGGGGTATATTTGCGTACAAGCTGGTTTGTACTTATATAAAGCACTTTATTCAACTATAATTCACTATTAGATCAGACAGGGATGGTTAATAATGTAGTAGGAAGCTGCAGGGATAGGTAGTTATAGGTTAGGTGGTCTAAACTAGGTGACAGGTTCCCTTTTAAAGGGTAAAAGGATATATTCTTACCGTATATATCTTTCAGTTGAAGTATGCGTTCGTAGTACAATATACATTTCCTCTTTTTTGAGAACAGTGTAAAGTAACAGATAAAGCTTGTGTGGGTTTACATTGGGTTCCGCATTGTGTTCTTGTTATTGTCTGTTTTAAGAGCCCTCGATTTTTCCTGAAATAGTTTTATAGAACAATTTTCTTTATGCTTGATGCAGTTTTATTGCAGATGTTATATCTCAAGTGCATTTGTACTTTATTCTATTCTACTCACTTTCTTCACCCATATTTAAATGACTCTAAATTGAGATTTCAAATATCCAATATATTTATCTGTACTGAAATGAGACAAGTAAAATGCACCCACATGTTCTGTATTCAGTCATCATGTCTTTTTTTTCATACGCACATCGTGCTCAAAATAAAAAGATGTTCTAATCTAAAATTATGAGCTTCTGTTTCCTTCTTAAAGCCAAAGAATACAGATTTTTTTTTTGTAATTTGTTCTATGCAAATTCAGCAAAATGTTGTTCAGCTAGTGACTATTTTCCTGACCTGTAGAGAACCAGCAAAAGGTTGCTGTAAATACATCACGAGTGGATAAAAAATTGGATTTCTTGCAACATGCTGGTTGTAAGGAAACCGCACTAACTTAGGCTACCTTCACATTAGCGTTTCCCTCCGCATCGTTCTGCGGAGGGGATCCGCAATGTGACCGCAGCACCGCAAGCCCCTATCTTTATAATGGGAGCGCACGGTGCTGCGTATGACCGTGCGCACCTATTCACTGCCATATGTGATCTGTGTGCAGGCGGATGCCTGCGCACAAATCACCCAGCCTCGTTTGCACCAGAAATGCAACATGTCACGTTCGTGGTGCGGATGAGACTGGGTGATTTGTGCGCAGGCATCCGTCTGCGCACAGATCACATATGGCAATGAATGAGAGAGCACGGTCATGCGCAGCACTGTACGCTCTCATTATAAAGATAGGAGCTTGCGGTGCTGCGGTCACATTGCGGATCCCCTCCGCAGAACGCTGAGGAGGGGAATGCAAATGTGAAGGTAGCCTTACATTATTTGATATGCAGCTTGTGTCACTGCCAAAATTGGGATGCAGTCTCAGGTAAGAGTGTTTACTTAAAGGAGTTGTCCGAAGGCCAAGATAATTTTCATCCAAATCCCTATCTACGTAGTGCCGTAATCTAAACTACCATAATTTCCAATACACTTGTGTGGCACCCCAAGGGTTATTGTGCCACAGAAACATCAACATGGGTTTACTCCCCACACATCACTACACTAGAAAGTGGGAGGAGCTTAGGTAGTACCTGCAAGAATGGGAGGAGCTAATGTTGTTTACCTCATAGCAGGAGTGACAGTTAGTCAGTTTAGTTTAGTCTGCAGCTGGAGGAGAGTCAAGTGGAAGTGGAGGTCCTGAGAGGTCTGAGGGAAGGAGTCAGAGGAACAGAGGAACATACCTGGGATAAGGAGTTACCCTAAAACTTAACCCCGGAGAGGCGCTTAGGACGGATACCGAATCCGATGCTGTGCCTGAGACAGACAGGACAGTGAATACCGAGATAGTGAAGGTACACCATCTTCACTGTACCATAGCAAAGCAACACGGAGGGGTCAGTGACACAGAGGACTCAAGTTGCCTAGCAGATTGGTACCCGTGAGGGGAGACAGGGCCAGCAGTTCAGCTAAAAGCGGCAGCAGGGCCACACACAAAGCGCAGAAGTAGGAAGCCAAGGACCCGGTCAGGGTGGGAGCAACCCGGCCCCGGTACAGACTCCGTGGACAATACTTTGTTATACGATCGGCAAAGTAAAGACTTGGAAAACGACAACAAACGTGAGTGTGTGTGATCCTTGAGCTGAAACCCTACTTTCCCTCATAAACTGCCTTTGCCTTTACTCTCATCATCTCTACCACTACCCCTACTTTCCTGCAACATCTGCAATCACCATCACAGACTTTAACTACCACTGCCCCGGGGAACCAAGCTCTACCTGTGGAGAGCCATTCCATCTTAGCTGCCAAAACATCTTCCCTGGAGGTTCTGCAGCAGCGGTGGTCACCCTGACCACAACCCATGGGTGGCGTCACGACAAACCTAATCCCTTGTAAATACACCCCATTTTATTGTGTGGGCCCGGGACACGGTCCGGACCAGGACCGCCGTGACATCCCCCAGCAGTACACTGGTCCGACACCGAGTACCCCGTCCCAGTGGGCTCCACAACCTGCCGTCACAAACAGAATCTACCGTGCCCGGTACCGGGCATTGTGTGTTGTGATTAGTGACCATTTTGAATCAGCTGCCATTGCTGGGCGCGCGGCAAGCTGAATTTTAACTGCGCCACAGAGACTGTAAATTTAAAAATCCGCCATTACAGAGCGCGCGACGCGCAGGAAGAAAAACCGCTCACCGCTCTGACGTCATCCGGAAGGGAAGAGAATCTCTGGTGCACAGCGGAACCTTTTTGAGACATCCGGACGGAAGCGGAAGAAAGGAGGGCGGACCTTAACTAAGGGGGCACAGGTTGTCGTAGCTAGCGGTGCCAAGCAGCGGCGGAGCAGCCGGTGAGAATGCAGCACCGGATCAAGGATCAGCACTCAGCGGTGCTGCGGTGCAAGGAGCAGTGCCTATTATGCCGCTCCTGATGCCGTATACTCCAGGGGCAATGTGGCTGCCTCAATACTCCGGTAAACCTAACACTCTTAATGACTTTATTAGCAAGATAAAAGCATACTATGTGATGTACCCCCTCACTGAAGCCCAACGTGTAGGGATGATTATTGGACAATTAACAGGCAATGCACAGTGGGAGGTCGCATCCTGACTGGATACAGAAAAGGACACTGTAGAGCATCTTATAGCTGGATTAAAAGCAGCATTTGAATCTACTGCTGATACCCGGGCTAAAATGAGGTTCTTTGCATGTCAACAAAAGCCTGAAGAGAGTGCCAGAGACTTTGCCTTAAATCTGCATGAAGCACACAAAGCACTTAAGCTAGCAGAACCTGCCTTAGCCCCGGGAGCTGACAAAATGTTAATTGACCAGTTCATAGAGGGTGTCTTATCCCCGTCCCACAGAGGACAGTTGAGTATGATGCTCATCCAGAATCCTAAAATGACATTTGCTGAGTTAAAAAACAGAGCTATTCATCTGCAGCAGGTAGAGGAGCCCTGGAATCTGCAATCTATACAGGGCCCTGCAGCAGCACCACAGCAACCGATAGCATCAGTGACATCTGCCATGTCAACGACTGCTGCTGAACACAGAGAGCCTATCTCTAATGAGGCCCTCAACCAAAAGCTAGATGCCCTGACAGACACCGTCATCTCAATGGCCAAGGTCATCAAAGAGCTGCAAGAGTCAAAGCCTGCACCCAAGATCAAGTTGGCGACCAGCAGAGAGGATGTCCCGTGGATGATGCCCAGGAGATATCAAGCGACAAGAGGATGACCCAGCGATCACTATCAGCCGGATGGACAGCCCATTTGCCGCCGTTGCCAGAAACCAGGTCACTTTGCCCGAGAGTGTGCTTTAAACGGAGATTCCCTGGGCAGGTGGGCCGCTCCTCAGGTATGAACTCTAAAGGTCCTTCAGCCTGGTTTGACAGATTCGTGGGAGGACAGCTGGTGATCCCTATCATGTTGAATGGCATTCCCTTTAATGCCTTGTTGGATACCGGGTCCCAGATAACATCGATTCCACATGTTCTTTATAAAAGGTACTGGGCTGATTCAGACATTGATAATGGTCCATCAGACTTTAAAATGAATGTATGGGCTAGTAATGGATAATTAATACCGCAGGTTGGGTTCAGAGAAATGACCATTCAGATTGGAAAGGTAGAATTGCAGAATCAGGGTATTATAATTATAGATGTTGACCGGCGAGATCGTGAACCAGTAATGTTACTTGGAATGAATGTAATTGAAAAATGTTTTTCCGAGGTAATTACTGTTTTGCAGCAGATCGCCGAGACTGTCGGAACCGGACAGCAGAGCTTTTGCACAAAGAAATAAAAGATCTGATGTTAAAGCAACAGGTAGAAATATCCGGAGGTGAAATCGGCAGTGTACGAGTAAGTGATCCAATACCCATTGTAATACCTCCCAAAACTGAAATGTTGGTCTGGTGTAGAGCCGCAATAGGCATCAAAGGGCAAGACTATCAAGCCCTGGTAGAACCCGTGTACTCAGACAGTAGACCTACAATACTCACAGCTAGAGGAGTGGTTGAGGTACACCGGGGAAGAGTGCCATTACGCCTATTAAACTGTGGAGAGGATGAGATAACATTACCAAAGTATGCTACCATGGCTAAGTTGTACACGGTTGATAATAGCAACAACACAGCCGTCGAGCCCTTGGACCCGTCAAGTCAGGCGGATGACAATGGCTCAGGAGAGAAGCTGGAGGATTGGTGCCAAAAGCTACATGTGGGTACCAATTCTACACCTTCCCATCAAAAGCATGGAGTATACCGTGTAGCGAAAGAATATAAGCAAATATTCAGTAAACACCCATTAGACTTTGGGCAAATCAAAGGGTAGAGCACACTATACCCACAGGTAACCATCAGCCTATAAAAGAGAGGTATAGACCATTACCACCCGCTCACTACCAAACCACCAAAGACATGCTCAGAGAAATTAAATCTGCAGGGGTAATAAGAGACAGTTGTAGCCCCTGGGCAGCACCTCTAGTGTTAGTAAAAAAAAAGGACGGGACCATGAGAATGTGCGTAGATTACCGGCAGATTAACCGCATCACACATAAGGTCGCATATCCATTACCTAGGATTGAGGAGTCATTAGCTGCATTAAAATCTGCTAACTACTTTTCCACCCTTGATCTGACTAGTGGGTACTGGCAGGTTCCTGTGGCCGAGGCCGACAAGGAGAAGACAGCGTTCACTACACCGATGGGCCTCCGTGAGTTCAATTGTATGCCGTTCGGACTCTGCAACGCACCCGGGACCTTCCAACGCCTCATGGAGAGCTGCCTAGGACACAAGAACTTTGAAACTGTCCTCCTGTACCTAGATGACATCATAGTCTACTCCAAGACGTATGAGCAACATCTACAAGACCTGGCAGAAGTGTTTGAAGCCTTATCCAAATATGGCATGAAAATCAAGCCATCCAAGTGTCACCTTCTCAAACCAAAGGTACAGTACCTGGGACATGTCGTGAGTTCAGAGGGAGTAGCACCGGATCCTGATAAAGTCACAGTGATAAGGGATTGGCCAAGACCTACTAACGTGAAAGAAGTGAGGCAATTCCTGGGCCTGGTAGGCTATAATAGAAGATTTATCAGTGGATTCACAAAGCTAGCAGCCCCCCTGCAAGACATCCTGGTAGGACAGTCAAGAAAGTCTGCAACCCGTAACCCTCCTTTCCAGTGGAGTGAAGAGAAGGAAGATTCCTTCAACAAACTGAAATGTGCACTGATGGGAGAAGAGATCCTGGCATACCCTGATTACCATCAACCATTCATTCTATACACGGATGCCAGCAACGTGGGACTGGGAGCAGTGTTGTCGCAGAAGCAAGGAGGCAAAGAGAGAGTTATAGCCTTTGCAAGCAGGAAGCTCCTGCCTACAGAAAGATATCCCGAAAACTACAGCTCCTTCAAGTTAGAACTACTGGCAGTAGTTTGGGCTGTAACTGAACGTTTCAAGCACTATCTGGCAGCTGCAGAATTCACCATCTACACGGAAAATAACCCGTTGACCCACCTGGATTCAGCAAAATTAGGTACATTGGAGCAGTGATGGATAGCCCGGCTGTCTAACTACAATTTTGTCATCAAATATAGGGCAGGCCGCAAGAACGGGAACGCAGATGCCTTATCCCGGGTGCCACACCTGGAAGACGTGGAAGAGGAACCAGTAGAGTTGGAAGAAATTGAACTACCGGCCTTTCATCGTTCAAAGGTAGACAAGTATCAACCCGGCATCTACCAAAGAGAACAACAGGCAAGTCTTAACCTGTTAGCACACCATGGATGGGCTGATACCCAAGATAGTGATCCAACTGTGAAGCTAGTGAAAGAACTGCTTACACAACAAGGTGTGTACCCTAACCAGAACGCCCCGGCAGAGACTCAACAGCTCTGGAAAGAAAGAGGCAAGTTGTTTCTGTATCAAGGGAAGCTCTGCAGAAGGCATACCAATCCAAAAACACATGAATTGGTCTGGCAGATAATCGTACCCAAGCGAGCCGTCAAAATGCCTACCACGACAGTGCAGGTCATTTCGGATGGAAGAAGTTGGAAGTGCTCCTGAGAGAGAGATGCTACTGGGTTGGCATGAGAAAATCAATTGAAGATTGGTGTAGAAAATGTGGCCCGTGCAACCTCAGAAGAATAGTTCAACAGAGAGCCCCACTCCAGTCCATAGTAACTAAGCAACCACTTGAGTTAGTCGCGTTGGACCACGTCAAGTTGTCACCAAGCCGGTCAGGCTATGTCTATGCCTTAACCATCGTGGACCATTACTCACGCTTCTTAGTGGTGGTACCCGTCAAGGATCTGACAGCGAAGACGACAGCAAGAGCATTTCAGACCCATTTCTGTAGACCACATGGTTACCCGGAACAAGTCCTTGCAGATCAAGGTCCAGCCTTTGAATCAGAGATTTTCCAAGAATTCTACAATATGTACGGCTGTAAGAGGATCCGCCCAACAGCATACCATCCCCAAACAAATGGCTTATGCGAGAAGATGAACCATATTGTAATAGACCTATTGAAAACCTTACCAGAATCTGAGAGAAATCAATGACCAGATAAATTACCTGATTTGGTAGACTTATACAACCATGTTCCAGTGAGTTCTACAAACTGCACCCCAGCCTATCTTATGCGTGCAAGACCCGGTAAGCTACCAATTGACTTAGATATGGGAATTGTAAAACCAGACGCAGAAGTTGAAGAATCTAATTGGGATACCCTACGTCAGCAACAGTATTGCCTAGTACAAGAGTGCGTAGAGAAAAATCTTCAGCATCCTAGAGCAAGACAAGAGAGAACCTATAACCAAAGTGCTCAAGCAACTCCATTACAACCCGGTGAGCAAGTTCTCAAAAGAAAGAAACGCACTGACAAATTGGATAATCAGTGGGAAATCATCCCATACACAGTCTTATGGCGGGTTTACACGTTGCGATATCGTAGTACAATTTCAATGAAAAGTCACGTGGTTCAATCGTTGGACCCGAGATCGTTCCTGCGTTGTATGGTGTGAACGTCCAATACGATGCAGGAACGATGTCAATGCGATATCGGGGATTGAATGAGCGTGCTATTCAATGCCCCGATATTGAAGGGAGATTGGAGTCGGATCGTGCTGTGTAAACGCACAACTACGATTTGAAACGTCACCCATTCACTCCCATGTTAAGTGTGCGATCCTGGGTTGGGGGGCGTAGACATCGCACGGACGTTGTATTCCGATATCGCAGCGTGTAAACATCCAATGCGATGCGGGAGAAACGTGCACTAATTGCGCGCTCCCGCGCCATTGAGTTGCGATATCGCAACGATATTGAAGCGTGTAAACCCACCATTACCATCCAATTTAGACAATGCTAAAATGTGTCTAATAAGCAAAGATGAAGGAAGAACCTCAGTAGTTGTGTCCAGAGACCATCTCAAATCGTGTCCTGAAACCCTGAAGACACCAGATGTAATAGTACCTGCACAGGTCCAACCTGTCAAAGAGAAAGAAGATGAAGTATTTCATATGGTGCTAGGAGATTTCCCCAAAACATGGCCAAATTACTACGGAGCAGTTGTAGTCCCAATGATTGCTTTTCCTCCAATGGTGGAATCAACACCAGAACCCGTATTACCTGAAGAAATCCCAAGACCTGAAGAACTGGAAGTAGAACCCATAGAGGAAGAATCAATTCCTGGTCCCAGTGAGCTTGCCAGTCCTACAGTCAGATCTTCATCTTCTATAGTACCAAACACTACAAGTAGGTACATGCCCACCAGCACCAATAGGCTACATGCAAGTAGTATACCCGTTTTACGCAGATCAGAGCGTAGTACCAGAGGTCAGTTACCAGCTAGGTACAGGGATTAAAAGGTCAAATTAGCTGTAAAATGTAAATATGTTTGTGTAAATATAAATTGAACCAGGTGAACAAATGTTCATAGTTAATGCAACGTTAAAAAAAAAAAAAAAAAGCCTAGTACCTACAGAGACTATCCTGTATGAACTTTTTGCATATTTTTTGAACTTTTTCCTTTTATTTTATTTTTATGGACCATACTACCACGGACTGATTATGGTATAAACTTTCTTGTATATATTCATCAGCCCGGAGGCAATAGACTAAACCCCCGGAAGGACTGCTTTTTGAATATTTGGACTGTTTTTGAACTTTAGTGATTTTTGTACTTTTTACTTTTAAGTCTCTGTAAATATTAATTGTATTAATTGTTTGTTTCTTTGTTGTTCCACAGTCCCGGAGTACTGTCTTAATTAAGAGGAAATGTGGCATCCCAAGGGTTAATGTGCCCGTTAAACATCAACATGGGTTTACTCCCCACACAGCAGTACACTAGAAAGTGGGAGGAGCTTAGGTAGCACCTGCAAGAGTGGCAGGAGCTAATGTTTACCTCATAGCAGGAGTGACAGTTAGTCAGTTTAGTTTAGTCTGCAGCTGGAGGAGAGTCAAGTGGAAGTGGAGGTCCTGAGAGGTCTGAGGGAAGGAGTCAGAGGAACAGAGGAAGATACCCGGGATAAGGAGTTACCCTAAAACTTAACCCCGGAGAGGCGCTTAGGACGGATACCGAATCCGATGCTGTGCCTGAGACAGACAGGACAGTGAATACCGGGATAGTGAAGGTACACCATCTTCACTGTACCATAGCAAAGCAACACGGAGGGGTCAGTGACACAGAGTAGTGATGGGTGAGTCCTAAATTACTCGGAATCGCTTGACTCTAGCGAGTCCGAGCCCGGGACTCGCTACTTGTTGCGAGTCTAGCGAGTCCAATGTTAATGAATGGGGAAGCGAGTAATAGCGAGTAGTGTGTGATTTACAAATCACAGATGTGTCTCGGAAGCTTCAGCCTGAAGCAATCCTAGTTTTGTCAGAGACTCTGACAAAACTAGGATTGCCATTGATTTGCATTGGACTCATTTACTGTGCAAGTAATCGCTGGGAAACTCGCACAGATAAGAGTCCGGCTGTCTGCTCTGTGTGCTGGCTGCTGCAGCTCCAGGGTCCTAGAGCCCGCCTGCTGCCTGATGTAGCAGAGCTGAGATTGTTCTTAGTCTGCTCATTCCCTGTGCATAGACATCTATATCTATGCAAAGGGATGTAGAAGAGAGGACATAGCGTTTTGGACTGCGTCGGACGGAAGAGGATTTTTTTAATTAAAGATGGAGTCCATAATGGCTTTTTTTTTTTATTTCCAATAAAAAATGTTCTCTGTGTTGTGTTTTTTTTAAAACAATTTAATAGAAATTCATGGCGGTCATGTCTAATATTGGCGTGACCGCCATAAATTTCGGGCTTAGGGCCAGCTGATAATACAAAGCTGGCCCTAACCTCTTTATTACCCAGCATGCCACCGCCACCAGGGCCGCTGGAAGAGCGGGGTTCAGCGCCAGAGGATGGCGCTTCAATGAACGCGCCATCTTTTGGGGCGGCTGCGGGCTGCAATTTGAAGCGGGGGGTGCCCAGAAAGCTTGGGCCTCCCTGCACTGCGGATTCCAGCCCCCAGCTGCTTAGCTGTACCTGGCTAGACATAGAAATTGCGCGGAGCCCCACGCATTTTTTTTTAATTATTTCATGAAATTCATGAAATAATAAAAAAAAAGGGCTCCCCTATATTCTTGTGTCTGGTCAGGTACAAATAGGCACCTGGGGGTTGGGGGCAGCCCGTCGCTGCCTGCTGGATCTGGCTGGTTCCAGAAATACGGCCTAGCGAGGCAGTCCCTAGCTGATGTGTGCATTTAAAACCTGAGTTTTTTGTGTGATTCCTGTGCGGATTTTTTGCACTGATTTTTTGCAGATTTTCTGGTGGTGGATGAATGCGGTTATTAATCGCATTCATCAGTGTTGGACTACTCATTATTGTTTGGTGAATGTATTTCTCCTGTTTGCAGGAAAGGGAAGTGACCCACCCTTCCCCTATGAGTAGTCCACACACAAGCTGTTTCACAGGTAAAAAGCTCACAGAGTGGAGTCCTGGCTGGAGCCTGGATGGAGGTATGTTGACACACTCAGGTTTTAAATGCACACATCAGCTAGGGACTGCCTCGTTAGGGCAACCGTGACGAGGTGAGGCAGCTTACGTATATTTTTTGCAAAAAAACGTACAGACCAATAGCCCTGTTTTTGATACTTTTTTGATAGCACTTGCTACAAACTGGAAAAAATATTTATTATAAACAGAGAGCTTTTTGTGTGATTCCTGTGCGGATTTTTTGCACTGATTTTTTGCAGATTTTCCCTCATAAACTGCCTGTGCCTCTACTCTCATCATCTCTATTACTACCCCTACTTTCCTGCAACATCTGCAATCACCATCAAAGACTTTAACTACCACAGCCCCAGGGAACCAAGCTCTTCCTGCGGAGAGCCATTCCATCTTAGCTGCCAAAGCATCATCCCCGGAGGTTCTGCAGCAGTGGTGGTCACCCTGGCCACAACCCGTGGGTGGCGTCACGACAAACCTAATCCCTTCTAAATACACCCCATTTTATTGTGCAGGCCCGGGACACGGTCCGGACCAGGACCCCCGTGACATCCCCCAGCAGTACACCGCTCCGGCACCGAGTACCCCGTCCCAGTGGGCTCCACAACCTGCATTAAAAAATCCCTACCATTCCTAACTACACTAACTGCTGCTGTATTTTTTCCCTTCTTTCTTTCTGATAACACTTTGCTTGAGAATCTCAGTGCATGGTGGGATACTTAAACAAAGCATCAATAGTGGGCAGAGGCTACGGTCACTACCACCGACCCTGTCCCCAACCTGAAACCCAGTGTCATCAGTCACCCTCGTTTAAGGAGCTGGGCTCATCCCTACTGTGTACCTGAGAACTGTGCACTGTGCGATGTGTTTCCGGCTCAGATCAGCAGTAATGATTTGACAACACAGAGCAGAGTGCACTGCAAGAGCAGTGTCAGACAGACTACCTCTTATTTTACATAGTTTTTAAGGTTGAAGGAAGACCTTAAGTCGATTTAGTTCAATCTATAGCCTAACATGTTGATCCAGAGGAAGGCAAAAAAAAACCATGTGGCAACACTAAGCTCCACATTGGGGAAAAAAATTCCTTCCTGACTCCCACATACGGCAATCAGACTAGTTCCCTGGATCAACGCCCTATCAAAGAATCTGGTATATATAACCGGTAATATTATGTGTTTCAAAAAAGGCATCCAGGCCCTTCTTAAATGTTAGTAGTGACTCACTCATTACAACATCATGTGGCAGAGAGTTCCATAGTCTCACTGCTCTTACAGTAAAGAATCCACGTCTGTGATTATGATTAAACCTTCTTCCCTCCAGACGTAGAGGATGCCCCCTTGTCCCAGTCTCAGGCCTAAGAGTAAAGAGATCATTAGAAAGGTCTCTGTACTGTCCCCTCATATATTTGTACATTATTATAAGATCACCCCTAAGCCTTCGTTTCTCCAAACTAAATAACCGCAAGTTTAATAACCTGTCTTGGTATTGCAGACCCCTCAATCCTCTAATAACCTTGGTCACTCTTCTGTGCACCCGCACTAGTATTCTGACACTGCTCTAGCAGTGTGCTTTTTATTGTATAGTTATGTAAGAAGTGGTTCGAGGATGCAAACACTCAGGTAAGGATGAGGCAGTTGTGACATGCAAACAAGGTTAATTACAAAACTAGACAGGATTTAGCATAACACAGGAAACAGTGAGAAATGCAATATAACAGAGTAATTGCCTGGCAAATAAGTAATACAGAAACATTCATTTCCTGAATAACTCCACCTATGACTAGCCCAATCATATGGAATTTCCTAGTACGTACTTGGCTTCCAAGTTTGAACTCTCATTTGTGCCTAAGTTAGCATCACTAAATAGCAGCAACTATCACAGACAAAATAATGTCACTTCAGGTTAGCAGCAGACAATCTACAATATAGCCCACTAAGGATAAAGTCTAATTCTAGCACACAATTTACATCCCCAGGTACTGTACAGTCAAGCAAGAAGCAACAGCATGGTTCACTCAGGTTGTCCATGGAAGTGGACCTTCCCTCTTCAAGATTAGGCTACTCAGTTGGGACCATGTAGTCTGCGGCTTGACCTCCTAGTTAAGAATCAGGGGCTTGACAGACTATATTTCTGGCTTGAAAAATACCATGTGTCAATAGGAGTACGGGTGGATGGAAGAGCGTTCTGTTCAGCAGATAACGGATGTCCGAGCAAGTTCAAAGGGTATAAAAGATTTTATTAGCCTCAACGTGTTTCTTGCACGTCTGTAGTTTGGGGTTCTGATCTGGCACAAATCCTAAGTCATATTAAAAGGCTTATTAAAGAGTTGATTATGACTTTAAGGACTACTACCCTTATAGGGGGGCATTAGATCTTGGGGTTCTGATCTGGCACAAATCCTAAGTCATATTAAAAGGCTTATTAAAGAGTTGATTATGACTTTAAGGACTACTACCCTTATAGGGGGGCATTAGAGCTTGGGGTTCTGATCTGGCACAAATCCTAAGTCATATTAAAAGGCTTATTAAAGAGTTGATTATGACTTTAAGGACTACTACCCTTATAGGGGGGCATTAGATCTTGGGGTTCTGATCTGGCACAAATCCTAAGTGATATTAAAAGGCTTATTAAAGAGTTGATTATGACTTTAAGGACTACTACCCTTATAGGGGGGCAGTAGAGCTTGGGGTTCTGATCTGGCACAAATCCTAAGTCATATTAAACGGCTTGTTAAAGAGTCGATTATGACTTTAAGGATTGCTGCCCTTATTGGGTGGCAATAGAATTTTTCACTTCCTCACTGAAGTGACAATTTGCATATTTCCCAGAGGAGCGTTGTGGCTATAAGTCTCCTTATCAGCTTATCTGTCTCCTTATGAAAGCAGGCAGATTCCTCTCCATGAGGAAAATAGCTAGTTCCCCAGACCTCCTTTCAAAACTAGTATTTTCATGTCCATTATGGTATGATCAGGGCTACCAAAATGATTGGCCAAAGGTAGATCCATTATTTTTTCTTTTATTTTGTGGCGATAAGAATTCATTCTTGTTCTAAGTTTCTGCCCTGTCTCTCCTACATACAGGTTCCTGCTCACACATTTTGTACAAATAATTAAGTACCACATATTGGTTGTGGTGCAGCTGAAGTTACCTTGTATCTTGTAGTCCTGATTTGTCCTGGGAATTTTTATCTAGTCTGTTGGCATTATAAATGGACAGGTTGTGCACCTGTTTTGGTTGCAGGGAAAGGTTCCTATTATTTTTGGAGAGGACAGTGAGCTTCTGACAATGTTGCTTTTTAGGTTCGGAGGTTGTCTAAAACATAGAAGTGGGGAGTCTGAAAATATAGATTTTAGTCAGGCATCTTTTTGTAGTATGAATGTTAATAGACTTCATCAGATATGCTTTTTATATTATTCTCACTTCAATATTACACATATCAACCCATGGACCAGACAAATCGCGCCTAAGGCAACATACAGAATAGCAAAACAACACGACCAAATATCTGTTGTATGTATGAAAAAAGCAAGGTGCAATTTATTTTAACTAGTAAGAAAGTGGCGGGTATACAAAAACAAGATGCGCAGCACAATATGGCGAGCTAGCACCCAAGGAGTTGGCAGTTACGCAATGTTTACAGCTGCTACTGTACAATCATATACATATATTATAGAGACAGTTTGGTAGACTGTCTAAGTGTTACCAAGTACAATGCATACAGTATTACATGTATACACAATTGGAGATCAGGTCTATCCACAACTCCTATTATTTATAAGTGCATGTGCGTCATATGGTTAAATTGCATCATTGATAGGGCATGCATGCAGTATCCTGCAGCATGACCACTTGGAGGTGAGTGACTGTAAGCATTAGACAAGTTTGCATAGTAAATGCGTGCATACCAAATTCTTACCTAAAATGGTCGGATACAAACTCCAAACAAGGGTGCCGCCGGCCCTACGGCCATTTCGGCTTGTCCTTCATCAGGGAGCATTGTTCTGGGGGGAGAGTGCACGTTAAAAAGGCTGGCCAGCCAATTGGGGGTCCGGATCTGGGCGTCCTCTGTCGCGTCTCCGCTCTTCTGGAAATGAGGCAACCTACGCGTCATCGCACGTCCGATCCTGTGAGAAATCACATGACCGGGTGCAGCGAATGAGACGTGGCAGCTGCCCCAGTGTCACCATTTCCATGGTGATGTTGGGACCTGTCAGCGCCGCAGTTCCGGAGCACAAAGTTAATTGTTTCTTTACCCACACATAAACTACAGGGGCGAAAAGTATTACCCAAAACAGCACATATAAATGCTGCATCATGTTAGTGTGTGCAATACATCCCCAGAAGAGTGACAAAGCGTTCATATATACATATATATATATATATATATATATATATACATATATATATATAAAGTGCTTTTTTTGTAAATGAATATTTGCCAGTACCAAGGTGAGGAGTGGGGGGTGGGTGGGGGGTAGTCAGGCGCCGGCAACTTGAGGAGCGGGGGGGGGGTTCTTTGCTGTCAGCCTCTGTCAACTTGAGAAGCAGGGGGGGGCGCTGTCAGGCTCCGGCAACTTTAGGAGAGGGGGAAATTGTGGGGGTGCTGTCAGGCTTCGGCTGCTTGAGGAGTAGGGGGGAGGGGTATCAGTATGGCTCCGCCCCCCCACAGGATATTTTCCGGTACGTACCCCCCTCTGTGTATTTTCCGGTACACCGTACCACCACGTACCCCCACAAAAAAAGCACTGTATATGTATATATATATATATATATATATATATATATACACACACACACACAATAATATACAAACATATACACCCTAATGGAGACATAAAAATGTGGAACATTACATCATTAATGCAACATTATTACATACTATCACACACATAGTGATCTTATACACTGTGTTCCAAATTATTATGCAAATTGGTTTTAAGTGTCATAGGGTTTTATTTATTTATTTATTTTTAATGAAACCCATTGATGGTATTGTGTCTCAGGGTTCTTTGGATCATTGAAATCAATCTCAGATATCTGTGATAATTAGTTTGGCAGATGAGCCAAATAAAAGGAAAACTGGGTGTTCCACAATATTACGCAGGCCACAGTTTTCAAGTAACATGGGGAAAAAAAGGATGTCTCTGCTGCCGAAAAGCAACAAATAGTGCAATGCCTTGGACAAGGGATGAAAACATTTGATATTGCACAAAAACGTAAGCATGATCATCGTATTGTGAAGAGATTTGTGGCTGATTCTGAGCACAGATGTGTTCATGCAGATAAAGGCAGAATGAGGAAGGTTTCTGCCAGGCAAGTTCATCAGATTAAGAGAGCAGCTGCTAAAAAGGCCTTACAAACCAACAAACAGATATTTGAAGCTGCTGGTGCCTCTGGAGTCCCTCGAACCTCAAGGTGTAGGAACCTTCAAAGGCTTGCTGTGCTGCATAAACCTACTATTCGGCAACCCCTAAACAGTGCTCACAAGCAGATACAGTTGCAGTGGGTCCAGATATACATGAAGACTAATTTTCAAACAGTCTTGTTTACTGATGAGTGCCGAGCAACCCTGGATGGTCCAGATGAATAGAGTAGTGGATGGTTGGTGGGTGTCACCATGTCCCAACAAGAGTGCGACGTCAGCAAGGAGGTGGAGGAGTCATGTTTTGGGCTGGAATCATTGGGAAACAGCTGGTAGGCCCCTTTAAGGTTCCTGAAGGTGTGAAAATGACCTCTGCAACGTATATAGAGCTTCCAACTGTGAACTTTCTTCTATGGTACAAAAAGCAAAAATGTGCCTTTAGGAGCAAAATCATCCTCATGCATGTCAATGCACTATCTCATGTTACAAAGAATTCCTCTGTGCCATTGGCTGCTATGGGCATAAAAGGAGATAAACTCATGGTGTGGCTACCATCTTCCCCTCACCTCAACCCTATAGACAACCTTAGGAGTATAATCAAGCAAAAGATCTATGAGGATGGGAGGCAGTTTACATCAAAACAGCAGCTCTGGGAGGCTATTCTGACATCATGCAAAGAAATACAAGCAGAAACTCTCCAGAAACTCACAAGTTCATTGGATGCAACAATTGTGAAGGTGATATCAAAGAAGGGTTCCTATGTTAACATGTAACTTGGCCTGTTAGGATGTTTTGGAGTTAAATAGCTTTTTATTTCAGTGAATGTGACCTCCTAATGCTGCAAATTCAA
Source organism: Allobates femoralis (assembly GCA_033576535.1). Lineage (NCBI taxonomy): Eukaryota > Metazoa > Chordata > Amphibia > Anura > Aromobatidae > Allobates > Allobates femoralis. The sequence goes on along the minus strand of JARQOC010000011.1, from coordinate 173,269,512 downwards.
CAAATGAGCATTTTCAGTTCTTTCAAACATATCAATTGTTTAGAAACTCTACCGTGCCTAATAATTTGGAACAGTGCATTTAGTTTTTTTTTTACATTTTGAAGATTATACTGATTATACTGTTATCATTGGGAGGTTGCCTCAATAAAATTCAATGTATACTCTAACGGGTGATGACTTTTATTACACTGACTGTCATTTGCACCGACCATTTAGCAAAATCAGAAAAAAAGAACATTTGCATAATAATTTGGAACACAGTGTAGATACATGATTATTGAATGCAGGGTATACAGAGGTCCCTCGTAGAAGATTCATAATAATTCTTATATTTTGCATGTGTGGGATATGCAGATCCAGATCCAATATATGGCAGCCTACATTAAAACCGCAAATATAAGAACCTGATTAGGATCAGTCAGAAATTTCAGCCCAAAAAGTAAATCACAAAAATGGAATGAAACTATTATTTTCATTAAGTCCGTTGGGCTGTGCAGTTCCTCTTAACACCTCCAGATTTGGATTGTAGGTGTCTACGAGAGGGACCCGGTTGTTTTTGTAGAGCCGACTGGGACGGGGTACTCGGTACCGGACCAGGGTACTGCTGGGGATATCACGGCGGTCTTGGTCCAGATCGTGTCCCGGATTCCGCAAGTAAAAGGGAATATTTACAGGGGAGTTTGTCGTGACGCCACCCACGGGTTGTGGTCAGTGAGGGGACCACTGCTGCTGCAGAACTTCCGGAGATGATGATGGGCAGCTGGAGGTGTAACGGCTCTCCGCGGGTAGAGCTTGGTTCCCCGGGGCAGTGATAGTAATAGTCTATAGATGGTGCTATGGATATTGCAGGATAGGGGTAGTAGTAGAGACGATAGCTGCTTGTGAGGCAATGCAGGGTTTGCGCACAAGGATCACACAGACTCACGGTTTTGAAGTTTTTCCAAGTCTTTACTGCATATGTTGGTAGCAGAGTACTGTCCATGGAGTCTGTACCAGGACCGGGTTGCTCCCACCCTGTCCTGGTCCTCAGCTTCCTTCTCCTGCGCTGTGTGTGTGTGGCCCTGCTGCAGATTTAGCTAGGCTGCTGGCCCTGTTTCTCCTCACAGGTACCCACTTGCTAGGCAACTTGAGTATTTCCGTGTAATTCTGACCCCGCCGTGTTGCTTCGCTGAGGTACAGTGTAGATCTATAACCTCCACTATCCCGATGTTTACTGTGCTGCGTGTGTCAGTCACAGTTTCGGATCCGGCATCCGGTCTGTGTGCTCCTCCGGGGCGAGTTATGAGGTAACTCAGTCTCCCAGATGTGTTCTCTTGTTTTTCTGTACTCCTTCCATCAGACCCTGGGTAGGCCTGGAATCGAGTAGCAGACTGTGGAGAGGCCTAAGGCAGCCCCTTTACACCACAGCCTCCTTTCCTTAGTTCTCCCAGGAACTGAACTAACTACTTCCTCTTGACACCAGAATATATAGGGGAGCTGCCTTAGCTCCCCCTTCTGGCCTAGAGGTGCTAGTGCAGTGTCCAGTGTTGTGTGGGGAATTAACCCTTGGTGATGTTACTGTGGCATATTAACCCATGGGGTGCCACATTTTCTTCTCTAGTTTTGTAATGTAGGAAATGAGTCCTTTCAATGGGACAGTTTTCATCCAGAACACATAAATACTCTATTGTGTACAGCCAGGCCATCAGATACAATTGGATATGTTCCAACCCTTCTGATAGAAACAATCACCTTGAGGGCCTCAGAAAGACCTTTTTGAATCAGGGGTACCATTTAAGAGCAATTGAAAACCCGAGTACAAGAGCCACCAGAATATCAAGGAATCATCTCCTACTTTACAAAACTAGAGAAGAAAACAACCAGGTCGCTCTTGTAGTCACCTACAATCCAAATCTGGAGGTGTTAAGAGGAGCTGCATGGAAACTGCAACCACTACTACAAAAAGATGCCTGACTAAAATCTATATTTCTGGACCCCACAACTTCTGTGTTTTAGACAGCCTCCAAATCTAAAAAGCATCATTGTTAGAAGTTCACTGTCCTCTCCAAAATAACAGGAACCTTTCCCTGCAACCAGAATAGGTCCAGAACCTGTCCATTTATAATAACAACAGACAAGATAAAGATTTGCAGCACAGATCAAGACTACAAGATACAAGGTAAACTCAACTGCATCACAACCAATGTGGTATACTTAGTTATATGTACAAAATGTGTGAGCCGGAACCTGTACGTAGGAGAGACAGGGCAGAAACTTACAACATTTTATTAGCATCCTGAATGAATAGGACCTATGCACAATATATACCCTATGGGAATAAACATGCTAGAAATAGGAGGAAACCACTATGGCTAAATAAGGCTGTAAGGGGCGCAATAAGTGCCAAAAAGAAAGCATTTAGGGAATTAAAGCAAGTAGGTAGTGATGAGGCATTAAATAAATACAGAAAATTAAATAACATCTGTAAAAAGCAAATCAAGGCAGCAAAGATTGAGACAGAGAGACTCATTGCCAGAGAAAGTAAAAAAAAAATCCCAAAATAATCTTTAACTACACAAATAGTAAGAAACTAAAAAATGATTGTGTTGGCCCCTTAAAAATAGTCTGGGTGAAATGGTGGATAAGGATGAGGAAAAAGCCAATATGCTAAATACCTTTTTTGCAACAGTATTTACACAAGAATATCCCATGACAGACAACATGATCAGTGATAACAAAAACTCTCCATTAAATGTAACCTGCTTAAACCAACAGGAAGTACGGCACCGTCTAAAAATCAATAAAATTGACAAATCCCCAAGCCCGGAAGGGATACAGCCCAGAATACTGCAGGAATTAAGTACCGTCATAGATAAACCATTATTTTTAAACTTTAAAGATTCCATAATAACAGGGTCTGTACCACAGGACTGGTGTATAGCAAATGTGGTGCCAATATTCAAAAAGGGGACAAAAACTGAACTTGGAAATTATAGGCCAGTAAGCTTAACCTCTACTGTGGGTAAAATCCTAGAGGGTTTTCTAAGAGTTGCTATACTGGAGTATCTGAATAAAAATAACTTCATGACCCAATATCAACATGGGTTTACGAGGGACCGTTCCTGTCAAACTAACCTGATAAGCTTTTATGAAGAGGTAAGTTCTGGACTAGACCAAAGAAATGCAGTGGACGTGGTGTATAAGGATTTTTCAAAAGCTTTTGATACGGTGCCACACAAAAGGTTGATACATAATATGAGAGCAATGGGGATAGGGGAAAATATTTGTAAGTGGGTTAAGAATTGGCTCAGTGATAGGAAACAAAGGGTGGTCATTAATTGAAGACACTCAGAACAGGTCACAGTTAACAGTGGGGGCCACTTCTTTTTAACATATTTATTAGTGATGAGCGAGTACTAAAATGCTCGGGTGCTCGAAGCTCGGGCCGAGCATCCCGAGATACTCGAGTACTCGGCCCGAGTAACGAGCCCAATGTTATCCTATGGGAGACACGAGTAATTTTATGAAATGACTGCCGGCAGCATGGAAAAACCCTAAAAATGTCACAAAAGTCTCAGAAGAGTGCTGAAATGACATGGCAACACCATGGGGAAGACCCCTGGAAGCATTTCTCACTCAAAAGTCACAGCTGTGAACAATCGTGTCCGAGTTTCACGCCAATTTTACGGAGTCTCCAGAAAACCTTCCAAAATGACACCAAAATGAATATTTAGGGTGGAAATGTTAAGGGCACATACCCAATAGTGAGATACAGCTGGTGTATGTCACTTTTTGTGATTACATGAAAGATTTTACGTGAAAACATTGTGCAACACTCCGATGACCCTGACAAGAGACGTACATGAAGCCCTGTCTAGAAATAAAGTGCCCATTTTGAGGAACTGGGTCTATTGTAGTATCTTCCTTTGCCAGGGCAGTCCAAAATTGGGAGGTTCACCAATGCCCCTGGATACAGACATGCAGGATGGCCTGTAAACAAGAACTGGGTGTATTGTAGTATAGCCCTTTGGCCAGGGCAGCCAAAAATTGGGAGGTTCAACAATGACCCATGCATACAGACATGTAGTAGGGCCTGTAACCCTCAAGTGGGTGTATTTTAGTCTAGGCCTTTGGCCAGGGCAGCCAAAAATTGGGAGGTTCAACAATGAGCCATGCATACAGACATGTAGTAGGGCCTGTAACCCTCAAGTGGGTGTATTGTAGTATAGCCCTTTGGTCAGGGCAGCCAAAAATTGGGAGGCTCCTCTTTGTCCCTGGATAGAGACGTGCAGGAGGGCCTGTAAACAAGAACTGGGTGTATTGTAGTATAGCCCTTTGGTCAGGGCAGCCAAAAATTGGGAGGCTCCTCTTTGTCCCTGGATAGAGATGTGCAGGAGGGCCTGTAACCCTCAAGTGGGTGTATTGTAGTATAGCCCTTTGGTCAGGGCAGCCAAAAATTGGGAGGTTCAACAATGAGCCATGCATACAGACATGTAGTAGGGCCTGTAACCCTCAAGTGGGTGTATTGTAGTATAGCCCTTTGGTCAGGGCAGCCAAAAATTGGGAGGCTCCTCTTTGTCCCTGTATAGAGACGTGCAGGAGGGCCTGTAAACAAGAACTGGGTGTATTGTAGTATAGCCCTTTGGTCAGGGCAGCCAAAAATTGGGAGGCTCCTCTTTGTCCCTGGATAGAGACGTGCAGGAGGGCCTCTAACCCTCAAGTGGGTGTATTGTAGTATAGCCCTTTGGTCAGGGCAGCCAAAAATTGGGAGGTTCAACAATGAGCCATGCATACAGACATGTAGTAAGGCCTGTAACCCTCAAGTGGGTGTATTGTAGTATAGGCCTTTGGCCAGGGCAGCCAAAAATTGGGAGGTTCAACAATGACCCATGCATACAGACATGTAGTAGGGCCTGTAACCCTCAAGTGGGTGTATTGTAGTATAGCCCTTTGGTCAGGGCAGCCAAAAATTGGGAGGCTCCTCATTGTCCCTGGATAGAGACGTGCAGGAGGGCCTCAAAACATTTTTCACATTGAAAAGATGCGGGTATCCTGTCTTTGTAATGCCCATTCAAAAAGAATGGGTGTAAAAATTTACCACTGGGGGTATACCTGAAACAACAGCCAAACTATTGTAACGGTCATCATGGTGGCTCATGAGGAGAAGGAGGAGAAGTCCAGCGATTAGCCAAGGAATAGGAAGACGACGTGGTGGATGATCCAGTAGCTGACCCAACCTGGCAGGAGTATATGCAGAGCGAGGACAGCAGTGCACAGGGTGAGGGAGGCGTAGCATCCCAACAGGCAGTACGAAGCAGGGTCGGGTACGCAGGCAGAAGGCAGGCAACCGTTCCCCGGAACAACAACACGACACAAGGTGCCTGTGCAAATGTTATGTCTTCCCGAGTCTGGCAGTATTTTAAGTTGGCTCCAGATGACTCTAAAAAGGCCATTTGCAACACCTGCCATGCCAGCATCAGCAGGGGTACGAAAAGTAGCAGCCTGACCACCACCAGCATGAACAGGCACATGTCAGCCAAGCACCCGACTTTGTGGGAAGTACAACAGAGTCGAGGAGCGGTGCTTGCTGATGTCACTGCTACGTCTTCGCCTGTTGTGCGTGCGAGCCAATCCCCTGTCCATGCTGGCCGCGAACAAGCCTCCGGCCCTGCACCTGAAGTTGCCCACGCACAAATTACACCACAATCAAGCATGTCCTTGTCCCAGCGCAGCGTTCAATTATCCATTCAGCAAACATTTGAACGCAGGCGCAAATACGCTGCCAACGCCCCACATGCCACAGTCCTGAATGATCACATTTCGCGACTCATAGCGCTACAAATGTTGCCTTTCCGGCTGGTGGAGACGGAAGCATTCCGCGACCTGATGGCGGCTGCTGTCCCACGTTACTCGGTCCCCAGCCACCACTATTTCTCCAGATGTGCCGTCCCCGCATTGCATAACCACGTGTCCAACAGCATCACACGTGCCCTCAACAACGCTGTTTCAGCCAAAGTCCACCTAATAATAATAATAATAATACAGCTTTATTTATATAGCGCCAACATATTACGCAGCGCTTTACAATGTAGGGTTAGAGTACAGAAAATATAATACAGTAAGTAATTACAGTAGAGAACAAATACAGTACAATAATTGGATACAAAACAATAGGCATACAATCAATGTAAAAAAGAAAATACAAAAAATAAAGCAAGAAATGAAGGTGACCCTGCTCAAAAGAGCTTACAATCTACAACAAGATAGGGGTTGCACAAGGTACAGGGGCTTATTGCACTGATGGTCCAGGCATCTTGAGGAAATGGGGCATAGAAATAAGCTTACATGGATGGTCATTATACAGTCTGTGTAGACCTTTTTGGTTTGGTGGAGTTTGTAGAAGAGTAATGTCCAGAGGGATAGCCCATTCACTATCTACAGTACAAAGGACTTCTATTAGGGAGTATGATAGGCCGCCTTAAAAAGATGCGTTTTTAGGGATCGTCTGAAGCCATGCAAGTTGTGGATAGTCCTGATTTCTTGGGGTAAAGCATTCCAGAGGTTTGGTGCAGCTCTGGAGAAGTCTTGGAGCCGGGAGTGGGAGGATCGGATTATTACAGATGTCAGTCGAAGGTCATTTGAGGAACGTAGAGCGCGAGTGGGGTGATAGACAGAATGAGGGAGGAGAGGTAGGGGGGTGCTGCACTGTGAAGAGCTTTGTGGGTGAGAAGAAGCAATTTGAATTTGATCCTGTAGTATACGGGCAGCCAGTGCAATGACTGGCACAGAGCAAAGGCATCTGAGTAATGATTGGCCAGATGGGTGATCCTGGCTGCTGCATTAAGGATGGACTGGAGAGGAGAAACTCTGGTGAGGGGGAGGCCGCTTAATAGAGAATTGCAATAGTCAAGGCGGGAATGGATTAGGGCCACGGTCAGGGTTTTTGTTGTTTACAGGGTGAGAAAGGGACGGACTCTGGAGATATTCTTCAGGTGTAAGCGACAGAGCGGACGAGACATTGTGTGTGGGAGGAGAAGGAGAGATCGGTGTCAAACATAACACCCAGACAACGAGCCTGCTGCCTAGGCGTTATCGTGGTGCCACAAACTGAGAGAGAGATGTCCGATTTAGGGGGGTTAGTGGATGGGGAAGCAGAAGAAGTTCAGTTTTGGAAAGGTTTAGTTTCAAATAGAGAGTGGACATGATATTGGAAACTGCAGCTAGACAGTCATTGCTGTTCTTTAATACCGCAGGGGTAAGGTCAGGGGCTGAAGTGTATAACCACAGACACGTGGACAAGTGCTTGTGGGCAAGGCCGCTACATCTCCTTGACAAAACACTGGGTTAATATTGTGGAGGCTGTGACACACTCTGAGCGAGGGACGGAACACGTCCTTCCCACACCAAGGATAGCAGGCCCTACCTCTGTCAGGGTTTCACCGACACTCTACAGCTCCGGAATGTCATGCTCTTCAGCCTCCTCCTCCTCCTCCTGCGCATCCTCATCCACTGTACCCTCCACAACAGTCCCAAGCTGGAAGCACTGCAGCACTGCCTCTGCGAAGCGGCAACAGGCTGTGCTGAAGTTAGTCTGCATAGGTGACAAACCCCACAATGCAGAAGAGGTGTGGACAGCTCTGAAACAGCCGGCAGATCACTGTCTCACACCTGTAAACTTAAAGCCAGGAAAGGTCGTGTGTGACAATGGCCGGAACCTGGTGGCAGCTTTGAGGCGAGGCCAGCTGACGCATGTTCCATGCGTGGCCCACGTGCTCAACCTGGTGGTTCAGAGGTTTGTAAAGTCATACCCAGAGCTGTCTGAACTGCTGGTAAAAGTTCGCCGTCTGTCTGCACATTTTCGCAAGTCACCTGCTGCTTCAGCCGGCCTTGGCGGATTTCAGCGCCGTTAGCGTCTTACGGCACACAGACTGGTGTGTGATGTCCCCACGCGTTGGAATTCAACTCTGCACATGTTGGTCAGGATATGTGAGCAGAAGAGGGCAGTTGTTGACTACCTGCATCACCTAAGCCGTCGGAAATGGTTCAAACTCCACACATAACACCTGAGGAGTGGAGATGGATGTCCGACCTATGTACCGTCCTCCAAAACTTTGAGGACTCCACCAAGATGGTGAGCGGCAAGGACGCCATTATTAGCGTCACCATACCACTACTCTGCCTTCTAAAACGGTCTCTGCTGAAAAACAAAGAGGATGCATTGCAGGCCAAGCGCGATGACTTGGAGCAAGAAACAGTAGTGGGTGTGGGTGAAAACACACAGTCCAGCCTCATCTCATCACAACGTGCAGTGGAGGACTATGACGAGGAGGAGGAGGATGAAGACATGGAGCAACTCTCTGGCCAAATTGAGGATATGACATGCACACCAGCCATACCCTCGATTCAGCGTGGCTGGCCAGAGGACAGGGGAGATGAGGAGGAGGAGGAGGAGGAGGACAGCATGTTCAGTCATCGTGTTGGTCTGGATACTGAAGTGATGGCTGTTAAGAGTCTGGCGCACATGGCTGACTTTATGGTAAGCTGCCTGGCTCGTGACCCTCGCGTTCAGAACATCTTGGCCGACAATCTGTACTGGTTGGCAACACTGTTAGACCCACGCTACAAGGAGAACTTTATGTTTGTCATTCCTGAGGCGGAGAGGTCAGCCAAAATTCAGCAGTTCCAGAAGGCCATAGTCACGGAAGTAGGCAAATCATTCCCCTCACAAAACGCTAGCGGCATAGGTCTGGAATCGGTGGACAACCAAGGCGTACGGCCGAGAGGGGCACAAGTCCAATCCGCCAAAGGTAGGGGAACAGTCTTTATGAGGTGGGACAGTTTTCTCAGCCCCTCACGTACCACAGCCCCTGAGGTGCGGGGTAGTGCCACAAGAAATGCTAAGTTTGGCCAGATGCTGAAGGAGTAACTTGCCGATCGAACAACTGTACTGCGAGATTCCTCTGTGCCTTACAATTATTGGGTCTCCAAGCTGGACACGTGGCATGAATTGGCTCTCTACGCCTTGGAAGTCCTGGCCTGCACTGCCGCTAGCGTTTTGTCAGAGCGTGTTTTCAGTGCCGCATGTGGAATCATTACTGATAAACGCAACCGCCTGTCAATTGAAAATGCTGACAGGCTGACTCAGATCAAGATGAACAAGGGTTGGATTGGGCCAGACTTCACCACGCCACCAACAAATGGCAACAGAATTTAAATTTTGTAATGGGAATTTGCCATGTACCTCCACTGACCCATGGGTACACACTTCTGGACTTCCGAGTGTCCAAGTGTGGGATCAGTAATGTCCGTGGACGTGTACTCGGCCTGTTGGTAGGAAGGAGGATCAGGTTGGGAAATGTGCGGTGCAGTATCACGGCTACTGACACTTGACCGTGTGGAAGACAGGGTGTTTGTGGAGGTGCCAATCAGACTTGAAGCATTATCCGCTATCCAAGTAACAAGCTGTTGACACTGGTGTTGGCTCAAGAGCGGTGTACTGCAGCGGGCACCAACAATTTGGGACAGGACGTGTGAGCGAGTAGATGTGCCACTTTCTTGTTGCGAAATTAGTGCTTGCACACGACCTCGGCCTCTGCCTGCACCACCATCACGTTCACCTCCTTGTTCCTTGCCAACGCGCTTGCGCATTTTGCGTGTATACAGCGACAACAGTCACAGGAGAGGATTTTAGTCCCTAACCTGTATTAAGGTAGTACGTACACCTGTCTGGTGACTGTAATGGTTTCAGGAGAGGATTTTAGTCCCTAACCTGTATCAAAGTATGACGTACACCAGTCTGGTGACTGTTCAGATCACAAGAGATTAGGATTTTAGTTCGCTAACCTGTATCAAGGTATGACGTACACCAGTCTGGTGACTGTAATGGTTTCAGGAGAGGATTTTAGTCCCTAACCTGTATCAAGTTATGACGTACAACAGTGTGGTGACTGGTGAGATCACAAGACGTTAGGATTTTAGTTCCCTAACCTGTATAAAGGTATGACGTACAACAGTGTGGTGACTGTTGAGATGACAAGAGTTAGGATTTTAGTTCCCTAACCTGTATAAAGGTATGACGTACAACAGTGTGATGACTGGTGAGATCACAAGAGGTTAGGATTTTAGTTCCCTAACCTGTATAAAGGTATGACGTACACCAGTGTGGTGACTGTTGAGATGACAAGAGTTAGGATTTTAGTTCCCTAACCTGTATAAAGGTATGACGTACAACAGTGTGGTGACTGGTGAGATCACAAGAGGTTAGGATTTTAGTTCCCTAACCTGTATAAAGGTATGACGTACACCAGTGTGGTGACTGTTGAGATGACAAGAGTTAGGATTTTAGTTCCCTAACCTGTATAAAGGTAGTACGTACACCTGTCTGGGACTTTAATGGTTTCAGGAGAGGATTTTAGTCCCTAACCTGTATTAAGGTAGTACGTACACCTGTCTGGTGACTTTAATGGTTTCAGGAGAGGATTTTAGTCCCTAACCTGTATTAAGGTAGTACGTACACCTGTCTGGTGACTTAAATGGTTTCAGGAGAGGATTTTAGTCCCTAACCTGTATTAAGGTAGTACGTACACCTGTCTGGTGACAGTAATGGTTTCAGGAGACGATTTTAGTCCCTAACCTGTATTAAGGTAGTACGTACACCTGTCTGGTGACTGTAATGGTTTCAGGAGAGGATTTTAGTTCCTAACCTGTATTAAGGTAGTACGTACACTTGTCTGGTGACTGTGAATGGTTTCTGGAGAGGATTTTAGTCCCTAACCTGTATCAAGGTATGACATACAACAGTGTGGTGACTGGTGAGATCACAAGAGGTTAGGATTTTAGTTCCCTAACCTGTATATAGGTATGACATACAACAGTGTGGTGACTGTTGAGATGACAAGAGTTAGGATTTTAGTTCCCTAACCTGTATATAGGTATGACGTACAACAGTGTGGTGACTGTTGAGATGACAAGAGTTAGGATTTTAGTTCCCTAACCTGTATAAAAGTATGACGTACAACAGTGTGGTGACTGTTGAGATGACAAGAGTTAGGATTTTAGTTCCCTAACCTGTATAAAGGTATGACGTACAACAGTGTGGTGACTGTTGAGATGACAAGAGTTAGGATTTTAGTTCCCTAACCTGTATAAAGGTATGACGTACAACAGTGTGGTGACTGTTGAGATGACAAGAGTTAGGATTTTAGTTCCCTAACCTGTATAAAGGTATGACGTACAACAGTGTGGTGACTGTTGAGATGACAAGAGTTAGGATTTTAGTTCCCTAACCTGTATAAAATTATGACGTACAACAGTGTGGTGACTGTTGAGATGACAAGAGTTAGGATTTTAGTTCCCTAACCTGTATAAAGGTATGACGTACAACAGTGTGGTGACTGTTGAGATCACAAGAGTTAGGATTTTAGTTCCCTAACCTGTATAAAGGTATGACGTACAACAGTGTGGTGACTGTTGAGATGACAAGAGTTAGGATTTTAGTTCCCTAACCTGTATAAAGGTATGACGTACAACAGTGTGGTGACTGTTGAGATGACAAGAGTTAGGATTTTAGTTCCCTAACCTGTATAAAGGTAGTACGTACACCTGTCTGGTGACTTTAATGGTTTCAGGAGAGTATTTTAGTCCCTAACCTGTATTAAGGTAGTACGTACACCTGTCTGGTGACTGTAATGGTTTCAGGAGAGTATTTTAGTCCCTAACCTGTATTAAGGTAGTACGTACACCTGTCTGGTGACTTTAATGGTTTCAGGAGAGGATTTTAGTCCCTAACCTTTATTAAGGTAGTACGTACACCTGTCTGGTGACTTTAATGGTTTCAGGAGAGTATTTTAGTCCCTAACCTGTATTAAGGTAGTACGTACACCTGTCTGGTGACTGTAATGGTTTCAGGAGACGATTTTAGTCCCTAACCTGTATTAAGGTAGTACGTACACCTGTCTGGTGACTGTAATGGTTTCAGGAGAGGATTTAAGTCCCTAACCTGTATTAAGGTAGTACGTACACCTGTCTGGTGACTGTAATGGTTTCAGGAGAGGATTTTAGTCCCTAACCTGTATTAAGGTAGTACGTACACCTGTCTGGTGACTGTAATGGTGTCAGGAGAGGATTTTAGTCCCTAACCTGTATTAAGGTTGTACGTACACCTGTCTGGTGACTGTAATGGTGTCAGGAGAGGATTTTCGTCCCTAACCTGTATTAAGGTAGCAAGTACAAGAGTGTGGTGACTCTAATGGTCACAGAAAAGCTTGGATTCCAATCTGTATCACCCTGCCTATATCCTCCTAGATTAGTCCTGAGAAGGACTGTTCTGGTCACTGGAAAGCTTGGACTCCGATCTGGATCACCCTGCCTATATCCTCCTAGATTAGTCCTGAGAAGGACTGTTGTGGTCAGCAGCAGCAGTTTGCTGCTCTGCTCCGGATCTACCTATAAGGGCCGCAAATCTGTCCCTAATCAGCAGCACACCCGAGGATGAAGCCGTTGTTTTAGAGCGGCGATACGCGTCGGTCCCTGCTGCTATGTGCCCCTGGTCTCCTGACCTGCTATGGTGACTATAACTTATCTTTGACTTTTTTCCAGGCATTGGTGTTGCATTGTCCTGACTTTTTTTGTTTATCCTTCATGTCTTCTCACCCTGCTCACAGGTGAATGATTTTTGATGCCTCAGCATTAACTGAACTGACCATTCCAGTTTATGGTGTGCTCCCCTAGACCTGTGTTACTGACCTCAGAGCTTTTGTCCTTAATTAGCTCTTACGCTGGACTGACATTATTGTATTTATGACTTTTTTCATTCTTGTTACTCCATAAGGACATTAGGTCCCTGTACTATACTTTATCACAGGAGTCTGAGTCGCATCTCACTGTTTTGTACATTGGTGCAATATATTCTGATTCAATATTAGCTGAGCTGCATTATCTTTCAACTGGGTTTGATGATTGCTATTCATGATTTTCTTGTTCTTTGATCAATGCCACCTATATTGTCCTGGAATCTCTTGTTTTTCTCATTCTTCCATGTCAGCAGGCTTGCCTTCCTGTGAGTCTAGTCACCAGCAGGTCCTAATCAAATATTTAAACCCATGTTTGGGTCTCATGATACAGCTATTCTGATGACATCTGGGGCCATAGTCATTGCTGTGTTGGTGGTTGTCCATCACACATTTTAAGTGTTTTTATTCTGTTTGTGTTTTTTGTTCATATTTCTCTGTATTATTGTTAATAAAGATTTACAAAATTTTTTGAATTATTGGTCTGTTTCTCTGATCCCGGTCATCCATACATGCTTTCTGGTTCTTTCCTCCCTTTCAGACACTCTCCCTACACTCACTGTCTGGAAGTCTGTGTGCCGAGCACAGCGAGCCGGGAGTTATAAAGGCTCGGTCACGCTGTGCAGGGCGGCCAATCACTGCTATGCCACAACTAACAGGGCTGTGGCATTGCAGTGGTCTGCCAGCCAATCCCTGCACGTGGGCTGGCTCTCAAAAGAGCGCCAACATGCAGAGATGACGACCACGAGCACAGCACGAGTATCGCGAGATTACTCGGTGCTCGGCGAGTCGCCCGAGTACAGTGATACTCGTGCGAGTACCGAGTAGTGGCGAGCATGCTCGCTCATCACTAATATTTATTAATGAGTCTCCAATTGTGTAGAGGACTGGCACCAACAGGTTATCTGCAAAGAAGTGTAAGGCTAACTGGGCTTCCTCCTGGCAACGGGCATTGGACGCTTCAATAAGCAAACGGATAATCAGTCCAATGTAGAAAAAAGAGAAGCAGCACTCACCCTTAAAGATGCCAAATCCTTTATTTCGTCTTGCTCATCTTAGCATAGACAATTCAGGCGGGGAGAGGGAGTGGGGTCGGCGGTCGGCTGACCCTCACTCCCTCTCCCCACCTGAATTGTCTATGCTAAGATGAGCAAGATGATAAAGGATTTGGCATCTAAAATGGTGAGTGCCGCTTCTCTTTTTTCTACATTGGACTATTTATTAATGACCTTGTAGGGGGCATACAGAGTAGAATCTCAATATTTGCAGATGACAGTAAACTTTGCAGGGAAATCAATACAGAGGAGGACAATTTTATATTACAGGGGGATTTATGTAAACTAGAAGCTTGGGCTGATAAATGGCAAATGAGCTTTAATGGGGATAAATGTAAGGTCATGCACTTGGGCAGAGGAAATAAAAGGTATAATAATTGTAAAACACTGGGCAAAACTACCACTGAAAAAGACCTGGGTGCATGGGTAGATGATAAACTCACATTTAGTGGCCAGTGTCAGGCAGCTGCAGCAAAGGCAAATAAAATAATGGGATGCATTAAAAGAGGCATAGATGCTCATAAGGAGAACATAATTTTACCTCTATTCAGGTCACTAGTGCAACCACATTTAGAATACTGTGTACAATTCTGGTCTCCGGTGTATAAGAAAGACATAGCTGAACTAGAGCGGGTGCAGAGAAGAGCGAGCAAGGTTATTAGAGGACTGGGGGTCTGCAATACCACGACAGGTTGTTAAACTTGGGGTTATTTAGTTTGGAAAAACGAAGGTTTAGGGGTGATCTTATAATAATGTATAAATATATGAGGGGACAGTACAGAGACCTTTTTAATGATCTTTTTACTCTTAGGCCTGAGATAGGGACAAGGGGGCATCCTCTACATCTGGAGGAAAGAAGGTTTAATTATAATCACAGATGTGGATTGTTTACTGTAAGAAGGTGTCAACCTGCTCAACCTGACACTCCCCTTGACCAATTGCTGTTCATCCTCCGGTATATCAGGCCACCTCCACTGCTGGGAGGTGCCTGATTATTGAGTTAGTTAAGCTTCTGCTTTGCTGACTGTTGGTCAGGTCTTCCTTATGCTCTCCTCTGGTAGAAGCCATTCCAGCTCTCCTGTACCCGGGCTCTGTGCCTCCTTCCATTTGGCCTTACCATAGTATAGGCTAACCCTACGAGCCGATCCCCTGGTACTAACAGCTGTGGCGTTTAGACACCCTGGGCTTGCCCCTGACAATCCCTGAATAGGGGTTGTTTAAACTAGGACCAGCTCACCCAGGGGAGTTCTGTACCACGGCCCAGTGGGTCCACTCTAGGGCGCCTTCCCCCGGTAGCATGACACCTACCCCTCAAACCTCTACACCCATCTCTATGATCTCTTTTCTGATTCTACTCTGTTATTCATGTTTACTAAACCTAGTCAATATAATTGAGCAGTTAAATAACTTCCATCAGTATATAAATTATGCTACCTAATTAAAACAATTGCAATGATAACTCAAATAGATTAAATGAACACTTGATGAGCATGATTATTAACCTAGATACTTCATCGCCTGAATTAATGCCTCATTGTAACAACCTTCCGGTGATTGTAATTTTATTTAAGCTTTATTTTTGCATGTATCTTTAAATGAAAGATTGAAAAGAAACAAAGGTAGAAGATAATCAGCACATGAACAGAGTACCTGCTTTGGTTCACCAGAGAAGGACGAACAGGGTTGTCAGATCGAATTCTGAGGCATTCTTTCCTTGAGGAAACAGCTCTGTTGCTCATCCAATATGAGCAGTTTCTGAGAACACTGCACTTCCACCAACATCTTTAGCTATAGATATACTTTTAGATGCAACCAGTTATTTCCCGTCCCTTATGGTACCTTTACACGCCGCGACGGCAGGCTGGATACATCGCGCTACAAGCTACAATTGTAGCTTGTAGCGTCCATATCGCCTGTAGTAGCGGCGTCTGAAGAGGCGACGCTACAGCCGTCGACAGATACATCTGTTTATGGTCTCTGCTCATAAACTTAAGGCAACATCGCCGATGGTAGCGAGCTGTATCGGCGTGTAAAGAGGCAACGGAAGGGAACCCTGGACACCCGGGGCTGTAGCTGCAATGTAGCTAAGGCGTCACCTCGGCTCCGTCTTACCGCGCCCCATGTGCGTTCATTGGTGGAAGCTTCTGCGTGCCGATTGGCCCTTGGCGCACAGGCCTCCATCTTGGATGAGCTGTCCCTTCAGCACTACACATACGCGCCGTATGCACGATCATACCTTAGTACAATTACGCGGCCCACAACTTACGGGAAACCAAACCAAATGGCCCATGATTCTCAGATACAGTGTTCACATCCTGTGAACACATAATAACTAATGCTGGACACAGCGGTGAACAATGTGTTACGGGCCGGGCTGCCTTTTTATTGAACTGCAGATGCCGCATAAAAGTGTTCCTTAAGTGTCTGCGCACAACTGAAACACTGATGCACGTATACAGACACCGCATTGAAGTCGAGTAGTCAGTACACAGCGCATAGGCTTGCTGTACGCATCGCTCTGTGGGTGTTGTACAGTAGGTGCCGCAGAAGTGCTTCGCCCGTGTCACTGCGCGTAGGACTAGTTCAAAGGGTGCGTGACCCGGAACGTGGCCGTAATGACGTAATTACGATAGTTTCGTTTTCACTCTGCCTGCAAGGTGCCAGCCCCTCCTCTGCACACACCATTGCAGTCATGGCGGCCGTTCACCGCGCTGCTACGTGGGGGATGGCTGAACTGCTCATCCTCATAGACTACTGTGACCGTATGACTATTGGGGTCACCGGCACCACCGTCATCCCAGGCTGCGCAATCGCGCCACTATTGGGCGGATTCAGCGGGCTCTGCTCAACCAACTGGGGGTGCAGAGGACCGCTAAAGCCGTCCAGAAGAAGATAGCGGACCTGAAGCACAAATGCCCAGGCCGCATACTCGATATCCGTGACAGGATTGCCAGGCTGCGTGGTGAGTACTTTAGAGGGCCACACATGATTTGTATTGTATGTAAGCACAACAAAAACATTAAAAATCGTTCACACACATCCTAGGTATAGTGAGAGGGACACCGGCAGACATGCAATGGGGGACAATATAGGGCGCACATTATAGATACACTGACTACACATCTGCCTACAAATAATGTTCATGTGCCACCCAAGATTACTCGACAGTGTTACATGCCCTCCAACCAATTAATACACTCATGCCACATACCTACGCCATACAGAATACATGAGATCATCCCATATATGAAAAACAACAAACACATAACACAAATATTGAACTGTCAATACATCTCTGAGCCTAAACAGTATGCTGACACATCAATTATTGTTTCATAATCTGCAGATGCGGAAGTGTCAGCCGATGAGGCTCCCCCACAACTGGCTGCAGGTGGACCACCAACCCCACCGCCGCAAGAGCCAGCTGGAGGCCACACACCACCGGGTCAACAGCCAGCTGGGCCACCATCCCCACCAGGGAATAGGCCCTCACCAGGGCATGAGGAGGAGGAGGACCCTGCTGACCCAGCGTTGGTGGAGGCAGAGGTGGGCTCGCCTGGTCGGCAACCTGAAGCTGGGGCGCAACCCCCAAATCCAGCTGCGTTGGATGTGTATGGCGGTAAGTGATTTCAGTTTGATTAGAGGGGCCGAACACTGTAAGCATTGTTGTTGTTACGTGGGAAATGGAAAAGCTAGCCATTTCTGACATAATGTCCTTCACACACTCTTGCAGATGGAGAACGTGCTGGAGCTGCCGGCTGGAGTATCAGTGCCTCCCCATCACCCCCTGATAGTCAGGATGAGGATGCGCCCGAGGGTAAGGACAATCTTGCTTGTCTGAACCTGACACAAACACCAGAGGTAGTATTCTGAACTAATGATGTTTTTTCCACACACACAATACAGGTGTACCCACCATGGAGGACGTCGTGAGGGCTCACCACCAGTTTGCCCACCGACTTCAACGGGCCCTACACCGGGGAATACAGGACCTTACCCGCCTGTTTACCATGGTGGATACCGTCCTGAAACATCAAGATGGCCAACATTAAGGTGGAACCCCCCGTAAACAGATTTGCCCCCCTGACCCCCAAATGTGTTGTCCTAGTTGGACCTTGAACTTACAGACGTTGCCTGTTAGGCTTTTGATGTGGTTATGTTTTTTCTTCTTTTTTGCCCCCGTTGGGCTCTTTTCTTATAGTGTTCCACTATCACAAAAGGGGATTGTGGTATGGCCACGGCTTTGCCCGTTGCACCTATCCTGTCCCACATTGGGACCATCAGGAGTGTGGATTAACCAGCCCTTTACCTCATGGACCTATCCTGTCCCACATTGGGACCATCAGGAGTGTGGATTAACCAGCCCTTTACCTCATGGACCTATCCTGTCCCACATTGGGACCATCAGGAGTGTGGATTAACCAGCCCTTTACCTCATGGACCTATCCTGTCCCACATTGGGACCATCAGGAGTGTGGATTAACCAGCCCTTTACCTCATGGACCTATCCTGTCCCACATTGGGACCATCAGGAGTGTGGGATGGCTACACCTATCAGAAAGCTGCATTCTGTGTTTAGTGGCAAATGACTTCCACACATGTATGTAGCCAATAAAAAGTATTTGTAATTTTTACTTTGCCTCACTCATGTCACAACAATACTATGGGGGGGCAAATGTTCAACAGGTTAATATCTCACACACATTACTACAGCTCTTTGTCAATGTCCTACCACAGTACAAAGGAACCTATGGTCGTCCTACACTGAGGCCATTGGCCCATATTGTGTGGCTTGCCCCAAACTATATTGTGAACAACACCATTCACCCAGGCTGCCCCCCGCAAGCCATAAGCCAAAAGAAAAACACAATTGAGTTAGTTCTAATATTTTATATAATCATATATAGTAAATAATAAACAAATCATAGGAAGCAAATCTGCTTAAAAGTGTAACACAAACATAAGGGAAAAATAAAAAGGTGCCTCCACATGAAAAAGTCCAGAGTGCCAATTTGGTGCATTGGCTACTAGTGTCCAAATTAATCATCTTCTGTCGGCTCTGACAATGCCGCATCCCCCCTCCTCTGAGGGCAGCCCCGACCTGCCCCAGAACGTCTGGTTGTACGACGACGTGTTGAGGGGGGATGGGGTGACTGTGGCGGGGCCGGTCTTCTCACGGGCCGAGATGGGGCAGCTGGTGAAAGGGGCCACAAGGTGTGTTGCATGGGGCTGGGGACGTGGCAGCCCCATTGAAGGGCCCCATCATCGGCAGCATCAGCGGCATTGTGGAAGACCCTCAGAAGGATCTTTTTCTGGAGCGGCTCCATCCCTCGCATTCTGTCGCTCATGTAGAGGGCGTCGCTGTCGATGTGGGTCCGCTGTTCATTCAAAAGCACGCGTCGGGCCCAGGCGCCCAGCTCCGTCTCTGGTGGTGCAGGACGTCGGCGACGACGGATCCGTGAGCTGGGCCCTAAGCCCGGACCCACATCACTAGCCCCGCCCTCCTGCTCAGCCCCAGATGTCATGGGCTGAGCATCATCAGCGACAGAATGCTCCGCAATGGAGCCGTCCTCTTCTGGGGCCTGTGGGGGGAGAGGAAACAAAACCAAACATTAGTGACGGCAAGGACCACACCATACCATGGACACAGGACACAATACACCACTCCCACTAAAGTAAAGGCACTAACAAGATATATGGAAGGAATCTACAAACAGCAAGCCACCAAACTTTTACAACACCAAAACCTGTATTGCGGCTGGACACTCACCTCTACGATTCCCGGGACTCAGCACAATACAGATTGAGGTGTCAGTCACAGAGAGCCGTAACCCAATTAGTACATGTCACCACAACACCTTGATACTGGGGGCTGGGCTGGCCAAACACAGAAGTTGCCCACCTTCCCATTTGTATTACAAATCTGATGTAAAACCATCAAACCTTCAAAAAACAAAAACCCACTTGCACCAGAGCCAACACACATGTGTGGCAGCAAAATTGTAGTAGATGGCACTATGTGCCTCTTTCATGTTAATGCAAGAATAATGTAAACTTCGGTACACATGTCATTTTTCCGGTGTACCGATATGTGGTGGAAATGCTATTTTGGAAAGCGGCTCTCTGCGTTAAATTCATATAAGCCAAAATCATGTCAGGAGGCAAGATTCCCTGACACAAAAAGGTTTCCCACACCAAGGCCAAAAATTTGTGAAAACTGTGCTAGTTCTGGTTTGGCCAAAACACACATGTGAAGGCAACATTGTGGGACAACACTGTAACACGATTACCCACCTCCTGTGGCGCAGATGGTGACTCATCCGGGCCTACATGGGACGCAGCTACGGGCAGTTGGTAGTCGTTCGAC
This sequence comes from Allobates femoralis, assembly GCA_033576535.1. Taxonomy (NCBI): domain Eukaryota; kingdom Metazoa; phylum Chordata; class Amphibia; order Anura; family Aromobatidae; genus Allobates; species Allobates femoralis. The sequence continues at coordinate 173,249,323 of JARQOC010000011.1, read as the reverse complement.
GCGAGCTCACCTCGCCCAGGATAAAGGTGAAGAGGGGATAGTACCATAGGGTAGGTGATGGTACCTCCTCAGCTCCAGCTCCTGAGCGACGGCGCAGGTAGTCATTGTGAGCCCGCATGAACGACTGCCGCATGTTTTTAATTTTCAAGGCCACCGCATTCTGGTCCCAACTCCTGCCTACCCTTGACTCCAAGCGATTGGCTAGAGCCACAAGAGTAGTGTAGGCCTCGGACCTCGCTGCCTGGTTTTTATATTGAGGCAGCGAGCTGCGCCACAAACATTCGTGCCGCTGATACTCCGTGAGAAGCTGGGTTTCAAATTCCACAGAACACCTCGGCATCTGGTGAAGACAAAACACAGCCAATCCAGACCGTCACGACACTAGCCATATCGAGCTGTGAAAACCTTGTGAACATAATTTACATGCTCATAAGGTTCTCATATGTACATTATAGGCAGCAATAACTGGTATGACAACTTGGCCTATGTGTGCCATTTGCACAATGTCACACCGGTCCAAAGTAAAATACATATGTGACACAATTACACATGTCAGCTACTCTGTGGCCCCCTAAACATGTGTGAAGCCTGATTTAAGAGCCCACTGTTCATATTAAAACAACACCTGTAGACGGTGTGTGCGTACCAACCTGTAGGCCAACATGTGAGCAAAGACATTGTGTGGTAGCTACTACCTTTGTACTGAGCAAAATGGTTAACATTAAGCAGATGAGAAAGGAGGGCGTGGTTGGTGGCAAGACTGCACATACTACATGTAATGTGCAAACACATCATCATGTAGTTGTGTGGCCATCCATGGGAATACAATTGTTACTGAGGTAACAAGAATCCCTGCAATGAAGGGACCAATAATTGCAGCCATCAAATGCAGATGTGCATGAAAGTTGTAAATCTAAACTTTATATGTTTGACGCACGAATTACATCAGAGACCAAATGTATACACTCACAATACCAGTAGTGCCTATACCTGGCTATTACCATACACTGGAAAAACTGACCCATCTGTATAATTAGAGGGCCAAAATTAAAGCCCGTATCAAAGACGCCCATACACACATTGCCTAAGCGGCCGCCAATACAAGCATCAGCGTCCCGTGCACTTTCATAGAAACCGCTAAAGAGGCTTACCGTCAGAGCAGCAGAAGATACGCAGGACACTAGTAGCTCAATGCACATGGACCTCTGGACAAGGTGTAGTGGCCATTGGCCTGCCTTTATACTCCGCTAAACCAATCACAGCAGACACAATGACGCACACCGTAATGTGACACCTGGGGGCGCAATTAACCTCCGCTAATTGGTGGAGATCGCTGTATCGTGATAGGTTGCTGGCCCTTTAAAAGGTCCGCATGCCGGCAAACATTACGCTTGCTGGCCAGACCCATTAAGTAAGTATCTGTGGACACACATGGAAATGGCGTGGTGTGGGTGCATATGTCGTTTTAATTTGCGACCGCAGGACACTGTTTTAGCGTAGTGTATAGGGGTCTGTATTGCTGGGGAAGATCTAGTGTACTGTGTGGACTTTGAGTAGGCATTAGGTTTGGTGCTTATGAATATTTGAACATATACATTGCTGTGTTTGTTTCCAGACACCATACAGGAGATTGCCTGCAGGACTGTAGACAGAAATGTGTTACTCCTGTCACCTGGATCAATGTCTGCATACTGGTTGTGGCCAATGGAGACTGGGTCGAACGGGGATAGGATGAGACATGGCTTGGAGGTGTGGCACTGAAGACATAACTTAGATGGTTTGGACAAATGGCACCAGCCAAAACATATGTAACCATGGTTACCCAACCTCACTCATGTGCAAAGTTGTTGGCTTCTTGTAAGCTTACTTGACCAGCCTATAGGGGTACGTATTGTTTGTTTTACCGCCCAGAATAGGAAATGGCCACATTTTCATTATGGTCTGTGTAATGGCATCTGCAAAATTGTTCTCATACATTATTGGTGACACAAGTCCCTTTCTAACTCACCTAGGTGCAGATGTTTTACTTTGACAAACTCCCATAGAAGTTGATGTAGAGGAGGCCACTATCATTGGGCATCTTCCATTTTGATTGGGGTGACTACTGGGTGTTTGCCTTTCCTGTCTTCAGGGATGTGTTTCGGGGCCTGACGCAAGTTCCCCTCCAGTTGGCTATAGTGTGTCATCAACAATAGGTGTGGCTTGCTTAACCTGCTGACATTGGCACATATTGTTCTATGTACTCATGTTGTGTATTCTCATCTACAGGTGCTGATATTGAGGATGCAGAATATCCATGACCGCAATGTTATCGTGGCTCTTGCGTTGGTGGAAGAGCAAATGTGGTATGAGGATCGGTATGAAAGGTTGATGAGGCGCAGACAGCGGCGGTTGTGGACCCGTGATTGGCTTCTCAGGCGGCAAACCCGGGCCACATGCAGCTGTTGCGGGAGCTGGAGATTAACTGTCCTGATGATTACCGAAACTATCTCCGTATGCCCGAGGACTGTTTCACCTTCCTATTGGAGCGTGTAGGGCCAATGATAGCGCGTCAGGACACTATAATGCGCCCATCAGTATCACCTGCTGAGCGGTTGGCGATCACTTTGCGGTTCCTGGCTACAGGGCAGTCCATGACATCACTCACATACATGTCACGTGTCTCCCTGCCCCTGCTGAGCCGCCTGATCCCTGAAACGTGTTGGGCCATCTGGAGAGCTTTGCAGCCAGCCTACATGAAAATGCCTCTAACCGCCGCAGAATGGCTGGAAGTGGCCCGAGGGTTTGAAACCCGGTGGAACTTCCCCAACTGTGGCGGGGCATTGGATGGTAAGCACGTGAGGATTACCAAACCTGCCCACTCTGGCTCTTTGTTTTTCAATTACAAAGGGTATTGTAGTATAATCCTCATGGCTGTAGTAGATGCCAACTATGAGTGCCTCTACGTGGATGTTGGAATGAACGGTCGCAACTCAGATGGGGGTGTGTTTGCCCGAAGCTCCTTGGCAACACTACTAGGGAATGGTGGGCTAAACTTACCCTCAAATGACCAGACGACCGAACATCTCAACTTTGCGTTTGTGGCGGATGAAGCATTCCCACTTCAGGAACACCTACTGCGGCCATATCCCCAGAGGGCCCTTACTTCTGAGAGACGCATTTTCAACTACCGGCTATCCCGGGCCCGCCGTGTAGTTGAAAATGCGTTTGGGATAATGGCCAATAGATTCCGGATTTTTCATACGGCTATGCATATGAAACCGGAGTCTATTGACGCGGTAGTGGTGGCCTGCTGTGTGCTGCATAACTTCCTGCGTCGTAGGGATAGGCCATCATACACGCCAGGAGCTTATGTAGATCATGCAGACGCTACAACAGGGAGCTCCGTCCAGGGTCTTGGCGTGATGAGGGCCATGTGATTGTGCCACTCCAGCCCCAGAGCCATGGCCGCACTCGGCAGGAGGCCAGGGACAGTAGAGAAGCTTACTGTTCCTACTTCAATGGGTCTGGTGCAGTGAGCTGGCAGGACCAGGCCATGTAGTTTGCCTGGTTCTGGGAGGTTGATTTAAATTTCCAATGGAGGTGACAGCAGGGTAGCTGCACCCCTTTTATTTTGTGTTTACCATTTTTTGTATTTTTTGGTTTCCTCATGTGCATGATGTTTAGTTAGTTAGTTAGTTAGTTTATGATGTTTGATTATTTTTTTCATGCTCCACAGGTTCCAATGTGGGTTCCATTTGCTCTCTCTGCAATGTGTTGGCAGATTGTGACATGCACTTTATTTGTTGCTTTTATTTGGATGTATTTTTGGTTACAATTTGTAATCCAAGGTCACGATGAATGATTTTGATTTATTAAATACTTTTTTGGATCCAAACACATGTGTGAGCCTGTTTACTTGGTGGAGGAGGGAAATGTGATGGAGTTTATGGTGGGGGGCCTGGGATGTCATAGCCACCTATTGGCTGGGAATGTGCAGACAATATGTGTGGGTAGCCATGTTTTTTTCCCAGACTTTTGCCTAACACTGTGGCCATTGCACGTACATGAGCCTTTATTTTGTTCTAGCCAGAGGCTCACCTGCAGACAGCACATTGATGCCGGACATATTCTTCTCAGGTGTTTTGTAATACACTGTCACACAGATCTTTCACAAGTTTGCTACGGAGCAGTTCCACTACATTCACATCTGTTGCCAGAGATAGATACATACAATGTACACAGAGAACGCACATACTGTGTGTTGTAAGCCGCTCATGTGTGTCGCAGAAACGCACCTCGCCGCTATCTACACACGCCGCTGTCACAAGCGCTGATCGTGCGTGACAGGGCAAACACTTGTACTACGTACACATAGCCCCGGCACCGCTACTTTATGCACACTGGGTAGATGACTTGCCACCGCTCCTGGGTGACGCTTTACCATCGGTTTAGATGCATTCGCCACACTCCGCCATGTCACAACCGCTTATTCCGTGCTTCACTCCCCTCACTGGTACGTCACGTCTCGGCCATCCGCCCTTTCCGTCGTGCCCAATCACAACTCCGTAGTGTTGACCAATGGTTGTGGTTTGGGCGCGGCGTACAGGACTGTGGCACGCCTATGTGTTTTACGTCCTGCCTTTGTTGCTCCCACTCACCCTGTGGTGGCGGCGTGTGAAGCGGGTACGCTAAGCTACAGCTGGCTACTTGAGACACCCGGCGATGTAGCTAGCTATAGATGTAGCGTGGCGTAGCGCACCTTGTCGCGGCGTGTAAAGAGGGTGCGTTGACCGTTTGTAGCCGTTTGAGCGTGCTCGTGCACGCGAAGTAGCGCGATGTATCCAGCCTGCCGTCGCGGCGTGTAAAGGTACCATTACAGTTACAAATTTAACCCGTTCCCGACCTTGTACAACGTCATGGGCCGGTAAGGGGTGTTTGATGTGAGCTCCGGCGCAGAGCTGACATCAAAGCCCGACATCTCAGCTGATCTCATCAGCTGAGGTGTCAGGGTAACAGCACCGATCGGATCCGGGATGCTGTTAACCCCTTGGATCCCGCTTTAAATCACTGACATAGGGATCCAAGGCGCCCACGGCGGGGAACGCGTTGTTCCCCGCCTGCACTGGAGATCACGCGATAGTATCGCGGGATCTTCAGCGCTCACGTGACAGGCCGGGGTCCTGGCTAGACCCTAGATGCTGTCACTGAGCACTTCCGGGTTGAGGTTGGCAAGCGCTGCCAACCACAACAGGTCCGTGATTCTGAGAGATACAGATGAGCAGCAGCGGACTGTGCAGCAAGGTGCCTCTTAAAGGGGCAGTGTAAAAATAAGAATTAATAAAATAATAAAGTTTTTAAAACCTGTAAAAAAAAGAAACATAAAAGTTCAAATCACCCCCCTTTTCCCCCAATAACAATAAGAGTATTAAAAAAATAAAAAATTACACATGTTTGGTATCGCCGCATTCAGAATCACCTGATCTATCAATATATAAAATAAATTAATGAGAGCCCTAAACTGCGTATCGGAAAAAATGGTCCAAATGCCAAAATTATGTTTTTTTTAGTCGCCACAACAATGCTATAAAATGCGATAACGGGCGATCAAAATGGCACATCCACCCAAAAATGGCACCATTAGAAAGGTCAGCTTAAGACGAAAAAAATAAGCCATCACACATCTCCAGGTCCTAAAAAATTAGGACGCTACGGGTCGCAAAATATGACTCAAAAAGTGTTTTTTTTTTTTTCTTTCAAACTTCTGAATTTTTTTTCACCACTTAGATACCAGTAAAGGTATCAACGAACTCGTACATACCCGAGGCATCACCCCGTCAAGTCGGTTTTACCATATAGTGAACATGGGCAGCTAAAAAATGCAAAAAAAAAAGGAGGGGGGGAATTGCACTTTTTTTTACAATTTCACTGCACTTGGAATTTTTTTGCAATTTCCTTGTACACTATATGGTAAAATAAATGATTGCATCTGAAAGTACAACTCGTCCCGCAAAAAACAAACCATCATATGTCTATATTGACGGAAAAATAAAAAAGTTATGGCTCTTGAAAGCAGGGGAGCAAAAATCGAAAATGAAAAACGAAAAATTCCAGGGTCATGAAGGGGTTAAAGAGTTATTCGATCAAAAAAATCCCTCCTTCCCCCTCCAAAAAAAATCTCAGTGGACAAACTCTCCGGTATCCTGAGGTCAGGGCTGTAGAGCTATAAACCTTGCCCTGACTTGAGCGCCACTGCACATGTGCAACCTTTTCTTCTTTCATTGTCTAAGTAACTGTGGAGTACAGAGCAAGTTCTGGCATTTGCACCTCTATTCCTTTTAAGATTGGTCTAAAGAACCTTGTTTTCAGGGTCTAAAGCCCTTATGTCAGCATTAATAAGTTATTCCTTATCCTGTGTATAGCGAATAACATTTTCTTTGCTTTTGTTTTTTTGGAGAGGGGGATATTTCTTTAAGCAAGATGTGAGGGGTATGACAAAGCTGGTTTCACACTGCAGTTTTTCTCATGATCAGAGTTCATCAAGTTTTGTGTGCCAAAACCAGGAGTGAAACTTGCAGAGAAAAAGTATAATTGAAAGATTGACACCTGTTCTGGGTTTTGGAGACACTCCTGGTTTTGGCACACAAACACTGATGAACCCTGATCAGGGAAAAAACTGCAGTGTGAAACCAGACAATAAAGCAACATTTACTAAATTTGTATTTTGCAATGCTATTTTTCCTTTATTGGGGGGAGTATTGTATGTGGATTTCTACAAATTGTGGGCCAGGACAATTTCTAAGTCCCAGTCTGACCCTGATTCCAGGTACACTAACAACTAAGCATTACATTGATTTTGGGCTAGAGCTTGTGGTATGACCATTTCTCCAAAGTGATCCCAGAACGTTTTTTCCTGATACGCAGTGGTGTAACCAGAGTCTGGCGGGCCCCGGTGCGAACTTTAGACCTGGGCCCCCCTCCCCAGCATGTTGATGAAATGTATGGGCCTCATGTAACGTTCTAAATCCTTTAAAGACTCATAAATTGACCCCTCTCCCCCTTCATTATGTATTATATATGTCCCCCCATCCTGATTTATATGGTTCGCCTCCTCCCGTCACCATAGTCATCCAATTATTATAATGCATCCCCATATTCCTCCATATATCACAATGTACCCCATACTCCTCTATGTATTATAATGCATTCCATAGTCCTCCATTCATAAGGTAAGCCCCATAGTCATTCAATTATTATAATGAACCCACATTATCCTCCATATAATATAATGCCGCCTCACATCCTCCATATATCATCATCCAGCCTCATAGCCCTCCTTATAGCATAATACAGCCTTATAACCTGTCCATATAGTATAATGCAGCCTCATAGCCTCTCCGTATAGTATAATACAGCCTCATCGCCTCTCCATATAGAATAATACAGCCTCATAGCTCTCCATATAGTGCAGTCTCAAAACTTTCCATATAGTGCAGCCTCAATACTCTCCATATAGTGCAGCCTTATATATGCAGCCTGATATCTCTCCATATAGTGCAGTATTATATATGCAGCCTTTTCCCATATGTGCAGCCTCAAAATGTACCATATAGTGCAGGCTCATAATTTTCCATATAGTGCAGCCTCAAAACTCTCCATATAGTGCAGGCTAATATATGCAGCCTCATATCTCTCTATATAGTTCAGTGTTATATATGCAACCTTTTCCCATATAGTGCAGTATTATATATGCAGCCTTCTCTCATATAGTGCAGTATTATATATGCAGTCTTCTCCTATATAAAGCAGGATTATGTTCAGCCTTCTCCCATATAGTGTAGTATTATATATGCAGCCTTCTCCCATATAGTGCAGTATTATATGTGCAGCCTTCTCCCATATAGTGCAGTATTATATATGCAGCCTTCTCCCATATAGTGCAGTATTATGTGCAGCCTTCTCCCATATAGTGCAGTATTATATATGCAGCCTTCTCTCATATAGTGCAGTATTATGTGCAGTCTTCTCCCATATAGTTCAGTATAATGTGCAGCCTTATATATGACCCCCTCCCCTATAATTCTCTGGCCATACTGCACTAATTAATAAAAAGATTTTTTACGTACCTCTCCTGGTTCCCTCGCTGCTCTGGTGGTCTCCTCTGAGAATTGACTCAGGAAGAGATGCCGCCGGCATGCGTTCCACTGTGCACTCAAGCAGGAAGTGGGAGGAGGCGGCACAGTGGAAAGCATGCCAGAAAGCCAGAAGGTCAGAGGAGGGGAGGGGCGGGAGCAGCAGCAGGAAGTAGGAAGCTCCCCTCCCCTCCTCTCCCTGACACTTGGGCCCTATCTGCCGCTCTGTCACATGGATGTGTCTCCTCTGGGACACACATCCATGTGAAGCAGGAACCCAGAGCTGCGATTGGTGGGTGTAGGGGGCTGCTGGCGGTGCAGGCCCCTTATAGGTCCAGGCCCCGTTGCACCCGCGACCCCTACGACCACAATCGTTATGCCACTGCTGATAAACCTGGGTGACATATTTCTTGTGCTACTGTTAGAGGCCTGCATGGACTTAATGTGCTACCATGGCCTATAGTGCTTATTTGGGACATCATTAGTAAGGAATTGAGAACGGAGCTGCCAGCAGCGGATCTTGATGATTTGAGCTTTCAAGTGAATTTGGCATAGTAGAACTTGTGGAGCCCACTGGGATGGGGTACTCAGTACCGGACCGGGGTACTGCCGGGGATGTCATGGAGGTCCTAGTCCGGACCGTGTTCCGGGTTCTCACAAGTAAAGGGGTATTTACAAGGATAAAGTTTGTCGTGACGCCACCCACGGGTTGTGGTCAGTGATGGGACCACCGCTGCAGCGCAGCTCTGCCAGGAGGATGGAGGGATGGATGAGCTGCAGCTAGATGGAAGAGCCCGCCGCGGGTCGGGCTGCTCCTGAAAGGGTAAAATGTGCGCAATACAGTTCAGGGTACCTGGAATCAAATACGGACACTCAGGCAGGGTCACCGAGTTTACTTGTCAGCTCTTCAGACAATTCACATCAGTTCACAGAGCAGTTTACAGTGCAATTCTTAACACATGTCACAGTCAATTCCCTCCGGTAACACTGAACCCACTGCAGCCAGGCCGTTACTCTGAGACCCCTCACTCTTTCTAAGTCCTTCCAGGCTGCAATTTCTCTCTTGTTGGGTCCTTGTGGTTGCTGCTGTGCTTCCTACACTTTTGTTAGGAACTCCAACCTGGAGTTAAAGCTCCTCGTCGGTTAATCTGGGAAGCCGGGTGAATCATCGGTTTTCCTCCAGAGCCGACACTCTGCTGTGTGCCTAGTCTGCAGTAACCCTTTCCTGCAAGGCATTACCAGACTCTTTCTAGCCCGTGTGACTCCAGCACAAATAGGGAAAACTTCTCCTCCAGTTAGTCAGTGCTGCCATGTTCCTCGGTCCCAGTGCTGCTGGTCCGGTCTCTGTCCTCACACTCCCCTGGGATGCCAGCTATGGACGAGCTTTCTCTCCATGGTTTCTATGACTCTGTGGATTCTGCATCTCCATGAAGCCCAATCCCACCAGGACGTGTGCCACTCTCTGCTTGTTCTTATCTGCTCGGCTCACTGTGTCTTTTCAGCTCAGCTCACTATGGCCTATTGTGTCTTTTCCTCTCAGCCTACTCCGGCCTACTAACTCCTTCCTCCTCTTTCTCCTCTATTTGTACTCTCTGTCACCTGACCTACATGCTTCCCACCCACTTTCCTCTAAACCCACCACCCCTTGCCCGCATAGAGTTTCGGGCTCCGGGTTGGTTGCTGCCTCTAGTGGTGTGTGGTGTTCTGTGAGGGTGTTTGTTGTACAAACTGTCTGTCATCCTGCCTGGCTGCAGTTCCCTATGTGGCCACCCTGGTCGCAGGGGCACCACAAACTTTCCTCAGGCAACCATTAATAACCTCATTGTTAGCAGCTGAGATGAGTAAGTGCAGTATTTTCATTTAATATCTGAACTGGGTATATGTAGCTAGAATAGACAATAAATATACCTGTAGGTATTGTGCATGCAATAGGCACAATGAGATTTAATGCAATGACCATCATTATATGTTTTAGTAGTATCTTGTCTTTTCACTGAACAGTTTTACATTTAACATTTTTGAACTACCGTATTTGTTTTTCTTTAAGATTTTAATTTTTTAAGCCATTAAATCTATGATTAAAAGCTAAACTAATATATAATTTCTGTTTTTCAGGATTTCTGATAAAGACTAGTTACTTTGATTTCAATGACTTATTAGTGATGTTTTTTTCCCCGCAATCATCTTTATATACCACGTCAGGTGAACTTAATAATGTATTACTAGCTTCAAGCTTTAAAAAAAAACGCTCTAAGAAAGAGATTCCCAAAAGGACAACTTCTAAGACTCATGAGGATAACATCTGCTGATGACAGATATAAAGCAGGAGCTGACAATTTAGATGACAATTTCTTTGCCGGAGGCTACAGAAGTAGAAACTGACCCACATCAAAAGTAATGTTAAAGCCTTCTCAAGGGCAAAACATGACAAAACACACAAGGAAACACTCAAAAACACTATTTCTGAAGCATCTTTATTAAGAGATAAATATATTTAACTTCCCAAATAGCTGATATGGATCAGTCATTTTCTCGATGTACCAGTAGGAACAGATCATTTTTGCTAATCCAACTAAAATGCCATAAAATCAATAATGTTGTTATTCTTGGATCTACTAAAACAGATATTCCAAATCATTCTATAATACAAACTGAAAACTATAAAAACTGACAAAAGGGCCTTTTGACAACTTGGTTTGTCATAAATCTATGAATCTAATATAAACCAAATGAGGTCTGAGCTCATTTAGAGTGACGTTATCGTTTGAGAAACCAATAATTTGTCATAAGCACATGGGCTTCTATATTCAGAGGGGTTTAAAGGGAGCAAACCAGCAGATTTTAGGGCTATAATGTGAAACCAGTGCCTTACGGGCTCAGGGATGTTGAGTGCAATCATACCTTGAGGGCTTTGACACACTTTCCTTTTTACATCCGAGTTAGACTGAGAAGACTCTGAAAGGGCTGGAGCAGTGACCATGAACGGCTTCTCCCTCTCTGGACGGGGAGACTGGAGCTGCACAAAAACACAATTAGCTGACAGCCCCGTCCAGATAGGGAGAAGCCGTTCAGGGTCACTGCTCCAGCCCTTTCAGAGTCTCCTCAGTCTAACTCAGATGAGTGTGTCCGAGCCCTTACTTCAATTATTACATGTATAATTGCAGAGAAAAACGTTATCAAACATTGGAATTAAGTGCAGCACATTATCATGAAGGACTGGGTTTCCTTGTATTACTCTCGTTTGCTCTACCCTCCCTCTCTCCCTCCCATCTCACTTTCTCCCTGTCACTATATACCCAGGCACATTACATCTGACATTGAGCATGGAGATAGATAGCACAATGTCAGATGTCCTATGTGCCCCAGATCAACACTCCATCCTTCCCTCCCCTGCGTCTCCGGATTCTAATTCTCACTGCTTCTTCTGTCTGTGAGACGCACAGAGACTGGAGTTGGTGGGGCCTTTGTCACCCTTAGGGAGTGAAGAAACCAGGTAACCAGATGGTGAGGAAAGCGAAGGGATTCAGGGGGATCTAATCTGACCCTTATACTGAGAGTCCCTTGCTCGCCCTGCTCTCAGAAGTATCTCTGATTGTGAGGAAGTCCAATTTGCCACACTTTTTCCTAAGGTCTTGAAAAGCCCTAGGCTAAGAGGCCCTACCTCCACCCACAGATCAGGAATCACTGCTACTCCCAAGGAAAAGAAAGAGCAGGAAAGATTTCAGCACAACAGCACATGCGTCTTCACAACTCAGTGACCAGGAAGAGTCTAACTCTATAAATGGCATCTGATACCGGAAAATTAAGACTATTTAAAGGTCAGGGGTAGGAGATTCCAGGTGAGTCACACCTAAGCTTCACATCATGCAGCAGCTGAGTGCAGCTCACAGCAAAATTTACATTAACTCATGCAATTCCTGAAGTAATGCACACACATGCAATTACAGCAGCGACCAATATAGACTACAGAGAGTCAGCGCAAATCAGCACGTCACCATACCCCCTCTTTTAACAGAGGCCTCCTGACTCGAAAACAGACATGTCCAGAAAAAGTTCACATCTCTTGAGTGACAAGATATGAAAGATGTTACGGGTCGCCAATACTGGGGTTAGTTCAAGTTGGTACAGTACAAGATTGAAAATGGGCGATACCCGAATCGGTCCTAAAACCCCGGAACAAGGAGCCCCAGCAGCATGCCTCTACCTGACGTGCTTGGACAACACCCACACATACTCGTTCACACTCAGGTCTGCATATGTATGTTTATTTCCACACATGCGCTCACAGTCAGAAGGTACAGTTGTAGGAAGTCAAGTAATAGAGGCATTTACCTGGACCCCAGGATTCCCTCCCTTGGGGTGCACAATAGAAACAACCGCCCTTCCCATCCCCTCCTAGGATGATACCTGTAGGCACCATTAGTCCAGAGCGTGGTTTGTACTCCACCCCCACCCCTGGCAAGCTCCTAACCTCCTTGGGTGGAGATGTAGGTGTAGATGTCACCAGCACGACAGAGATGGAAATTCCCGTTGCAATTATCATCATAGGCAGTACCCCAGCACCCACCTTCCATGCCCGCCAGTCAATTACCAGGTTATGTTTTCTCAGCCAAAGAAGGCCCAAGACAATGGGGGTGCGTAAATTCTCCAAGATGTGACAGGAGAGGAACTCCTATGCTTAAGTTCACATTATGCACAACTTGGGATAATATCTTCTGGCTGAGTGGAACTAAGTCAATGGCAGAGATGGGAGTGGGTCTCGCTAATGCGCTACAGATGCGGCCAAGAGTCTGCGCAAAGCGAGAATCTATAAGATCAACTCCTGCTCCGCTATCAACTAGCACCGGTGAAGTCTCAATTTTTCCATCAACCAGCACCTTGGCAGACAGAGTAAACAGAGACTTAGAAAAGTAGGAAATATAAACCCTCTGGTTGTCTTCTTCCATATGACCTGAGGTGCACTGCATCTGAGACTGCGTATTCATCCTGGAGAGATGTGGACAAACTTTAATAAAATGATCAGTTTGTCCACAAGAGAAACAAGCTCCACCCACTTGATGAACTGCAACCACAGGGGGTTTAAGACGAGGGCCTACTGCTCCTAACTGCATAAATTAATCGCGTGGAGCCTCCACAATAGGGATTGCCACAAGGGACAAAGTTGGTCTTGGTTTCTCCCTCAGATGTCTGTCTACCCTGATGGCTAGGGACATAGCAGCCTCCAGTGACTGTAGTGTATTGTACTGAACCAGGGTGCCTTGTAGTCGAGCTGACAGACCAAAGCAGAACTGACTCCTGAGTGCAGGGTAGTTCCATTGTCTATCAGTTGCCCATCTCCAAAACTCTGAGCAGTACTCGTCCATTGCTCACGATCCCTGCTTGAGTTTACGGAGGATTGATTTAGTAAGAGTCACCCTATCTGGGTCACCATACACCTGAGCCAAGGCAGGGAAAAACCCGTCCACCGACCGCAATGATGGAGAATCGGTCAGGGAGGAGAAGACCCAGGTCTGGGGATCCCCCTTAAGAAGGGAGATCATAATCCCCACACTCTGTTCCTCACTCTCATATGAATGGGGCCGAAGCCTGAAATGAAGTTTACAGGCCTCTTTGAACACCAAAAACCTATCCCCTTCACCAGAAAACCTATCTGGTTGAGATATCTTGGGTTCAAATGCAACCACATTTTGCATTGTATTTGCAATCCTTTTGCAATGCGATTACATACAAGCTTTTGGGTGCGTTAACGCATGTGTCTGCATTCGGTAATGCAGCAGGAAAACTCATTGCGTTCAAGTGCAGTACAAATGCAGATGTCAACCTTGCCTAAGGCACTGGCTTAACTTTACACTGTGTTCCAAATTATTATGCAAATTGGTTTTAAGTGTCATAGGGTTGTTTTTTTTTTTAATGAAACCGATTGATGGGATTGTGTCTCAGAGTTCTTTGGATCACTGAAATCAGTCTCAGATATCTGTGATAATTAGTTTGGCAAGTGAGCACAATAAAAGGAAAACTGGGTGTTCCACAATATTACACAGGCCACAGTTTTCAAGTAACATGGGAAAGAAAAGGATCTCTATGCTGTGAAAAAGCAACAAATAGTGCAATGCCTTGGACAAGGATGAAAACATTAGATATTTCACGAAAACTTAAGCATAATCATCTTACTGTGAAGAGATTTGTGGTTGATTCTGAGCACAGACGTGGTCGTGCAGATAAAGGCATAATGAGGAAGGTTTCTGCCAGGCAAGTTCATCGGATTAAGAAAGCAGCTGCTAAAAAAGCCTTACAAACTAGCAAACAGATATTTGAAGCTGCTGGTGCCTCTGGAGTCCCTCGAACCTCAAGGTGTAGGATCCTTCAAAGGCTTGCTGTGGTGCATAAACCTACTATTCGGCCACCCCTAAACAGTGCTCACAAGCAGAAACGGTTGCAGTGGGCCCAGACATGCATGAAGACTAATTTTAAACCAGTCTTGTTTACTGATGAGTACCGAGCAACCCTGGATGGTCCAGATGGATGGAGTAGTGGATGGTTGGTGGATGTCACCATGTCCCAACAAGGCTGCGAAGTCAGCAAGGAGGCGGAGGAGTCATGTTTTGGGTTGGAATCATGGGCAAACAGCTGGTGGGCCCCTTTAAGGTTCCTGAAGGTATGAAAGTGATCTCTGCAAAGTATATAGAGTTTCTGACTGAGAACTTTCTTCCATGGTACAAAAAACAGAAACGTGCCTTCAGGAGCAAAATCATCTTCATGCATGACAATGCACCATCTCGTGCTGCAAAGAATACCTCTATGTCATTGGCTGCTATGGGCATAAAAGGAGATAAACTCATGGTGTGGCCACCATCTTCCCCTGACCTCAACCCTATAGAGAGTCTTTGGAGTATAATCAAGCAAAAGATCTATGATGGTGGGAGGCAGTTTACATCAAAACAGCAGCTCTGGGAGACTATTCTGACATCATGCAAAGAAATACTAGCAGGAACTCTCCAGAAACTCACAAGTTCAATGGATCCTAGAATTGTGAAGGTGAGATCAAAGAAGGTTTCCTATGTTAACATGTAACTTGGCCTGTTAGGATGTTTTGGAGTTAAATAGCTTTTTATTTCAGTGAATGTGACCTAATTCTGCAAATTCAACAAATGAGCATTTTCAGTTATTTAAAACATATCAAATGTTTAGAAACTCTACTGTGCCTAATAATTTGGAACAGTGCATTTAGAGTTGTTTTAATTTTTAAGATTATACTGTTATCATTGGGAGGATTCTTCAATAAAATTCGATGTATACTGTAACGGGTGATGACTTTTATTACACTGACTGTCATTTGCACTGACCATTTAGCAAAATGAGATAAAAAGAACATTTCCCTGCTGGTTGGTTCCCTTTAAAGCACCATTCATCTTTTTTTTTTTATTATTTCACCCCTTGAGTGATGCTTCTAATTTTAGTCCTCTGTCCCTACTCTTAAGCTACATTCAGACACACCATTTTTTTCTGTTATAGTCATTTTGTAGTTGAAGAACTGATCCGTTTTTACAAAAAATGCACCACCCATTCACACTGTGTGTTTTGGTGCGTTTTTTTGGGCTGTTTTTTTTTCCCCATTTAGAATGGTGCCTTATGGATAAAATGAAGGGGAAAAACACCACAGAGACTAAAGTCCTTTTCACATCTATGCTGCCTCTGTGCTTGCCTGCCCTGCCTGCCATGCACTAGAGCAAATGCAAGCGCAGGTGCATTTAGAGGCTAGCGCATAGATGTACTGCTCGTGCTCAGTGCCCCCATTACCTGCTATGGTCGAATGCAGCCGAGCGCAGGAGATGACATTCTAGAAGCTCGAGTGAGAATAAGCTGACATCACCGCGCATGTGCTTCTCCTGACGCACCCGGAAACATCACAATTCGCGTTTCCGGGTGCGTCTGGCCAAGCGCATGCGTGGTGACATCAGCTTATTCTCACTCATGCTTCCGGAATGACATCTCCTGCGCTCGGCTGCGCTCGGCCATAGCAGGTAATGGGGGCACCGAGCGCAACCGAGCGCAAGAGAATCTATGCACTGATGCACTTTCATGTGCTAGCCTGTGATAGCACCTGCGCTAGCGCAGTGCAGGCAAACGCAGGGGTGCATAGATGTGAACTAGGCCTAAGGCTAGGGTCACACTAGCGCTATGAATGCGTTCAGGGGGTTCCATTAAAAAGATAGAATCTGGCAGCATTACCACAGCGTAACTGTAATGGTAACATTGCCGTAACGCTGCAGAAGCACGCATCATGTGATGCACTTGATAATAGCGTGAAGTTTCAAACTCCAGCACTTACATGCCTGCATTTTACATGCGCTCAGGAGTCCATCACTCATAGGATTGAATTGGCAGTGTTAAAGCAGTGTTATCATTACGGTTACGCTGCATTAAGGCTGCCAGATTATATCTTTTTAATGGAACCCCCTGAACGCATTCATAGCACTAGTGTAACCCAGGCCTAACATGCACTTACATTTGACAGATTAGGGCGGCTTCACATGAACCTGACAGCCCAGGACTGGATCAGCACACAGAACTGTAGGGCTAATTTGCCCTCCGGTCCGGTGTGCTGCCGCACAAAGTTGCCGCCGCTGATAGGTCAGGACCGTGGCTAGCTCGTGAGCCGCAGTCCTGACCTATCAGCGGCGGCAGCTGCGTGCGGCTGCACACCGGACCAGAGAGCAAATTAGCCCTACAGTTCTGTGTGCTGATTCAGTCCGGGGCTGTCAGGTTCATCCCTGACTGCCCCGGACCGGATCACACCGCAGTGTGAAGCCGCCCTTACTCCTCCAGGCAAAAAATGGATCACTCAAACAATTCCCAGCCTGAATGGCCAAAAGTGAATACCCATTGACTTGGCTGGGAATTCATGAGTGATTTATGCAGTACAATGCAAAAAAGATGGCAAAAAAAGATAACAAAAACAGATGTGAAAGCACAGTGTGAATGTAGCCTTTTATTTACCCACCACAATCTATGGCCCCTTTCACATCTATGCGTTTATGCATTTTACTGCTTTTGCCTGCCCTGCGCTAGCGCAAATGCAAGCACAGGTGCATTTTTAGGCAAACACAGGCAAAAGCACATAAGCGCATAGCAGCACTGCTCCTGTGCTCATCTGCGCTCGGTGCCCCCATTACCTTGTATGGCCAAGCACAGCTGAGCGCAGGAGCCGACATCTCCAAAGTGCGAGTGTGACTGTGCTGAAGTCACCGCGCATGCGCTTGGTCAAATGCACCCAGAAACGTTGCTTTCCACGTTTCCAGGTGCGTCTGCAAACGCAAGAAAATGCACAAATGCATAGATGTGAACTAGGCCTTTATCTTTTGTCACCATCACCCCCAATAGACTCTAGCAGCTTCTGACATGATGCCTTACTTCAGAGTTTCAAGGAGTGAGCCAGAGGTCATTCTTCTATGTAGGTCTGGCCCTCATAGACTTGCATTAAGTGCTTGTGATGTAACTTCTGACTTAAGGTCTGTCACAAGTTCTGGTCACAAGATAGCGCCACTGGGTTGGCATCGATAAAAGATGAAGGCCCTTTTCACATCTACAGTTGTGGTCAAAAGTATTGACACCCCTGCAATTCTGTCAGATAATACTCAGTTTCTTCTTGAAAATGATTGCAATCACAAATTCTTTGTTATTATTATCTTTATTTAATTTGTCTTCAATGAAAAAACACAAAAGAGAATGAAGCAAAAAGCAAAACATTGATCATTTCACACAAAACTCCAAAAATGGGCCAGACAAAAGTATTGGCACCCTCAGCCTAATACTTGGTTGCACAACCTTTAGCCAAAATAACTACGATCAACCGCTTCCGGTAACCATCAATGAGTTTCTTACAATGCTCTGCTGGAATTTTAGACCATTCTTCTTTGGCAAACTGCTCCAGGTCCCTGATATTTGAAGGGTGCCTTCACCAAACTGCCATTTTTAGATCTCTCCACAGGTGTTCTATGGGATTCAGGTCTGGACTCATTGCTGGCCACCTTAGAATTCTCCAGTGCTTTCTCTCAAACCATGTTCTAGTGCTTTTTGAAGTGTGTTTTGGGTCATTGTCCTGCTGGAAGACCCATGACCTCTGAGGGAGACCCAGCTTTCTCACACTGGGCCCAACATTATGCTGCAAAATTTGTTGGTAGTCTTCAGACTTCATAATGCCTTGCACACGGTCAAGCAGTCCAGTGCCAGAGGCAGCAAAGCAACCCCAAAACATAAGGGAACCTCCGCCATGTTTGACTGTAGGGACCGTGTTCTTTTCTTTGAATGCCTCTTTTTTTTCTCCTGTAAACTCTGTTGATGCTTTTGCCCAGAAAGCTCTACTTTTGTCTCATCTGACCAGAGAACATTCTTCCAAAACGTTTTAGGCTTTCTCAGGTAAGTTTTGGCAAACTCCAGCCTGGCTTTTTTATGTCTTGGGGTAAGAAGTGGGGTCTTTCTGGGTCTCCTACCATACGTTCCCTTTTCATTCAGATGCTGATGGATAGTACGGGTTGACACTGTTGTACCCTCGGACTGCAGGGCAGCTTGAACTTGTTTGGATGTTAGTCGAGGTTCTTTATCCACCATCCGCACAATCTTGCGTTGAAATCTCTCGTCAATTTTTCTTATCCGTCCACATCTAGGGAGGTTAGCCACAGTGCCATGGGCATTAAACTTCTTGATGACACTGCGCACGGTAGACACAGGAACATTCAAATCTTTGGAGATGGACTTGTAGCCTTGAGATTGCTCATGCTTCCTCACAATTTGGTTTCTCAAGTCCTCAGACAGTTCTTTGGTCTTCTTTCTTTTCTCCATGCTCAATGTGGTACACACAATTACACAGGACAGAGGTTGAGTCAACTTTAATCCAAGTCAACTGGCTGCAAGTGTGATTTAGTTATTGCCAACACCTGTTAGGTGCCACAGGTAAGTTACAGGTGCTGTTAATTACACAAATTAGAGAAGCATTACATGATTTTTCTAACAGTGCCAATACTTTTGTCCACCCCTTTTTTTATGTTTGGTGTGGAATTATATCCAATTTGGCTTTAGGACAATTCTTTTTGTGTTTTTTCTTTGAAGACAAATTAAATGAAGAATTTGTGATTGCAATCATTTTCAGGAAGAAACTGAGTATTATCTGACAGAATTGCAGGGGTGTCAATACTTTTGGCCACAACTGTATGCTGCCTCTACGCTTGCCTGCCCTGCCTGTCCTGCGCTAGCGCAAATGCAAGCGCAGGAGCATTTAGAGGCAAGCGCATAGGCACATGGATGCTCTGCTCTTGCGCTCACCTGCGCTCAGTGCCCCCTTACCTGCTTATGCCAAGTGCAGCCAAGCGCAGGAGACGAAATCTCGGAAGCACGAGTGAGAATAAGCTGACATCACCGCGCATGCGGAGTGGTGCTTTAATGTGTCCCAAAACTTTTGTAATCTGATCTGGAGTTGTCCGGATTTTGGCCCCATAGCATCCTATGGGGCCGGATGGAGCTGGATGGCAGCTATCCGACATCCGGTTTCCATGTGTCCGGTAGAATCCGGGAGGAATCATATTTTTCTTCCCGGACACAAAAACTGAACATGCAACATTTTTGTGTCCAGGGAGAAAAATCTTCCCAAATTGGATCTGCCCCAATCCGGGAGGATCCAGCAACTGGACACTGGCAGCTGCACGCTGCTGTAATTTCAGGACCGGGGCTAGCTCCCTGCTAGCCGTGATCTTGAATAATCAGCAGCTACGGCTGCAATTACCGGCATCCAACTGCACACCGTTCTGCACACTGTTCTGTTTGCAAATCCGGTCTGGGGCTCTCAGGTTCACCCCTGACAGCCCCGGATCGAATTGTGCTGTGGTGTGAAGCTGGCCTTACACTGCTGGCATGCACTCATACTGGGGTCAACTGCTTCTGCACAATGGTTTCAGCATGTGGGTCTCAAACCGCTCAAAAATCCCGTTTGCACTTCCGATAGTTAATTTTCAGTTAATTGCAGATTTTACCGGTCTGGGTTTAATACTTAAACATTTTTCCAGAAGTGCATAGCGTTAAAGCTATGCACTTCAGGAGAATACTGCCCTTGGAAACCCGATGTGTTCCATGGTTACCAGCCATACACACACAAAGCTGCTCCGACTGCACTTTTGCTGAACGCACAGAAAATTGTTCCCTTTCATAGTTTCTGTGCACTCAGCTATAGCACACCCCGAGCATCTTTGTGTGTGGCTGGTAACCATGGAATACATCGGGTTACCAAGGGCAGCGTTCTCCCAAAGCGCATAGCTTTAACGCTATGTGCTTCTGGAATAATTTCTAAGTATTAAGCGCAGACCAGTAAAATCTGCAATTAACTGCAGTGTGAACTCATCCGTAGCACTGCTTGGCCGACATCAGATGCTTAACAAGCTGCTATATGCTTCCAGACTGTGTTTGCAGTTCCATAGCTATATTTACTAGAGATGAGCGATGTTCGATTAGAATTGTTTGCTAATTTCAAATTTGACGGGTTTTGGGCTATGTTCGAGTCATTCGACAGATTCGAACAATTTGCTAAAAATCCGGTAATTCAAGGTTATGTTCGATAACGCTTAGTTGACCAAAAGCGTTACTGACTTTTCACTGTAATGCTTTTTTTCAACATCATTATGAGTTTCAGTGTCTAGAAATGAATAGTGGGCGGGAGGGGGGCTGGGGAGACGTCTGTGGTGAAATAATGCAGATCTCCATTTTTTTTTCTTTGCTGCTCTTAAGGCCGAGTTACAGGCTGCGATGTGGCAGCGATCCGGCCAACGATGTGGATAGCTGCCACATCATGAACTGATCGCTGGTGAGCTGTCACACAGGCTGACTCACCATCAATCAGGACTAGCAAGAATGCGGGTAACCAGGGTAAACATTGGGTTACTAAGCTGAGCATGCGGCGATTAGTTACCTGATGTTTACCCAGGCTATCAGCTTCCAGCGCTTGCTGTGCGGCGCTGATAGATCGTTCATCGTTGATCTCCCGCTGTCACGTGCCGATGCTGGCCGCCCAGCGGGAGATTGTTGATAAGTGTCACACACCAAACTGGTGACGTTGCAACAATATCGTTCACGATATCTTTGTGTGTAACAGGCCCTTTACTTACTGTAGGTGGTCCGGTCTGTTAGCCTATCAGCATGGATAGAGCAAAGTGTACTTTTTGCACACAAGGGTTTGTGTCATTGGCTGGGCATGTCACATGTCCTTGCCATATAAGACCTAGCCATTTTACCCTCCTCGCCATTTTCTGAGTGCTGCAGCTAAGTGTCAGACGGCACCGCTGCTGCTGCTGTGTGAACTACAGAAAAAGCTAGTTCGATTCAATTACAAGTTAGATAGAGAGATAGTTAATAGGTTTAGGAACTACTTCCAAGGACAGCTCTTTTGAGGGCTTAAAAGCAGTTTTTGCCAGGCAGGTTTGTTCCAGTGCTGCGCAAGCACTTTTTACAGCATCCGGCCAAATCTAGCCGAGTAAATCCTTTTTGGCTAGTAGCAGTGTGTCAGGCATTGGTGTAGCACTGTTGTGAAGAAAGCTACACCGCCTGTCTGCAATAACCATTTTTTACTGCATCTAGCCGAGTAAATCCTTTTTGGCTAGTAGCAGTGTATCAGGCATTGGCGTAGCACTGTTGTGAAGAAAGATACACTGCCTGTCTGTAATAGCCATTTTTTACTGCATCTAGCCCAGTAAATGCTTTTTGACTAGTAGCAGTGTGTCAGGCATTGGTGTAGCACTGTTGTGAAGAAAGCTACACCACCTGTCTGTAATAGTCATTTTTTACTGCATCTAGCCAAGCAACTCCATTTTGGCTAGTACCACAGTTTTACTAGGTAGCTCTACTTCAGTGTTCTTTTGAAAAGTACCGCCACACAGTGCAGAAAACAGTTTTGTATTGCATCTGTGGTGCCCCTATGGCAAGGCGCCATAGGGAGGTATTACACCCTAATTAGAGATGTGATGCCTCTGTAACCGTGGACGTGGGGAATCTTCAGAATCTGCACCCCAACACCCAACACAGGCCACTTTATTACAGGGGACTGATATTCAGTAGGTCCCAGGGGGTGTAGCCTAGAGAGCGGGAGACAGGGAGTGACAGCACAGTCAGACAGTTGGTATGAGGAGAGCAAGCAAGACAGACGCAAGGGACCCTGCGGCTGCCTCAGGAGGGCGCCTCTCTGGAGAGCGGTGACCCAGACTCTAGAAGGGGGTTAAGCAAGACTGGTTGGAGCCAGCTGGGGACCCGGGTCGACACCGGCATACCGGAGCCGAGGTAGCTAGATGCAAGGTTTATCCCTAAGTACAGACTGGCAAGCTGAGGGCCTGACACACACAGGGAGCCGAAGCACCCCTAAAGCAGCCCAACATCAGTCCTGCAGCTGGGTTCACAACACTGACAAGTGAAAGACTTTTAGGTAACAGACCCCGTGGACTAGAGACTTGGCTCAAGAGGGGTAAGAGAGAGAGAGTAACAAGACCATGAGCCCATGTTGAGGGCATCACTGTTAGACTTTGAGGAAACCTTCACGACCCACGGTTACAATACCCGTTAACCCAGACTGTACTGTGTACCTGTTTTCATCTGGTGCAAGTAAAGGACCGCTTGAGCTGAAGTGGTGTCTGTTCTCATTTCATGTCTGGAGGGCCACAGCATCATCACCGAAGGTGAGGACTACTACTCCCCTCAGCCCTCCCCTCTGCCCTTACGTAAAGCTCCAAATGTGGGGAGCTGTACTATCCAACGCTGCCTTCCCATCTCCTCAGTGGCCAGCCGCAGCGCTGGTAATCCTATTACCAGGTACCACAGGTGGTGTCACGATACCATTTCCCTCATTATCATCACCCCCATCCCTGTCACTGAGGGTCCAGGGCACGGAACCAGGAATCGACCAGCTGTGATCCCCCATCGAAGTAACCCCTTGTCCCTGTATTCGAGTACCCCCTACCCTGTCGACTGACTCACATCTGCCCAAAACTACTTACCAAAACTATTTAGGCTACTAGCACAGTTTGACTAAGTAGCAGTACTTCAGTGTTCTTTTGAAAAATACTGCCACACAGTGCAGAAAACACTTTGTATTGCATCTGCAAAAGCCTACTTACTAAAACCTATTTAGGCTAGTACCACTGTTTGGGCATTCAGCTCTGCTAGTTTAGCATCCATTGTTTTTTGTGCCAACAACTACAGAGTTGCCAATTTGTTACCCTCCAAAATGAGTGGTAAAAGGTCTGCTGATGGTGGAAAGGGGGATAGGCGTGTTGGAAAGGGTAAAAATCTTTGTCTCCATGGGGTAGGTGCTAAAGTAACAGAAACATCTGCTGAACAAATACTGTCTTCAAGCCAAACTAAAATGTCTACTTCTGATATTATCCCTTTCTTACACAGCAGAGCATTGGTAAAACTTGTAGATGAGGCCCAAACCGATAAGGTGCTTGAATGGATATCAAGCGCTCCATCAACTGGGCTCTCCTCCACCTCAACTTCAACATCACAAATACTCCAGTCCTCAGAGGTGTCACCCCAATCGCACTTGCTTCCTCACAACTCACAAGTCTCCAGCCGCCCTACTGACTATGGGTTAACACAGATCAGTGAGTTTGCAGAGCTGTTTACTCATATGATAGCCTGGGAATCAGAGGTCTGCTCCAAAGCTTCATTGAGTCAAGACGAGGAAATGATCTGCACCGATGCCCAAAATCTTTGTGAGTCAGATCCAGGCCCAGATGAAAAAGGGTCTGAGCATAATGTAGACCCTAATTCCCAAACTGTAACCCCTGTTTATGGAGACAATGAGGCAGATGATGATGAGACTCAGATACCTGATTGGACTGACAACTTGATTTTGCGCTCAGGGTAGGAAGAAGTTGGCTCTGAGGACTATGAGTGTGAGAACAAACAGGGTGATGATGAGGTTGGAGATCCCACTTACTGTCAACCCACAGGCAGGCAGGTGATGAGCTCATCAGAGGAGGTGGAGAAGGATGCTAGTGACAAGGTTAGGTTGCGGCTTTCTTGACAAAAACGGAGTCCTAGAAGCACGTGAACGACTGCGTCCTCAGCCATAACTCTGCCTCTGTGCAGAAGTTGTGGTAGCTCTGCAGGTTGCATGGGCGCAAAGGCTTGCCTAACCTGGGCCTTTTTTGAGATCGCAAAGGATGACCAAACTCATGTTTTCTGCCAAATTTGTAAACAAAAACTGAGTAGAGGTCAAAAAATTAATAGTTTGAGTACTTCATGCATGAACCATAACATGGACATGAAGCATAAGTCACAGTGGGAAGCTCACTGTGCTACAATGCGGCCTAGCGGGCCTGGCCAACCACCATCTGCCCCATCAAGTGCATCTGCAACTTCTTCATCCTCTGTGACTGTGGAGACAGCTGTCAGACAGGCTTTCGGATGCAGAACTTGCACCTCTTTACCCTTAACAGCCAGTGTGATTGACAGGTCGTCAGCTGCTTTGGAAGTGGAAACACCTGGTGGTGTTGAGAGCTGTCAGACATCGAGACCATCACCTTTTTATGAATGCGACATAATAAGTCTGCCTGCACCTCCCTCACAGACCAGCAGTTTGTCTGGGACACCCTACTCAACCCTGTCTCAGCACAGCAGCCAGCCCTCGGTCCCTCAGATGAGGACAAGTAAAAGACCATTTCCTCCTACCCATGCCAAAGCTAAGAGGTTGAATTTCACCATCTGCAAGCTGTTGGCTACAGAAATACTGCCATTCCGGCTGGTGGATACAGAGGATTCTCGAGACTTTATGGCCGTTGCAGTGCCCCAGTACCAGATGCCCAGTCGCCACTACTTTTCGATGAACTAGCATGTTGCACACAACATCACAACTTCCTTGAGAAACTCTGTGTGTTGCAGGGTGCATTTCACCACAGACACTTGGATTAGTGAGCATGGACAGGGGTGTTACATGTTGCTGACTGGGCACTGAGTGACTATGGTGACTATGGTGACAGCAGGAGAAGGGGCTGCTGTACAAGTCTTGCCATCCCCACGGGTTGTGCGTCAAACCTCAGCATCTAGAAGTTCCTCCACTGCTTCTGCCTCCTCCACCTCTTCTAGGTCCTCCACCTGCGTCCAAAGCCTGACTGGTAATGTGATCCGCGTTGAAACTGTGCAGAAGGAATCCAGCACACCTCCTTACTATGCTGGCAGCAGGGCTCAATGCCATCAAGCTGTGTTTACATTAATGTGTTAATTCAAGGAAAGAGGAAGAGGAATCACTCTACCACCTGATACTCACTGGGCTCTTGGGCTGCTGGTATTGGTAGCTCATCCATTCAAAGTTATATTAAGAAAAAAAAAACAGCACCAACGAAGCGGATCATCCTTTTAATTCAGATTAGTCTTCAATATATGTTTATTATGAACATAACAGGATATATTGTCAAGACAAACATTGGATGAGATAGATAAAACAACAACACAAATCATCACTCAAATGGATAGAGGGAAGATGGGTTGGAAGTGATGAGAGTGGAGCAAGGAATCATGAGGGGGGGGGGTGGGGAGGGGGGGGGAGACTCGTAAACAAGGGAGGGAAGGGTAAGGGAGCTTGTGAGCGGGGATAACGGTAAGTATTGTTATTACTGTAATAAATCTCAGTTAGCATTGAATGTCTCTCTGAAAGAAAGTAAATTCGAACGTTTCAGAAAACCAAAGAATCAGGGGTGAACCGTTTAACAGAGTATTTCTTTCAGTAACGTACACAATTCAGAGTCTCTAAGATTGAATTGAGTCGTCTTCTTAGTTCGTGGTCCGCCTTCCATAGTCGCGGACATGAGCTTCTGAGCAAATAGGTTGTAGTCGTATCAAAACAGTTGTAAAAAATAGGGGGGGGGGGGGGGGGGGGGGGGGGAAACAGGGAATAGCAATTAGGGAGGGGAGAGGAGGGTTGATGAGCCAAAAAGACAGGTGGGGGGGGGGGGGTTAGACTGGCCAGAGGTGAGTGTAGAGTATAAGAGTGGGAGAAAGAGAAAGAAGGATTCAGAAGAGAGAGGCGATTGACCTCTGATACCTATTGTATTTAGGGAGGAGGGGGAAGTGCCGAAGGATGTGAAGCCCATAGAGACCACGCCTCGGAGACATAACGCCGCCTCGGGGCATCTAGTGCCAGATAATATTCCTGAGTAAAAATCGTATTCAGTTTGGCAGTAAGGTCCCTGGTGGCAGGGGGAGACTCATTTTTCCAAAGCGCTGCTATGCATAATCTAGCTGCAATCAAAATATAAGTGATCGTGTGGCGGATGACCGGGGGAAAAACCTCAGCCCCAATATTTAAGATAGCT
This sequence comes from Allobates femoralis, assembly GCA_033576535.1. Classification (NCBI taxonomy): domain Eukaryota; kingdom Metazoa; phylum Chordata; class Amphibia; order Anura; family Aromobatidae; genus Allobates; species Allobates femoralis. The sequence continues at coordinate 173,222,868 of JARQOC010000011.1, read as the reverse complement.
AGCTGAGGAGCCAAAGGGACATGCGTGTCTGTTACAGTCCCCAACAGGCTGCCAACTAGGGTCCAGAATTGAGCAATCTTGGGGCAATGCCACCATATGTGTGCCAGGTCGCCCCTTTGTCCACATCGTCTCCAGCACAAAGGGGAGATTCCTCTTGCGAATCTGGCAAGCCTGACTGGGGGAGTGTACCAACGAAGATGGATCTTTTTGAGGGACTCTAAATGGTTGATGCATCTTGATATTTGGGTTACACACCTAATTGCTCCCTCCCAATCATCTGCGTCCGCCTGAAAGTCCAAGTCCGACTCCCACTTTGCCATGTATGCTAGTTTGGGGGGGGATTTGTGTAGTAGTAGTCCCTCGTACAAGTAGGATAGACCCTTCGGGACTCTGGTGTCTGCGAACAGCAGTCTTTGCAGTGGGGAAGGAATGGGCTCCCTCAGGTCGTGTGAACAATCCCTTGAAGTGAGAAAGTGGCTAATCTGTGAGTATTGTAGAAAGGTACTCTTTAGCTTCTGACACTCCCCGCTAAAGCTGTCAAATGAGGGAAGCTTACCATCTTTCAAGAGGTCCCCCACTGTACGGATTCCCGAAGTCAGCCAGGGGGTCAGGTTCAGGGAATGAATGTGCAGTTGGAATGCCTCCAGTGGGATTCGCTCTGGGGGGAACTTCGTCCAGTGGTCGGGTGCGCTTCTCCATACAGATTGGAGGGCTCGAACCGTCGCCAAAGGATGAGCTAGCTTGACCGGCCCCAGTGCTTCCCCAGCCATGAGTTTCCTAGGTGCAATCCCCGGGGCTACTTCCATCTCCAGTTGTGCCCAACCTATTGTCTCCTGCCGTGTCCATAATGCTCTGGAAGCTTCCAGAATCATGGCCCTGTGATATGATACAACATCTGGGACCCCCATGCCCCCCCCTTCATCTTCAGATACATCGTGCGTCTCTGTACTCTAGGTCTACCCCCCGCCCATATGAATGTGTTGATACGTCTTTGTAGAAGGGTCATGAGTTTGCTTGGGTACCCCAAGGGGACACACCGGAACAAATAAAGCAGTTTTGGCAACCATAACATTCTAAAGGCTTGAATACGTGCTACCCAAGACAGTGAGGGGAGCGGGCTAGTGTCCATAACATCCCTTAATGTTGCCATTAACTTGTTTAGGTTCACACGGGCCACTAGTCTCGAGGCACACAGGGTCACTCCAAGATACGGGATACCCTCAGGGGCCCAAGCAAAGGAGAAGTTGGAAGAGAGGGACGACTGTTCTGTCTCTGATATGTTGATAGGCAGTGCCATGGTTTTTCCCACATTTAATTTATAGTACGAGATCCCTGAGAAGTTATCTAGGTCCTTAAGTATAGCCGGAATGGAGTTGACCGGGTCTGTGCATGTAATGATAACGTCGTCTGCGTAAAGGCCTATGATATGATTCTTGTTTCCTACTTGAATGCCCGCTATCTCTGGGTTGGCTCTAATTGAGGCTGCCAGGGGTTCCATGATCAGGGCAAAGATCAGGGGCGACAAAGGGCACCCCTGTCTTGTCCCATTTGTGATGTTGAAGTGACGGGATACGTATCCCGATGTAGAGACCCGAGCCCCCGGGGCAGAGTAAAGTCCCAATATGGCCGACACTATTGGTCCCGAGAAGCCAAACTTCCCAAGGACCTCGCGTAGGTATCCCCAGTGTACCCTGTCAAACGCTTTTTCTTCGTCCAGAGACAGGAATACACTGGGGACCCCTCGACTCTCTATGATCTCCACCAGGTCCAGCATCCGCCGGGTACCATCCCCAGCTTGTCTTCCCTCCACAAAACCCACCTGGTCCGGATCCACCAATAGGGGGATCACCCTCGACAGTCTAGAGGCTAGCACCCTGGCATATATCTTCACATCTACATTAAGTAACGAAATGGGACGATAACTGCCAGGGCTGTCCGGGGGTTTGCCAGGTTTCAGGATGGTGGATATCGTGGCTTCCAGGGCATCAGCCCTGAGCCTCCCCTCGTTCTGCCAGTAGTGGAACAGTCGAAGGAGGTAGGGGGCCAGCTGGAGGGAAAACGCTCGGTAGTACTCGTTGGCGAAGCCATCCGGACCCGGAACAGAGTTACATTTTAGAGTCTTAATCACATCCAGAACCTCCGAAAGGGTGAATGGCTGATTCAGGGCATTGAGTGTATCAGGAGGGACCACTGGGAGCTTCACCCGGTCCAGGTAGGCCCGGATATCCAATAGAGAGGGCTGTGGGGTCAGGGGATCTTCCGCTAGGTTATAAAGTTTGGAATAGAAGTCCGCCATGACCTCCACTATTCCAGAAGGGTCCCTGGTTATCTTACCGTCGGAGGATGTCATCGAGGTTACCATTGTCTGAGCTACTCTTTTCTTTAGTCTCCTAGCCAAGAGTTTGCCCGCTCTGTCCCCTGCTGCATAAAACTGGGTATTAAGTTTCCGGAGACCGAGTTCATGTTGGTAGAGCAACTGAGCTCTGAGTTTGGTTCTTAAATCAAAAATCTGCTTGGCTAGTTGGGGGGAGGGTTTCGTCTTGTTTTGCTTTTCCAGGGTTTCTATTTGCTCAGACCAGGCTTTCCAGCGAGTCTCCCTTTCTTTCTTTTGTTGCGAGGCCTTCTGGAGTAGAAGGCCACGCAAGACCACTTTGTGTGCGGCCCACAGGGTGTCGTCCGAGGTCTCCCCATTGTCGTTAATTTGGAAGTACTCTTCCAGATTCTCAGCCAGAAATTCAAGGATCTGTTGGCTTGAGAGCAAGCCTACATTCATCCTCCAGCGACGTGGCGCAACTCCCGTATGCCCCTGTCTGATCCCCAGAGACACCGGGGCGTGGTCCGACCAGGTGATCAGACCAATCGTGGTGGAAGTACATTGGGGCAGGATTTCCTCTCCGACCAGAAAAAAATCGATTCTGGAGTAGGAATTATGGGAGTTAGATAGAAAAGAGTAATCTCTTTCCTCTGCGTGTTGATAACGCCAAACATCGTGGAGTCTGAATTCACGGCTTAAAGTGGCCATCTCCCTACCTCTTCTTGCGTGTGGGGCTGAAGAGTCCAATCTCGCCTCCATCACCTGATTGAAATCTCCACATACCACCAGGGCACCCTCTCTTGTTTGGTTGAGTTTTTTGAACAGGGACCTTAAAAATCCCAGCTGACCCGAATTTGGGGCATAACTGTAGCAAGAGTGTACAGTTCCCCCGACAGACGGCATTTCAAGATCAGGTATCTCCCTTGCGGGTCCGCTTCCACTGAATTTAGTTGAAATTGGACTCTACCGCTCACCATTATACACACTCCCGCTTTTTTCACATTATGATTAGCAAAGTAGATGTGTGGGAAGGAGGTGTTTTTCACGCGGAAATTGTCTCCAGCTAAAAGGTGTGTCTCCTGAATACACATCACATCAGCGTTAAGTCTCCTGGCCTCCTTCCATAGGAAGGAGCGTTTTGCCGGAGAATTCAATCCCTTGACATTAAGGGAGACCAGATTCAGTGTGGAGAAAACCCCCGATGTCACCGACCTGTCTCCCCTCATTCTTACTCCGATCTGATAGGTCAGAGGTCACCAGGAAAAGAAAGGAGGGTAGAGAGTCAGAAGTAGGATTCAGATGAGAGGGAGAGTGTGGGGAGAGGGGGAACAGAGGAAGTGATGAAAAGAGGGGAGGGGGTGTCCAATGAGAGGGGAGAAGGGAGGATTGGGGAAAGGGATAGCGGGTGTAGGAACAACTGGGTGAGGGAAGGAATGGGGGGGGGGGGGGGAAACACTTATGTAAACCTGTGAGAAGTCAGGCTTAAGAGCCTGAACTAAGGGGGTGGGCTAGGAACCACTCACGGATCTCTCCAAGACTTTAAATCTTTACCAAAGAGTGATATGATCACTCGACCTGTCAATAAGGAAAGCTGGTGTTATCCACGCTCCTTAGAGGAGTGGGGTCTGGCGTGGAGAATCCGAGAGAGTTCCAAAGGAAGAAAAGTCCTGCCACACAGACCAGTGTGTAGTTCTCTACTCCCTCTCCGGCCTCAGTTGTGATCATTGGGTCGTGATCCGTGTGGTCCCCCCGCCGGCGAGCGAGGGGAGCTTGGATCTGGGGAGGACAAGTTCCAGGATCTTAGAGCTCTGCGCAACATGGTAGGAGAGGAGAATGAATGTCTATTGCCTTTGTACCGGAAGTTTACTGACACAGGGGTACCCCAGGCGTATTGTATCCCTTTCTCCCGCAAGAGGAGGCAGCTGGGTCCGAACTCGCGTCTTCTAGCTAATGTTCCTGGGGAAAGGTCAGGATAGACTGCTACTTTAGCAAATTGGGAGGGTAGAGAGGGGTTGGACCTCATAGCTTGAAGTAGAATGTCTCTCGTCTTGGGGTGCAGAAAGGAGATGAGGATGTCCCTCGGGACTTCTTTGGGTAGTTTTGTGGGTTTAGGCAGTCTGTAAGCTTTTAGCACTTCCAGGGTTGCAGGGTTAGCGTCCGGGAGAGCTGCTGTCAAAAAGGTTGAGACCGTCTCAGGGAGATTTTCTCCTTCTTGGGCCTCTGCAACTCCTCTCAGTTTTACATTATTTTTGCGGAGTCCGTCTTCTAGGTGATATAATGTTGTTTTTACTGAGCCCATCTCTCTGTCTAACATATCGTAGCTGTCTGCCAAGTTATTATGGGCCGAGGCATATTCAGCCATTTTGGACTCCACAATGGAGGTCCTCTCTCCAAGTGCCGCCATTTCGGACTTAATGTCTGCCATCATGGAGCGCATCTCCCCTAACATGGCGTCCCTCATTGATCCTAGCATGTCCCTCATATTGCGTTTTGTGAGAGGGGATTCCTCTCTACTCACATTGCTGCCGTTGTTAGCCGATCGCCTGGGGGACCGAGGTGATCTGGAGGCGCGGGTGGAGGTGCTGGAGGGGGACGCCGGGCTGTTCACGGCCGGCGCCATCTTGGATCCTCTGTGGGGCTCCTGGTTGAAGAAGTCAGTGAGCTTTCCCGTTGTTTCCCGGCGGCGGGATACCGTTCTGGGCATGACCGGGCGGTCTGCGAGGTGTGCAGCTGTCACTCGGGTCAGAGCGGGAGCAGGAGAGTCGCGGTGATGCCGTTATTTTCGGTCTGTGCTGCAGAGCCTCCCGGCGCCATCGGCTGCTGGACACGCCCCCCCTAATTCAGATTAAAACGAACAAAGATACATCCCCAGCAAGGGGAGACGCTAGGCGCGTTTCGGGGAGCGGGTCCCCTTAGTCATTAGCACATTTACATTAACATATCTGGGAAATGTGAGTCACACAGCTTAGGAGTTGTGCTCAGCTCTGGAGACAGAGTTTAATCAATGGTTGTCTCTACTGAACCTGCAGCCAGGGAAGGCTGTGTGCAACAATGTTGCAAACCTGGGTGTGACCCTTCGCCGGGGTAAGGTGACTAATATATGCCTTGTATTGCTCACGTCTTGAACCTGGTCGTCCAGCAATTTCTAGCTCACTATCCCGGCCTAGATGCACTTCTGCAGAGGGCACGGTCGCTGTGTGCTCACATCCGTCGTTCGCATCCCGCAGCTCAGTGACTTGCATCGCTACAGAAGTCGTTCAGCCTGCAGGTTCACCGACTGAAATGCGATGTGCCGACACGATGGAATTCCACTCTACACATGTTGTAGCGACTGTGGCAGCAGTGACGAGCTCTGCTGCAGTATGTTATGATGTATAGCCTGTGCCAGAAGTGGGGCAAATCACACTGCTGGAGTGGTCTCAGATCAAGGACCTCTGCACCCTTCTGCAGAGTTTTGAAATGGCTACTAAGGTGTTTAGAGCTGATGATGCCATTATCAGCATGACAATTCCGGTCATCTACATGCTGGAGCACACTTTAACCGGTATTCGTAGTTAGGTGGTGGGCCAAAAGGAAGGGGAGGAAGTACAGGAGGAGGCATATGCGGAAGGGATAACAAGATCTCAAAGGCCCAGACAGTTGGCAGCACCAAGGCGGCTGGCATGGGAGGGTGGAGGAGAGGGATTAACGGCTGGCATGGGAGCCAAACTGTTAATGAAGGTGCAGGAGCCGAGGCAGAAATGGAGGACAAAGAGGAGATGGGCATGGAAAACTCAGCAGATGAGGGAGATCTTGATCACATTTCTGTTGTGCGAGGTTAGGGAGAGAGGGCAGAGGAAGGAAGCGTGAATGTTACGGTGCCGCCACCAACACAACAAGGACCTGGTCCTCCTGGATGCACAAGACACATGAGCGCCTTCTTGCTGCACTACCTGCAACATGATCCTCGGATTGTTAATATTCAAAGTAATGCCGACTGCTGGGTTGCCACACTGTAAGATCCCTGGTACAAGAGTAAATTTGGCCAAACGATTCCTGCCCTGGAAAGGGATGCACACATGCAGGAGTATTAACAGAAACTTTTACACAATCTTAGATCTGCTTTTCCCCAAAACACCAGTGGTGCACATAGTGAAAGTCACAGTTCTAACTTTCCAACCCTGGGAACGTCGAGTCGTTATCACTCAAATGTTAACAGTAACAGTCTATCTTGTAACAGCAATTTTGTGTTATCGTTTCACCAATTTGCTAGACCATCCTTTGCAACGCCAGAAGAGAGAACAAGTCTGATACATAGTGAAGGCCTAGAGAGGATGGTACAGGAGTATCTACAGCTGAATATCGATGCGATGACTGGGCAACTGGACACTTGTTCATTTTGGGCTTCAAAACTGGAAAAATGGCCTGAGCTTGCCATTCATGCCTTGAAGAGTTTGTTGTGCCCCGTAGCCAGCGTTCTCTCAGAACGTGTCTTCAGCGCTGCTGGTAGTGTGGTGACGGATAAGCGCACGTGTCTGTCCAATGACAGTGTAGACAGACTAACGTTTATCAAAATGAACAAGTCATGGATCTGCAAGGACTTTGCCACCCCTGTGTCAGCCTGAGGAGACTGAACGGTTTGGTACTTTACAATGAGCTGCATTAAACTCCATATTTCAATATTTCAACTCTTGGGCAATTAATGCCACTTAAGTGGTGGCTGTGCCTATTTTTGGAGACTGTTGTTGGGGTCACCTTGCTATTTGTTTCTTGACTTGAGTAGGGTCCTCTGAGCTCAATACCTATCCTTGACACTCCTCCCCCTGTTTCTGATTATTCAACCTTTTTGTCCATCGAACCAGTAATTAACAAATGAGCTGTATTCACATTCATCATTTTTGGGTGCTTAAAAGCTTTGCTTGGTCAATCTCCCCTGTCCACTAGGCCTAATCAGGTCACTAACCTACCTCTCTATTATATCCTGTAATACTCCACGAAACTGATAGTGGTTCCACCTGTGTGTGGTGGGGCATAACATTGATGGGAACCCTTACATGAGCTTTGAGTTTATCTTGCCCACTAGGCCCAAAGAGGTCTCTAACCTACCTCTCTATTATTTCCTGTAATACTACACGACACTGAGAATTTTCCAAAATGATGGCGATAACCTCATGTACAAATCGGCAAGCAATGCAGAAAAAGACATGGAAAAAATACTGCACAATCCAAAAAGCAATGAACCAAGGAGAGGCCATGAGGAAGACAGCTTACCCTTAATACAAAAGCCCAGAGGGCATCTGGCCGGCACAGATGAAGCACCACTGAAATGGACTGCATCATATACATCTTGCTTTTGATGGTTCTGTCTTCCCCCCAGCTCCCAGGACACAGTACCTCGAGGTCCGCGCTGCCACTTCAGAAAGGAACAAAAGAAGCCAGTACAAGGGAATGTCTGGATCAACGATTCTTCTTTAAGAAGAATCGTTGATCCAGACACTCTCTTGTACTGGCTTCTTTTGTTCCTTTCTGAAGTGGCAGCGCGGACCTCGAGGTACTGTGTCCTGGGAGCTGATTATACCACAGGGATCTGTGGAGAGTACGGTCCTGCAGCAGCTACTTGTATCTGAGCGATCATTACCAGTTGTGGGTTTTCACAACTACATCAGGTGAGCAGCCTCTTTGTATAACTTTTTGTTCTCCTTCAAAGAAGATATCACCCTATGTGCGCATTCTTGAATTTTATAGACTGTCCTCCCCCCAGGCACTTCTTCTACAAACAGGAAAGTGTCTCCCTAAGATGACTGGATGCTGTTTGTAACGTGTTGAGTACTGTCAATCGATATATGTTGTGTCGTAAGGTACAGATGCAAAATTATGGATCAGGGCGGAAGAGAAGATGCAGATGGCATTGTGACAATTGTTTATAATGTGTGGTGTGGGATATGCTTCTTCCCACGGTTTTTTTTTTGGTAGTTCTTACTTCCACAGAAAAAAGCAAAGTCCACAACGCTATTAGTGGTTTAAGAAGCTAGAAATACACTACACTGTTTATTTATTTTAAGGATTAAAACTCCACCCCCTTTCATATCTTTAAGTGTTTTTTCTTTCTTTTCTACCCTGAGGATCTTCTTTTAATCACTAGAACCCTCATAAGGAAAACAAAGCAAGAGGTGATAGGCTGTAGTGACAGGGACTATGAAGGTCATCTCCTGGAATGTGAAAGGCCTTAGTTCCCTGAAAAATAGAGTAAAGATACTGAGACATCTGAAAAGGTACTCACCAGATATTGTATTGCTTCAAGAAACCCATCTAAAGGAAGAGGATTTTTTTAGGCTCAGCAAGATGTGGGTAGGGAAAGTAGTGGGCTCGTCAGCTTAAGGTAGGCACGCAGAGGTAGTGATACTGTCCATCGTAATTTTGTATTTAATCTGCTGTCCCAGGAGTGTGATGATCAGGGGAGATGGGTTTAGGTCACCATAGAGCATGGAGGAGAAGTCTATTCAATCTACAATGTATATGGACCTAATGCTTCAAACAGAGTCTTTTTTGATGACCTGGAGAGGAAGATTGTCTTGGACAACTCGGCCCTGATAATTACTGGAGGAGACTTGAACCCAGTTCACAATGGGGAGGAGGACAGAAAGAGCCAGAGTCTGACTGATCCAAAAAGAGAAACTCTTCTCTCCTCCTTCCTTGAACAAACTGGATTGAGGGATGTTTGGTGTTGATTTCATCTAGAGGATAGTGAGTTTACCCACTTCTCCCATGCCCACCAATCCTGGTCAAGGATAGACTATCTGCTGATCTCGGAGAGACTATTAAACATTACATGTGGAAATTTCCATCTTATCCTACAAAAGATGAGGGATTTAATGACAAATTATGGTGCTGGTTGGCGGAATTTGAACGGGACAACAAGGAACATGCAAACCAACACGCATTGTACAGCGAAAGCAGTGCTAAGAGGCAAAATTATGATGTTTGTGGCCTCACTTAAGAAAAGAGTAGTGGGAAAATACTCAGATTCTAGTACAAAGCTTAGAAATATACGTTCAGAGTTCCTGCAGAGCCCCACAACTTAAAACAGGGAAAAATGGAAGCTGGCCAAATGAAAGTTTGAAACTTGGATTGATAGGAGGGAGCAGATGTAACGCTTTAGACAGGAGGTTGAATTGCTAAAATATGGTAACAAAGCGGGGAAATTGTTGGCAAGACTGGCAAAGGGGCATCTGCAGGCGAATCCAATTGAAAGATTACGAGACGACCAGGGAACTATAACTTCCGACCCTAGAAAAATAAATGAAATACTACAAAACCTTTACAAAGAATTATATAAATCCTCATATACTAATTTGGCAGAAGGTGAAAAATTTCTCATACAAGTCACTCTTCCAAAACTAACTCAAGAGCAATGAGATGCAATTAATGCAGAAATAACAGGAGAGGTGAAACAAGCCATAGGTCATCTCCAAAATGGGAAAGCACCAGGCCCAGATGAATTTAGCGGGGAGTTTTATAAGGCCCTCAGGGAACATATCTCCCCATTGCTAACAAATTATTACAACACCATCCTCTTAATGGGGGCCATAGCAGAAAGATCTATAGAAACCTATATTAAAGTTATACCCAAAATAGGCAAGGATTCCCTGGAGGCCTGCTCTTATAGATCCATTTCCCCTATTGATGTAGACCAGAAGATTATGTCAAAAATAATTGGCAGACAGATTGGCAGCAGTATTACCCCAACTGGTGAAACCTGCACAAGTTGGATTCGTTAAGAGCAGGGTGGCAGTGAAAAGCATATGAAAGGTACTAACTGTGTTGGACAGGGTAGTTCGCCACAGCCAGTTGGGAGAGAGACTGGCTTTGCTGGCTCTGGATGCTGAGAAAGCTTTTGATAATGTTAGCTGGGACTGGCTAGGGGCGACTCTGGACTCATTCAACATAAAAGGCAACTTTAGAATATACATGGGGGGTATATAGAGACCCAACAGCTAGAATACGCCCACCAGGCTTCCTCTCTGAGCCATTTCATGTACATAAAGGGACAAGACAGGGGTGCCCAATGTCTTCATTGCTGTTCAACTTGGCACTGGAGCCCTTTGCTCGGTATATGTAAGGCTCGCATCTATTTGAGGGAATTAGGGTGGGCGCTAGCAACACTAAAATAGCATTAGTTGCAGATGATGTCATTTTGTCCTTGTCCCGGCCACTGCAACAATTAGGAAATATCTTTCAGTTTATCCAGAAATATGGGGAATCCTGGGGCTATAAGGTCAATATAGCCAAGGGTGAACTTTTGGAATTGGGGGTAAAAAACCCCTTCGGAACAATGGAGGAAACTAGTCCTAGAACTACATATTGCAAAGACACAAATCACTTATGTAGGTATTAAGATAGGCAGGCTTCTGGTACAACTACCGTATATACCGTATATACTCGTGTATAAGCCGACCCGTGTATAAGCCGACCCCCCTACTTTTGCCCCCAAAACCTGGGAAAACCTATTGACTCGTGTATAAGCTGAGGATGGACCCCAGCACAGGTATACAACCCCCAGCAGTGTGGTATACAGGCCCCCCCAGTGGTAGTATACAGCAGCCTCCCCAGTGGTATGCAGGCCCCAGCAGTATATACAGCAGCCCCAGTGGTATACAGCAGCCCTTAGGTAGTACACAGCAGCCCCATGGGTATATACAGCAGCCCCAGAGGTATATACAGCAGCCCCAGGGGTATATACAGCAGCCCCAGGGGTATATACAGCAGCCCCAGGGGTATATACAGCAGCCCCAGGGGTTATACAGCAGCCCCAGTGGTATATACAGCAGCCCCAGGGGTATATACAGCAGCCCCAGGGGTATACACAGCAGCCCCAGGGGTATACACAGCAGCCCCAGAGGTATACACAGCAGTCCCAGGGGTGTACACAGCAGCCCCAGGGGTGTACACAGCAGCCCCAGGGGTGTACACAGCAGCCCCAGGGGTAGTACACAGCAGCCCCAGGGGTAGTACACAGCAGCCCCAGGGGTAGTACACAGCAGCCCAGGGGTAGTACACAACAGCCCCAGGGGTAGTGCACAGCAGCCCCAGGGGTAGTACACAGCAGCCCCAGGGGTAATACACAGCAGCCCCAGGGGTAGTACACAGCAGCCCCAGGGGTAATACACAGCAGCCCCAGGGGTAGTACACAGCAGCCCCAGGGGTAGTACACAGCAGCCCCAGGGGTAGTACACAGGCCCCCCTCACTGTTTGGCGCCCCCACCTCACAAGATGGCCCCCCCGCATGCAGCGCTGCGCATATACATTACCAGGCTATCAGCTGTCACCCTCCGGTGGCGATTTGCGGCTCCCGGCTCCGGCTTCCATCTTCATCTCTGTCTTCCTGCTTTGTGGCGGGGGCTCATCGCGATGACGTCATCGCGACGCCGGCCGGTCATGTGACATGCAGGAAGACAGAGATGAAGATGGAAGCCGGAGCCGGGACCCTCGATCCGCCACCGGAGGGTGACAGCTGATAGCCTGGTAATGTATATGCGCAGCGCTGCATGCGGGGGGGGCCATCTTGTGAGGTGGGGGCGCCAAACAGTGAGAGGGTCCCGTATGACTCGCGTATAAGCTGAGGGGGGGACTTTTCAGCCCAATTTTTGGGCTGAAAAACTCGGCTTATACGCGAGTATATACGGTACTCGTGTATAAGCCGACCCGTGTATAAGCCGACCCCCCTACTTTTGCCCCCCAAACCTGGGAAAACCTATTGACTCATGCATAAGCCGAGGGTGGACCCCAGCACAGGTATACAGCCCCAGCAGGAATATACAGCAGCCCCAGTGGCAGTATACAGCAGCAGCCCCAGTGGTATATACAGCAGCAGCCCCAGTGGTATATACAGCAGCAGCCCCAGTAGTTAGTATACAGCAGCCCCAGAGGTATATACAGCAGCCCCAGTGGTAGTATACAGCAGCAGCCCCAGTGGTATATACAGCAGCAGCCCCAGTGGTATATACAGCAGCAGCCCAGTAGTTAGTATACAGCAGCCCAGAGGTATATACAGCAGCCCCAGTGGTAGTATACAGCAGCAGCCCCAGTGGTATATACAGCCCCAGTGGTAGTATACAGCAGCCCCAGAGGTATATACAGCTCCAGTGGTAGTATACAGCAGCACCAGAGGTATATACAGCCCCAGTGGTAGTATACAGCAGCCCCAGTGGTATATACAGCCCCAGTGGTAGTATACAGCAGCCCCAGTGGTATATACAGCCCCAGTGGTAGTATACAGCAGCCCCAGTGGTATATACAGCCCCAGTGGTAGTATGCAGCAGCCCCAGAGGTATATACAGCCCCAGTGGTAGTATACAGCAGCCCCAGTGGTATATACAGCCCCAGTGGTAGTATACAGCAGCCCCAGTGGTATATACAGCCCCAGTGGTAGTATACAGCAGCCCCAGAGGTAGTATACAGCCCCCATCAGTATACAGCAGCCCCAGAGGTATATACAGCCCCAGTGGTAGTATACACGCAGCCCCAGTGGTATATACAGCCCCAGTGGTAGTATACAGCAGCCCCAGAGGTAGTATACAGCTCCCCCATCAGTATACAGGCCCCCCCCCGCTTTGTGCACAATCCTGTAAAGGAAGAGATTAGTATACTTATCACTGTCCCGCTGCCGCTATCCCGCCGCCGCCATCGCGCTCCTCCGTCTTCTTCCGGTTTCCTCCTCAGTCGCGCAGACAATGACATCATTGCCTGCGCCGACCGGAGGAAGCCGGAAGAAGACGGATGAAGACGGAGGAGCGCGATGACTGCGGCGGGACAGCGGCAGCGGGACAGTGATAAGTATACTAATCTCTTCCTTTACAGGATTGTGCACAAGGCAGGGGGGCCTGTATACTGATGGGGGCGGGCCTGTATACTGTATACACTGTATACAGTGTATACAGTATACAGTGACTCGCTTATAAGCCGAGGGGGGGACTTTTCAGCCCAATTTTTGGGCTGAAAAACTCGGCTTATACGCGAGTATATACGGTATAATCACAAAATTATACACCTCTGATTGAAAAAATATTGGTAGAACTTCGGAGATGGCAGAATCTGCCACTATCTCTTCTGGGAATATGCCATTTAATTAAAATGATCAGCTTTGCCAGACTCCTATACCCATTACAGACATTAGCCCTGATACCCAAACATCTAGATATAAACAAAATAAACAGAGCTTTCACCCATTTTATATGGGCACGTAAAAGGCCCAGAATCGCATTGGGAAAACTAATGCTAAGTAGAAGTGAAGTTGGGAACAATTTTCCAAAAGGCAGAGCCTACAATATAGCAGGTCTTTTTAGACATGTGATAGATTGGCTACAGGATACTAACTGCTAATCTAATATCCAATTGGAAAACCGTGGGAATTAAATGCTCTCTAAGACTAGGGTCACACTTGGCATGCGTTTTTTAAGGTGCTTATTTTCAGCATGTGTTTTTGCATGCTTTTTTTCACTTAGGTGTGAGGCTGCTGGGGCACCTTTAAAAAACGCAAGCAAAAACACATGCGGAAAACGCATGGTACCATTTAGTGCCATTCAAAAACGCATGCGTTTCCCACAGAGCCCCATGTTAAAAAAAACGCAAGTGTTTTTGAAAAAGCACCAAAAAATACTGCATGCTGTGTTTTTGGGTGCTTTTCCAAAAAATCATGCATCCTGCAGTATTTTGTTGGTGCTGAGCCAAAAACGCACCCAAAAACGCATGGTACATTCAGACATGCGTATTTGCTATTGGGACATGCTTTTTTAACATGGGGGTCTATGGATGCGTTTTTCCATGTGGTTTTCAAAAAATTCATGTGTGAAATCTGCATGGAAATTCTGCAAGTGTGACCCTGGCCTTACATACAAAACAGGCCAAACTTCCGCAAAATATAAAATCATCCCTACTGCTTCGGGATACCATCGTATGCTGGAAGATAGTAAGGAACGCATTTGGTCTTCCCTTCCCGATCTCTGAACATGTGCCAATATTTGGTCACCCGGAATTTCCCCAGGGAATGGAAATCACAAAAGCAATAGGACAAGCAGGTGATAGCATGAGGGAAGCGGGGGAGATTATACATGCAGAGGTTAAATGATGGCTGCGCCCACAAGAAATCATGGACAAATTCCATATAGAAAGCAGACACTTTCTACAGGTCATGCAAGTCTATTCTTTTTGCCTATCTAGACTTCACAGGTTATTTAATGAAGTGAGACTACATAATCTAAATAGAGTAGATCTGAACATCTAGAGTGCAAGCATATCCTCAATATACAATTTCTGAAGTTAAAGCAGAACAAGCTGTTTAACCCCTTTACGACTAATGACGAGTATACTCGTCATGAAAAGATGTCAGTTCCCGCATCATGACGAGTATACTCGTCATGGCTTTGAACTGTCACTGCTTCTAAACGAACAGTGACAGTTCAATTCTAAAAGCTGTCAGTGACAGCTGAGGGTCAGGGGCAGAGGTGTGGGGACCCTTTTTAGGGGTCCCCACACTCAGAGCGATGTGATCGGTCAGTCAATCTGACCGACCGATCACATCAAGATCGCGCAGGAAAGTGCTGAATGTCAGCACTTCCCAGCATGATCTCTGCAGGAGCCGGGCTGTCAGCTGTGCCCGGCTCCTGCACACATCCCCTGCTTGTGCCCTCTGATGTGTATCACACCCCCCCTCATCCCCCTGGCCCCCACTGTGTCTGCCCCCCCTGCTCATCCCCCTGTCCCCCGCTGTGCCTGCCCCCCGCTCATCCCCCTGTCCCCTGCTGTGTCTGCCCCCCGCTCATCCCCCTGTCCCCCAACTGTGTCTGCCCCCCCCCGCTCATACCCCTGTCCCCCGCTGTGTCTGCCCCCCCGGCTCATCCCCTGTCCCCCGCTGTGTCTGCGACCCCCCCCCCGGCTCATCCCCCTGTCCCCCGCTGTGTCATCTGACGCTCATTCCCCTGCCGTTTCTGGGCCCCCCGCTATCTCTTGTGCCTTGTCCCCTTCTTTTTCTGGGCCCCCCCCCCCGCTATCCCCCGTCCCCTGCTGATTCTGGGCCCCCCCCCCGCTGTCCCCGTCCCCCCGCCACCGCCGGTACTCACCTCCTCCTGCCGCCGCCGCCTCCCGCTTGCGTCCTCCTGCCTGCGTCCTCCGGCTTCATCTCATCGCCGCCCGACGTCTGGTAAGACCTCCCCCATCCCCCTGCATGGAGATCCCTGATCCCCCATCCCCCTGCAGGAGGATCCCTGATCCCCCTGCATGGGGATCCCTGATCCCCCATCCCCCTGCAGGAGGATCCCTGATCCCCCTGCATGGGGATCCCTGATCCCCCATCCCCCTGCAGGAGGATCCCTGATCCCCCTGCATGGGGATCCCTGATCCCCCATCCCCATGCAGGAGGATCCCTGATCCCCCTGCATGGGGATCCCTGATCCCCCATCCCCCTGCAGGAGGATCCCTGATCCCCCTGCATGGGGATCCCTGATCCCCCATCCCCCTGCAGGAGGATCCCTGATCCCCCTGCATGGGGATCCCTGATCCCCCATCCCCCTGCAGGAGGATCCCTGATCCCCCTGCATGGGGATCCCTGATCCCCCATCCCCTGCAGGAGGATCCCTGATCCCCCTGCATGGGGATCCCTGATCCCCCATCCCCCTGCAGGAGGATCCCTGATCCCCCTGCATGGGGATCCCTGATCCCCCATCCCCCTGCAGGAGGATCCCTGATCCCCCTGCATGGGGATCCCTGATCCCCCATCCCCCTGCAGGAGGATCCCTGATCCCCCTGCATGGGGATCCCTGATCTCCCATCCCCCTGCAGGAGGATCCCTGATCCCCCTGCATGGGGATCCCTGATCCCCCTGCATGGGGATCCCTGATCCCCCATCCCCCTGCATGGGGATCCCTGATCCCCCATCCCCCTGCATGGGGATCCCTGATCCCCCTGCATGGGGATCCCTGATCCCCCATCCCCCTGCATGGGGATCCCCCATCCCCTGCATGGGGATCCCTGATCCCCCTGCATGGGGATCCCTGATCCCCCATCCCCCTGCAGGGGGATCCCTGATGCCCCATCCCCCTGCATGGGGATCCCGTCGGAAACGATCGAGCGTCGTGGGACCTTCGTTGTGGACTACGTCGGATCTTTTTATAATAAAGATGGAGTCCGAAATTTGTTTGTGTTTTTTTTCTAATAAAAATATTTTTCTCTGTGTGTATTTATTGACTAATTATCAGAGATTCCTAATGGCGGGTCTAACATTGGCCCAATATTATGAATCTCGGGCTTAGTGCCAGCTGCCAATAAAAAGCTGGCATTAACCCCTTTATTACCCAGTTTGCCACCGGCACCAGGGCAACTGGAAGAGCATGGGTACAGCGCCAGAAAATGGCGCTTCAATGAATGCGCCATTTTCTGGGGCGGCTGCGGGCTGCAATTCGCAGCATGGGGGGCCCAGAACGATTGGGCCTTTCCATGCTGAGGATTCCAGCCCCCAGCTGCCTAGTTGTACCTGGCTGGGCCAAAAATATGGCGGAGCCCTACGTCATTTTTTTTTTCTAGAATTAGTTTTAGAAATAAAAAAAAATGGGCTTCGCTGTATTTTTGGTTGCAGCCAGGTACAACGAGGCAGCTGGGGGTTGCTGGCAGTCTGTAGCTGCCAAGTTGTACCTGGCTGGACCAAAAATATGGCGGAGCCCTACGTCATTTTTTTTTCTAGAATTAGTTCTAGAAATAAAAAAAAAATGGGCTTCGCTGTATTTTTGGTTGCAGCCAGGTACAACGAGGCAGCTGGGGGTTGCTGGCAGTCTGTAGCTGCCAAGTTGTACCTGGCTGGACCAAAAATATGGCGGAGCCCTACGTCATTTTTTTTTTCTAGAATTAGTTCTAGAAATAAAAAAAAATGGGCTTCGCTGTATTTTTGGTTGCAACCAGGTACAACGAGGCAGCTGGGGGTTGCTGGCAGTCTGTAGCTGCCAAGTTGTACCTGGCTGGACCAAAAATATGGCGGAGCCCTACGTCATTTTTTTTTCTAGAATTAGTTCTAGAAATAAAAAAAAAATGGGCTTCGCTGTATTTTTGGTTGCAGCCAGGTACAACGAGGCAGCTGGGGGTTGCTGGCAGTCTGTAGCTGCCAAGTTGTACCTGGCTGGACCAAAAATATGGCGGAGCTGTATTTGTAGCCAGCCATGTAAAACTTGGTAGCTGGCTGACTGGAATCCTCAGCGTGGAGAGACTCAAATGTTGTGGGTCCCCCACGCTGCAAATTTCAACCCACAGCCACCCAAGAAAATAGCGCATTCATTAGAGGCGGCATTTTCTGGTGCTGTACCCCAACTCTACCAGTTGCCCTTGTGCTGGTGGCGAACGGGTTCTCCATATGCGACATGGTGTCCGCTAACAATTTCAATAGAAAATTAGCTCCAATTGTTAGCGGAAACCATGTCGGGTATGGAGAGCCCCTCCCTGTGTGCCTGAACATTGGAGCTCCCCCACAAGTGACCCCATTTTGGAAACTAGACCACCCAAGGAACGTATCTAGATGCATAGTGAGCACTTTCAACCCCAGATGCTTCACAAATTTATCCATAAAAATGAAAAAGCACTTTTTTTTCCACAAAAAGTTTCTTTTTTCATTTTTACGGATCAATTTGTGAAGCACCTGGGGGTTCAAAGTGCTCACTATGCATCTAGATACGTTCCTTGGGTGGTCTAGTTTCCAAAATGGGGTCACTTGTGGGGGAGCTCCAATGTTTAGGCACACAGGGGCTCTTCATATCCTACAAGGTGTCCGCTAACAATTCCAATTGTTAGTGGACACCATGTTGCGTATGGAGAGCCCCTGTGTGTCTCCACATTGGAGCTCCCCCACAAGTGACCCCATTTTGGAAACTAGACGCCCAAACGATTATATCTAGATGCATAGTGAGCACTTTGAACCCCCAGGTGCTTCACAAATTGATCCATAATAATGAAAAAAGAAATTATTTGTGGAAAAAAAGTGCTTTTTCATTTTTACAGATGAATTTCTGAAGCATCTGGGGGTTCAAAGTGCTCACTATGCATCTAGATATGTTCCTTTGGGGGTCTAGTTTCCAAAATGGCGTCACTTGTGGGGGAGCTCCAATGTGGAGACCCACAGGGACCCTCCAAACGCGACATGGTGTCCGCTAACAATTTGAGCTCATTTTCCATTCAAATTGTTAGCGGACACCATGTCGCGTTTGGAGGGCCCCGGTGTGTCTCCACATTGGAGCTCCCCACAAGTGACCCCATTTCGGAAACTAGACCCCCTAAGGAACATATCTAGATGCATAGTGAGCACTTTGAACCCCCAGATGCTTCACAAATTCATCAATAAAAATGAAAAAGCACTTTTTTTTTCCACACAAATTTTCTTTTTTCATCTTTACAGATCAATTTGTGAAGCACCTGGGGGTAGAAAGTGCTCACTATGCATCTAGATATGTTCCTTTGGGGGTGTAGTTTCCAAAATGGGGTCACTTGTGGGGGAGCTCCAATGTGGAGACACACGGGGACCCACCAAACGCGACATGGTGTCCGCTAACAATTTGAATGGAAAATGAGCTCAAATTGTTAGCGGACACCATGTCGCGTTTGGAGGGTCCCTGTGTGTCTCCACATTGGAGCTCCCCCACAAGTGACCCCATTTTGGAAACTAGACCCCCAAAGGAACATATCTAGGTACATAGTGAGCACTTTCAACCCCAGATGCTTCACAAATTGATCCGTAATAATGAAAAAATAATTTTTTAGTGGAAATAAAAGTGCTTTTTCATTTTCACGGATAAATTTATGAAGCATATGGGGGTTCAAAGTGCTCACTATGCATCTAGATACGTTCCTTCGGGGGTCTAGTTTCCAAAATGGGGTCACTTGTGGGGGAGCTCCAATGTGGAGATACACAGGGACCCTCCAAACGCGACATGGTGTCCGCTAACAATTTGAGCTCATTTTCCATTCAAATTGTTAGCGGACACCATGTCGCGTATGGAGGGTCCCTGTGTGTCTCCACATTGGAGCTCCCCCACAAATGACCCCATTTTGGAAACTAGACCCCTAAGGAAGGTATCTAGATGCATAGTGAGCACTTTGAACCCCAGATGCTTCACAAATTAATCCATAAAAATTAAAAAACACTTTTTTTTCACAAAAAAATTCTTTTTGCCTACATTTTTTCAGTTTCACATGGGCAAAGGGATCAAATACATCCCAAAATTTGTTGGGCAATTTCTCCTGAGTACACCGATACCTTATATGTGGTCATAAACCACTGTTTGGGCGCACGGCAGGGCTCAGAAGTGAAGGAGCGCCATTTCACTTTTTGAATGGAAAATTGGCTCTAAAATTCAAATTGCGCTCCCTCCCTTCTGAGCCCTGCCGTGCGCCCAAACAGTGGTTTATGACCACATATGAGGTATCGGTGTACTCAGGAGAAATTGCCCAACAAATTTTAGGATGCATTTTATCCTGTTGCCCATGTGAAAATGAAAAAATTGAGGCTAAAAGAACATTTTTGTTACAAAAATTAAAATGTCCATTTTTTCCTTCAACTTTATTTTAGTTCCTGTGAAGCACCTGAAGGGTTAATAATCTTCTTGAATATAGTTTTGAGTAGCTTGAGGGGTGCAGTTTTTGGAATGGTGTCACTTTTGGGTGTTTTCTGTCATGTACACCCCTCAAAGGGACTTCAAATGTGATGTGGTCACTAAAAAATTGGTTTTGTAAATTTTGCTGGAAAAATGAATAATTGCTGATGAACTTTGAACCCTTATAACGTCCTACCAAATTTTTTTTTTTCTTCCAAAATTGCGCTGATGTGAAGTAGACATGTGGGAAATGTTATTTATTAACTATTTTGTGGCACATAACTCTCTGGTTTAGCAGAATAAAAATTAAAAATTTGAAAATTGCTAAATTTTCAAAATTTTTGCCAAATTTTTTATTTTTTCACAAATAAACGCAAAAATTATCGACCTAAATTTAATACTAACATGAAGCCCAATATGTCACGAAAAAACAATCTCAGAATCGCTAGGATCCAATGAAGCGTTCCAGAGATATTACCTCATAAAGGGAGAGTGGTCAGAATTACAAAAAATGGTCTGGTCATTAAGCTGCAAAGTGACTCGGTCCTTAAGGGGTTAAGACTTGGGAGAAATGGACTGGGGATAAAGATATTGCAGAGGCAATTCTACAGGGGTGGAACAGGTCAAAAAATCCATTCTTGGCGAAAGATGGAGGGAGACCTATTTCAAGCTCATGCACACAGCATTATATGGATTCAATATTTTATCCTCTCCTAGATTCCCTGACAGGATTACTTTATGCCCTAAGTGTGGAACGGATCTCTGGCACGGGATGTGGGAATGCAGGGCAGTTAAAGAGTACTGGACAGAGGTTGGGGAACAGCTTCGATCATGCTGGGGAAATCAACTCCCACAAACACCACAAGCCACGCTTTTGCATCAGTTAAAAGTCTTGGAGATGCAACCCACATGAGTTAAAGCAAAGATCCCTAAAAACATTCCCACATTCTTAGTTGTAGCCCTACGTGGTTTACTGGGTGAATGGCTTAAACCAAGCATCCCATCGATGGTGATGATAATATCCCAGATGACACACTTACTGGAAATTGAATTAATAGAGGCGGATAGGAGTAAGGAAAAATCTGCAGGGAAAGTATTTCTGCTGTGAAAAACGTTCATTGGTTTTCACTATAGCCCTCACGAAATATCAAGAATGATCAGTCCCTCCCACCACACAGAATGGTATTGTCTGGAGGATCTGAGCGGGACATTAGGGGCCTTGTGAACTATTCCAGATGTATAATTTCTGTTAAAGATACAGCATATATTACCATAGAACGACACGCTTGACTATGCAAAATACAGTAAAAGAGATTCTCTTCCTTCCCCTATTACCCTTCTAGGCATTCAGCCTGTCTCTTCTTTCTCTCATTATTTCCCCACAATTTGTGTTACAAAGCATTGACTAAAATATATTTATGTATCTATATACTATTTTAAATGCTATGCGGACTTGTTGTCTCACAAGTAGGATCTGTATTTTTACTTTTGGTGATTTACAGTGTCATTGCGCATGTTATATCCTATGCTATGTTATCCTATCCAATGTTCAAAAATTCAATAAATAAAAAAACGTGAGTACACCCCTAAATGAAAATAGCCAAATCGTGCCCAAACTGTTAATATTTTGTTTGGGCACCATTTTCAAGCACTGTCTTAACTCTCTTGGACATAGAGTACACTGGAGCTTCAGACGAGCCACTGGAATACTCTTGCACTCCTCCATCTTGACATCCTGGAGCTAGTGAACTTTAGAGACCTTGTGCTCCTCCACCTTCCACCACAGATGCTTAATATGGTTTTGATCTGGAAACAAACTTGGCCAGTCCATCATCTTTACCCTCAGTATGCTAAATATGGTTTTGATCTGGAAACAAACTTGGCCAGTCCAGCATCTTTACCCTCAGTTTCTTAAGCAAGGCAGTGGTCATCTTGGAGGTGTGTTTGGGATCATTATCATGTTGGAATACTGCCCTGTGGCTCAGTTAAACAAGCTGTACACTGACTACTTTACATTGTATCAAAGTGTAAAATATTCAGTGTTGTCCCATAACAAGATACAATAAAGTAATTTCAAAAATATGAGGGGTGTACCCACTTTTATGATATACTATATGCATAAGAAATGACAACATTGCTATGTATACAGATAACAGATATCTATGACTAAACACTTTGAATAAATAAGAGGACTGTACTCCATTTGCCATATGTTTTCAAAATTCAAAGTGCGATTGGTTGCAGTCAGACTGCTATTCACACCCCCTGCTGTTTAAACAAAATTAATATTCACCCGTTCCCATTCCCAACCTCTGTGACGGCGTCTGTGATTGGTTGCAGTCAGTCAACTGAATTTGTGTAAATAGAAATTAATAATTTTAAAAAATGACGATGGTTTCTGCCTATTTTTCATAATCAGCACAGGTAAAACAGACAGCTATGGGCTGCAACCCTCAGCTGTCTGCTTTACTTTGGCTTCTTATTAAAAATACAGGGGATCCCATGCCTCTATTTAAATTATTTAAATATATTTTTAAAAAATGGTGCAGGGTTCCCCCTACTTTTTATAACCAGCCAAGGTACAGCAGACAGGGGATTAAATGTGTCAGTTATGGCACTTTTCTAAACTCTTCTCTTTTGACCTGGTGTGCTCGCAATCTGGGTAATGGTTAATGGGGTTGATGTCAGCTGTAAATTGACAGCTGATATCAAGCCCAGATGAATAGAAGCCTATACAACACCCCCTATTACTAAGCTGACAAGCGAGCAGTGATGAACTCACTGCGCTTGCTGGACATTTCTGTGGTGGTACTGATGTCAGTGCTCGTGGGAAAATTCAGGTCCTCCGCTGACCAGCAGTAACCTATGGACTCTTGTTCTGAGAACTTTTTTAGAACATGACTCTACAGGAATTAATGGACATCATGGGACATTTCCTCTTGGATTATCACTAGAATTTCCAGGATTTTATTTATTTAATAAATTGGTGAATGAGAGCACGTGAGGGAACCTTTATTCAAATAAAGTATTTTTTCCTGTGTGTGTATTTTTTAACCATAGATCCCTCTACATTTTTAACCTCTGTCCATTCACAGCTGACATCAACCCCAATAACTCTTACCCTGATTGACACTGAGACACATCAATTGGGAGGGGCCAGGCATACTGCCAGTACTGGCACATTTGATGGATCTGGGGTAGCTGTGGGCTAGTATATTTAAGCTGGGAACTGCCAAAACCCATGGCCCTTCCCATCCAGATAATAGCAACCCTAGCTGTCTGCTTCACCTTAGCTAGTTATCAAAAATAGGCCCACACAGTTTTTTTTTTACATTATTTATATAATTGAAAAAAATGGTTTGGGATCCCCTCTATCTTTCATAATAAGCCAAGGTAAAGCAGACAGCAGGGGGTTGCAGCCCACATTTGTCTGTTTTACCCATGCTTGTTATAAAAAAATATGCAGGAGTATTTGTTTTCATATACGTTTTGTTTTTCATGCAGTGCAGCGGCCAATCACAGCCATGCCAATACTTGACATGGCTGTGATGGAGCTAGAAGTGACTACGCCAAAAAAGCTTGCTGATTGGCTTCTTTGTAGCCTTTCAATAACCTTTATTTTTATGATAAACCTGAACAGGAACCGAACATGCAGTTTGAAGTCCATATTTGAGGTTCACCACCAGACCCTAGGTGTTAAGTATGAACTCCAAATTTTACAGTTTTGGTTCACTCATCCCTAATCATAATAAATCACCTATTAACACCTAGGCAAACATGACTCTCTGATCTCCCACTCACAGAAACAATCATATTACACTAAGATTTAGTCACTGTCCAAATATTGCTGTACCTAACAGTATGTAGAAAGTTTCCTACCTTGGATTCAACAAAATTACAACATATCTTTCCAGCGATCTGACTTGAGCACCTATTATGTTAGATACAATGTACCGTATATACTCGCGTATAAGCCGAGTTTTTCAGCCCAAAAATTGGGCTGAAAAGTCCCCCCCTCGGCTTATACGCGAGTCACTGTATACTGTATACACTGTATACAGTGTATACAGTATACAGGCCCGCCCCCATCAGTATACAGGCCCCCCTGCCTTGTGCACAATCCTGTAAAGGAAGAGATTAGTATACTTATCACTGTCCCGCTGCCGCTGTCCCGCCGCCGTCATCGCGCTCCTCCGTCTTCATCCGTCTTCTTCCGGCTTCCTTCGGTCGGCGCAGGCAATGACGTCATTGTCTGCGCGACCGAGGAGGAAACCGGAAGAAGACGGAGGAGCGCGATGTATACCACCACTGCTGGGGCTGTATAGCATCACTGCTGGGAACCTGCTGTATACCACCACTGCTGGGGACCTACTGTATACCACACTGCTGGGGACTGTATACCTGTGCTTGGGTCCACCCTCAGCTTATACGCGAGTCAATACGTTTTCCCAGGTTTTGGGGGCAAAAGTAGGGGGGTCGGCTTATACACGGGTCGGCTTATACACGAGTATATACGATTATTTTTTTCTTTTTTTGCCTCAGATATAGTGGATTATTCTGTCAGATTGCTTCAATTACAAACCAGTTTATCATTTACACCAGGTCAGTAGTTGTACATCTACGTTTTATCGCTAACTAATGTACACTGAACAAAAATAAGAACCCAACATGTTTTTTAGCTACCATTTTTCATGAGCTGAACTCAAATATCTAAGAATTATTTTATGTACACAAAAGGCCTTTTTCTCTCAAATATTGTTCACAGATTTGCCTAAATTTGTGTTAGTGAACACTTCTCCTTTACTGAGTTAATCTAACCACCAGCCAAGTGTGGCTGTAACGCCAATATCCCTTTGCCAGACGGCATACCTCCTTTCAGCTTCAAGGCCGCCCATGTACTTGTGTGCTGTCTCCTGCTCTTGAATCCTCCCTTTGTGGGCCACACAGGCTCCCTGGGAGTGCATTTAGGATGCGTGACTGCACTCCTTCCCTGCTCTTAAAGGGCCAGCACATTATTACCAAGAAATTTTTCTCAGCCGTAGGCTATGTATTTAAGGCATCCTACCACTAATTGTTTGAGCAACTGTTATGGCAATAAATAGTTAATAATTCATATTAGTATTAGAGCCTATTCAGAAATCTTTTAGTACAGCCTCGAGGCCTGGTTGTAGGGAAAAAGCCTTGGCCTTGCACTTTCCCCTAGCTAAGCTCTCTCTCCTTCTTCCCCCCCACCTTTGGGTTTTCTGTGTCTCGGATTTTATATAAATGTTTTGACTTAGAGGTAGCTGGCTGAAGCTCTTATCAGAATGTCTTCGAACTAAATGTACACTTCAAGGCTAGTGTAAGCTAACTAACACACAGAATATAATTGAATGTTTTTTCAGAATAAAATGTATATTCAGCATAAGATGATGCAATTACCTAGAATCACCCTTAAGAAATGCCCCTTTAATGATGAGTATAAAACTGCTAACCCTGCCCTTAATAAAAGGTCTATGTCATTAAGCTCTACATTGACTAGTGTGTCAGCGTGGTTCTTTATACAGTGATGTGCACGCACCCAGACAAAGCATCCAATTAGGCAGCAGACAATTAAGATGACAGCCTCACCCGAAAGGTGTGGGGGCATCCATAACACAACATGTTTAGTCAGTTTGCTGCCTGCTGTTTAGCTAGTTGCCATGTCATGTTCTTCTATGTCCATTGTCCATCTCCGTTCCTGCCTTCCCATATCTGCCAGGATCTGCCATGTCCTCTATTCTTGCCTTCATTTGCCATCCTGTCTGCCACAGCTGTCCTAGCTGCACCTGCCATTGCTAGAGACTGTGCCTGTCTACGTCCCTTCATCACCTGCCTGTACTAGAAGCTGTACTTGTGTCCATTCCTCCATCACCTGACTGCATCAAACACTGTACTTGAGTCTTGCCATGAGTCCTCTGCCCTTGAGGTCAGCTGCCACAGTTCCCCCTCTGGTCCAATGGATCCACTTCTGCTCGTCTTCTCCCAGCAAGAATAAAAGATTGCTTGGGCAATCTCCAGTGACATCCAGCTTGGCAGCCTGCAAATGGAGGTGACCCATATACAAGAGGAACAAGAATGAATCCTGAACTATTTGTGGTCAGTTGACACACAACTGAATGCCTTAACCTGTATGGATCTAGAAATGCGAGATAAAATGCACAAATAGGGTCTTATCTCCTTAGCAGAGGGGGGCAATAAATACCATGACATCTGCTCACCTGGATAGGTTGTGTACACCCACAACCAGTATGAACGCTCAGAAACAGCAGCTGCAGGATCCACACATCCATGGGCACCGTGGTAGAAATAGCTGTAGTAGGACGAGGTGTTGTTCGATCCGCGCTGCTGTGAAAGGAAGACCAGAAGACAGGGGTATCTGGTTTGAAGATGTTTTAATCCGACGCATT
>JARQOC010000011.1:173060628-173196426 GCA_033576535.1 Allobates femoralis | reverse complement strand
TAGATTGAAACGTACTAGAAAGCACTCATTTGAAATATGTTGTGATCTAATATAGGATCACTGCTTTAATTTAGTGTGTCTTCAATTCATCACATTTCGGTGCCTATCTGTAGTGCTAACGAAGACTTGAAATGTCCTTTAAATGGATAATTGTCTACAGGGAAACGTACAGGTGTGCTATTCATTAGCTCAATGCTATACATCACAATGGCTTCATCTCTATGTAATCACTCTAAGATGATTACTCATTCTAGTTCTTGCATACAAATAGTCATAAAGCAGCTTACATGTTTCTCTTGAATTCATTGTAAAGCAGTGATTATATATTTTCTAGGATACAATTAAAGAATTGGGTGAATCTACATAAACTAAAGTTAGACCAAGACAAATTAAAAAATAACAAAAAACATATTTTTTATTAAAATAGGACAAAAAAAAATCAGAAAATTGCAGAAGGTTTAAGGTATTTTAAGCATTTTAAATGTTTTTTGAAGCAGAAATGTATTCTTTTATACATTTCCTTAAACACTCAAATTGGTTTATGTAGTTGGTATTGCATGAATAGAGTCATTATGGAGGTACATGAAAAAAGCATGTGATCTTCATGGATGAGCATACCCAAACTGTAAAGTTAAGGGTTTGTACAGAACACCTAGTATCTGTTGCTGAAACCTGAACATGGACGTCCAACTGTATATTTGTGTTCCGGTTAGCCATCCAAATAAAGCTTGTTATAAGGCTGCAGCACAGCCCATTAACAAGCTCTTAGGTTGTGGACAGTACCAGAGCAATCGCAGCCATGACAAGTATTGGCTGGAACCCTTCATACAGTCCTGTGAATAATAACACAGGGATGGGACGCAACTGGCTTAAAAAAGGCTCAGTGTGACCACACTGCACCAAGCTCTATGGGTGCAATCTTGAAAAACGGTCAGTGTTGCCACCATGCCACTAGGCTTTGTGGATTATACTTAAAAGACAAGGTAAGTATAGCCACTGTGCAGCAGGATCTCCGGCCTTAATCTTATAAAAAGTTATGTGTAACCACTATACACCAGTATTTGTGGGGTTAATCTTAAATTAAATATATACAAAACCACTGGGCATCAGGATCTGTGGTCTTAATAATAAAAAAACATGTCACTGTGCATCAGGATCTGTGGACTTAATAATAAAAAAACATGTAGTCACTGTGCACCAGGTTCTTTGGGTGTAAGCTTAAAAACAGTAAAGTGTAGCCACTGTGCTTGTATCTATGCCTGAAAGTTATGACCAAAATATGCTCGCTCATTCTCCATAATACTGATATATGTAAAGTGCTATGGAATTAATAGCACTATATAAATTAATAAATATTATTATAAAAAAAAAATATTATTCTAACAGAGTTTTTAACATCCTGTTCTTACAATCAGTCACTCTGATTAGCTGGAAAGCCCATTAATTATGCATTTATCATCTCTTTTCTAGAGAGGTGATATATTTTTTTTATGAGACAACCCCTTTATTATCTTTCTCACTTTCTCGTATTGGCCTGAGGAAGAAACTGGTTAAGTGTTGGGATGCATTGTCCTGTGTTTTATGAATCTTCAATGAATGTTTTCTAAGAATACCCTGAACTGGGGCATGGCATGAGAGGGTTGTGAGTGGACACTTGCTGCAGAAGCTCCCGCTCACCATCTATAAGTAACAATTAATTGCAGACACCTATTGTGGGCCAAACATCCATAAAATTGTGGGTGAACGTGTGCTGCAGTTGTGACCCGCATGTCCCGCACCTGTGCAGCAATGGCCGGCAGAAAGAGTTCCAGGAAGCCGGTTGGGGAGCTGGAAAGAAGGAACCAAGATGGCCCGGGCGTGGAGAAGGCCGGGGGAGACCCCTGGAGAGCAGAGGCAGCAGCTAAGCTGCTGAGGTTTGCAAGGCGTGAGGAGGAGACCCAGACCCTGGTGGTGGTGTCTGGCGGTAAACAACTGTAGTATGTGTGGTATGTGAAAGAGATGGAGGAGCAGGTGGAGAAGGAGGGAGATGAGAGTGAGGAGGGGAGCCGTGCCAGTGTGCAGAAGGAGGATGAAAGAGACTGTGGAGTGAAGGAGGAGGGCAAGCAACTGCAAATATGCGGACTGCAAATCCCTGAAGAGCCCACTCTGAAAGATGTCTTCAGGGTGATTTTGCATTGTCACACTAACATTACTGATGTGGCTGCACAGTTGGGGGTCATCAGGCTAACAAGTCTAAGCTGCATCATACCATGCATGTTGCTAAAGAGAGATGGGAGAAGCCGAAAAGCATATCAGTGATGCTGAGGATTGTATTGCAAAAGCTGACAGGGCTA
Organism: Allobates femoralis; assembly: GCA_033576535.1. Taxonomy (NCBI): domain Eukaryota; kingdom Metazoa; phylum Chordata; class Amphibia; order Anura; family Aromobatidae; genus Allobates; species Allobates femoralis. The sequence continues at coordinate 173,194,093 of JARQOC010000011.1, read as the reverse complement.
CTAAACGTATGACTGCTGCAATAACTACCGTGCAAGCAAAAACGGATGACCTTGAGAACATGTTCAAAGCAATAATGTGAGGTTGGTTGGGGTGTCTGAGAAAATGGAGGGTTCAGCAGCAACTGAATTTTTTGAAAAATAGATCCTAAACAACATTGACTCTGATAAATTGTCCCGTTTGTACGCAATTGAGAGAGCACATCATGTATCTATGCATTCACTCCCCCCGGGATGTCCTCCTAGACAAGTAGTGGTCAAGGTCATACACTACTGAGACAGAGACACAATTCTTAGACATGTCAGAGATCATCTGGATCTTAAGATAAATTATTGGCACCCTCAGCCTAATACTTGGTTGCACAACCTTTAGCCAAAATAACTGCGATCCACCGCTTTCGGTAACCATCAATGAGTTTCTTACAATGCTCTGCTGGAATTTTAGACCATTCTTCTTTGGCAAACTGCTCCAGGTCCCTGATATTTGAAGGGGGCCTTCTCCAAACTGCCATTTTTAGATCTCTCCACAGGTGTTCTATGGGATTCAGGTCTGGACTCATTGCTGGTCACATTAGAAGTCTCCAGTGCTTTCTCTCAAACCATTTTCTAGTGCTTTTTGAAGTGTGTTTTGGGTCATTGTCCTGCTGGAAGATCCATGACCTCTGAGGGAGACCCAGCTTTCTCACACTGGGCCCTACATTATGCTGCAAAATTTGTTGTTAGTCTTCAGACTACATAATGCCATGCACACAGTCAAGCAGTCCAGTGCCAGAGGCAGCAAAGCAACCCCAAAACATCAGGGAACCTCCGCCATGTTTGACTGCAGGGACCGTCTTCTTTTCTTTGAATGCCTCTTTTTTTTCTCCTGTAAACTCTATGTTGATGCCTTTGCCCAAAAAGCTCTACTTTTGTCTCATCTGACCAGAGAACATTCTTCCAAAACATTTTAGGCTTTCTCAGGTAAGTTTTGGCAAACTCCAGCCTGGCTTTTTTATGTCTCGGGGTAAGAAGTGGGGTCTTCCTGGGTATTCTACCATACAGTCCCTTTTCATTCAGACACTGACGGATAGTACGGGTTGACACTGTTGTACCCTCGGACTGCAGGGCAACTTGAGCTTGTTTGGATGTTAGTCGAGGTTCTTTATCCACCATCTGCACAATCTTGCGTTGAAATCTCTCGTCAATTTTTCTTTTCCGCCCACATCTAGGGAGGTTAGCCACAGTGCCATGGGCTTTAAACTTCTTGATGACACTGCGCACGGTAGACACAGGAACATTCAGATCTTTGGAGATGGACTTGTAGCCTTGAGATTGCTCATGCTTCCTCACAATTTGGTTTCTCAAGTCCTCAGACAGTTCTTTGGTCTTCTTTCTTTTCTCCATGCTCAATGTGGTACACACAAGGACACAGGACAGAGGTTGAGTCAACTTTAATCCATGTCAACTGGCTGCAAGTGTGATTTAGTTATTGCCAACACCTGTTAGGTGCCACAGGTATGTTACAGGTGCTGTTAATTACACAAATTAGAGAAGCATCACATGATTTTTCTAACAGTGCCAATACTTTTATGCACCCCCTTTTTTGTGTTTGGTGTGGAATTAGATCCAATTTTGCTTTAGGACAATTCTTTTTGTGTTTTTTTCATAGAAGACAAATTAAATGAAGGCAATAATACCAAAGAATTTGTGATTGCAATCATTTTCAGGAAGAAACTGAGTATTATCTGACAGAATTGCAGGGGTGTCAATACTTTTGGCCAACACTGTATGTGACGTATACTGTTTCAAAAGCTATAGTGCAGGAGCTAGGGTGGGAAGTAGGGGGGAGTGGGAGGGATATGGATTAAGCTTAATACTAATTTGGAAAATGGAAAATCTGTAACATAATGTTATTTTGTTTGAAAAGTTTGTAAATTATTTTGGATTCTTTCAATAAAAACACTTGATTAAAAAAAAAGAATACCCTGAAATCTTCCTATTTTTTAGCATTGCATTGTCACTTAGTTATATACACTAACTTATATATCAGTTATCAAAAAACCTAATGCCTAACTGATTTATTCTCTGCAAATTACAACACAGTTCTTGCAGGTATTTGACAGTGCCCATACTTGGACATTTTCTCCAATTCATGTGAATTAGGAATACCAGTCACTCAATGGCATTCATGAAACATACTAGTGCATCTCAATGAATTAGAATATCTTCAAAAAGTTTATTTCAGCAATTCAATACAAAAAGGGAAATCTATATATTCTATAGAGTGTTCTATTTTATGTGTTTCTTTCGGTTAATGTTGATGATTATGGCTTACAGCCAATGATAACCCAAAGGTCATTATCTCAGAAATTTAGAGTAGGAAGGATGAAGGGTTAAAAACCATGCTGCTGTATTCCACGAGACATCAATGGGTGAATATAATATTGATTTATTAGTCAACGTGTATTAGGGCATCCAGAGACGCCCTGAAACATGCCACTATTAGGTTGATTTTTGATGATATTCTAATTCATTGATATACACTAGTATGCATAATTTCTAATTGTTTAACTAAACTGGATTGAGATATTCAAATCTTTCTTTGAACCAGGTCATGATATTGAACATATGTGTATGAGCTATATTGCTCCAAATAGCAATAACAGATAACTCTTTTTTAAAAAGCTGGATTTAGGTGAATTTTTAAAACCTTAAACAATTTTAATAACTACCGTATATACTCGTGTATAAGCCGAGTTTTTCAGCCCAAAATTTGGGCTGAAAAGTCCCCCCCTCGGCTTATACACGGGTCATATACGGTGGTGGGGGCTGTGGAGGCTGGAGGAGGCGGGGGGGGGGGCTGCTGTATGAGCGGCCCCGTCACGTGGGGCCGCTCATTAAATATGCACTGCTTCCCCCTGTCAATCAGCGGCAGGGGGAAGCAGTTCATATAGCCCCCCAAAAGCTGGCACTGTCCCCCCTTGTAAGGGCCCCCCCGCTGCTTATACATTACCATCCCGGTGTTCTGATCGGCGCCGCTCCTCGGTGCTGCGTCTTCATCCTCCCGTCCTCGCTGGCTGCATCCGGGATCTCCGGCCGTCGCAGCGATATGACGTCATCGCGCGACCGCCGGAGATCCCGGATGCAGCCAGCGAGGACGGGAGGATGAAGACGCAGCACCGAGGAGCGGCGCCGATCAGAACACCGGGATGGTAATGTATAAGCAGCGGGGGGCCTTACAAGGGGGGACAGTGCCAGCTTTTGGGGGCTGTTGGTACCCCCAGGGGGCTGCTGGGTACCCCCTGGGGGCTGCTGGGTACCCCCAGGGGGCTGTTGGTACCCCCTGGGGGATGTTGGTACCCCAGGGGGCTGCTGGTACCCCAGGGGGCTGCTGGGTACCCCCTGGGGGCTGCTGGGTACCCCTTGGGGGCTGTTGGTACCCCCAGGGGGCTGTTGGTACCCCAAGGGGGCTGTTGGTACCCCCTGGGGGCTGTTGGTACCCCAGGGGGCTGTTGGTACCCCCAGGGGGCTGCTGGTACCCCCAGGGGGCTGCTGGGTACCCCCAGGGGGCTGCTGGGTACCCCCTGGGGGCTGCTATATGTACCCTGAGGGCCTGCTGTATACCACTGGGGCTGCTGTATACTACCACTGGGGCTGCTGGGGCTCCTGTATACTACCACTGGGGCTGCTGGGTCTCCTGTATACTACCACTGGGGCTGCTGGGTCTCCTGTATACTACCACTGGGGCTGCTGGGGAATCTGTATACTACCACTGGGGCTGCTGGGGAATCTGTATACTACCACTGGGGCTGCTGGGGAATCTGTATACTACCACTGGGGCTGCTGTATACTACCACTGGGGAGGCCTGTATACCACACTGCTGGGGGCTGTATACCTGTGCTGGGGTCCACCCTCGGCTTATACACGAGTCAATAGGTTTTTCCAGATTTTTGGGGCAAAAGTAGGGGGGTCAGCTTATACACGGGTCGGCTTATACTAGAGTATATACGGTACTTTATGGAGTCTACCTGTTTATACAAAGCTTTCTGAAGAATTGATAGGTTAATAAGAGATCTCCAAGGATAACTAACTCTGCATATGACATATTACAATATTACCTCCCTTATCAGACCATTTAATTACTAATGATTTTTCTTCAACATGCAAAGCTTACTCTTTATTTGCTTACTTTGCAATCTTGTGTGATCCTTAAAGGGATTTTCCCAGAACAAAGTTAATTTTAAAGTTAAATTTTCAAGATATTTTAATAATAATAAGTTCCATAATTGGATGTGTTTAAAAAAAAGGAACATGTGCTGAGATGAACTATATATATATGTGTCCCTGCTATGTACTGTGTAATGGTTATGTCTGAACATACATACTTGATATGATCATACCACCAGTACCACCTTGAAAAGGAGTGTTATCATGGTCATAACTTGGAAATAATTCCTCAGTAGCATGCCACAACATCTGGCACCACCACCTGTTATAGTCTGTATTAGCAGGAGGCAACTTGGTGGGAGAATACAAGTGCACACTTCTATCCGTACTGACTGATGGGTTTACTTATTACATTTCTGGGTCTCCAAATTGGACCCATGGCCTGATCTTGCTCTTTATGCCTTGGACGTGCTGGCCTCCCCTGTGCCAAGTATACTGTCTGAAGGTACAGTATGTTTAGCAAAGCAAGGGGTTCATTACAGATAGGCGTGTCCGCCTGGTCACAGCCAACTTGGACAAGTTTACTTTCAATAAAAGTAGTAAATTAAAAGAGAAAGGAAGCGCACATAGAGTAGTACCTCTATTATACAGGTTCTCAGACCCCAAATAGTTAAACTCACCTGATGTAGTTGTGAGTGTCACAACTACAATAAAAGCACACAGGAGGTTGCTGCAGGCTCCCAGCTGAGAACTGAAGAATCCAGATAAGAGTGAAAAGATCTGGGATGAGATGCCGCACTGACCACAAAGATAAACACAGAGTTAATCACACACTCTGTTTATTTTGCCTACACGTGTTTCATGGCTCATAGCCACTTGGATGCCCTGATGAAGTGGCTATGAGCCATGAAACACGTGTAGGCTAAATAAACAGATTGTGTGATTAACTCTGTGTTTATCTTTGTGGTCAGCGCGGCATCTCATCCCAGCTCTTTTCACTCTTATGTGAATAAAAGTAGTAAGTCATTAATTACACAGGACTTGTCCATGCCTTTGGCTTACTAGGCAACTATACCAGCCGCACCAAGCAATTAGTATACTCAATTTGCCATTCACAATGTTTTGGGGCCTCTCAAAATAACAAAAAAATAAATGTAAAAAAATAAATTAAAAAAGGATTTGCTACCTCCTCCTCTGCCTCTTTCAATTCCACCGCCATGTCTACCTCAACTGCCTCCTCCATTGGACCTCCTCCTCCTGGTTCGATTTTTTATTTTTTTTTGGATTCCATCTTTATTTCAGTCATTTTCATTTCCCTCCAAAACTATCCTCCCTACCTCCTCTGCCTTTTCCACCTGCACTACCATAGAATCATAGAATGGAGAAGCTGTAAGGAACCCCTGGGTCATCTGATCCAACCCTCTGCTCAAAGCAGGATTCACTAAATCATCCCATAAGGATGTCTGTCATGCCTCTGTAGGAAGACGTCCATTGAATGGAAACTCACCACCTCATATTCCACTGTTCCAGTGCCTGTTCCACTCATTGATCACCCTAACTGTCAAAATTTATTTTTCTAATATATAATTTGTGTTCTCCCATTCAGTTTCATCCCATTGCTTCTAGCCTTTCCTTGTTCAAATGAGAATAAAGCTGATCCCTCTACAGTGTGACAGCACTTGAGGCAGTGGTGTAGCGTGGACAGGAGAAGAGGACAGGGGGGCAGAAGGACAGGAACAGGGGGACAGGAGAAGAGGATGGGGGGGCAGAAGGACAGGAACAGGGGGACAGGAGAAGAGGACAGGGGGGCAGAAGGACAGGAACAGGAGGACAGAGGAGAAGAGGACAGGGGGGCAGCAGGAGGGACAGAGGAGAGGAGGACGGGGGTGCAGGAGGAGTGGGGCTGTGTGTGGTGATAATGGCGGCTGTACCAGGTGTCTCTGCCTCCATGCGGCAGCCTCCATCTTCTTGTGTTGGCAGGGTGTGGCATGCTGGGAATTGTAGTTTTCCTTCCTGTTCGGGCGTTACTGAATGGTTTCTGGGCAGTGTGTTGGGTGCTGGGAGTTGTAGTTCTCCTGGGCAGGCTCAATGTTCTCCCGCCGCCTGTCTGTGGTTATTGTGCCTCTTCTGGGATGTCCTCAGCTCTGTGCTGTGCACTGACAGTGTACCACCATGTCCTCAGTTCTGTGCTGTGCAGTGTACCACCATGTCCCCAGCTCTGTGCTGTGCACAGACATTGTGCTACCATGTCCCCAGCTCCGTGCTGTGCACAGACAGTGTACCACCATGTCCCCAGCTTCGTGCTGTGCACAGACAGTGTACCACCATGTCCTCAGCTCTGTGCTGTGCACAGACAGTGTACCACCATGTCCCCAGCTTCGTGCTGTGCACAGACAGTGTACCACCATGTCCTCAGCTCTGTGCTGTGCACAGCGTACCACCATGTTCTCAGCTCTGTGCTGTGCACAGTGTACCACCATGTCCTCAGCTCCGTGCTGTGCACAGACAGTGTACCACCATGTCCCCAGCTCCGTGCTGTGCAGAAACAGTGTACCACCATGTCCCCAGCTCCATGCTGTGCACAGTGTACCACCATGTCCCCAACTCCATGCTGTGCACAGACATTGTGCCACCATGTCCCCAGCTCCATGTTGTGCAGAGTGTACCACCATGTCCCCAGCTCCGTGCTGTGCACAGTGTACCACCATGTCTTCATCTTCGCGCTGTGCACAGACAGTGTACCGTATACTGTCTATGCACAGCATGGAGCTGGGGACTTGGTGGTACACTGTCTCCCACACCTTAAAATTGGTCTGTTCCTCATCCAGGAGAATCGGACGAGTGACATCCGTTTTTTGGTCCGTTTGGCAACTGCTGTGCGAGTGTCCGACATTTTTCTCGATTCTCAGATCACATCCGTGTGCAATCAATCGTGTTTTTTCTCAGCAGCTATTGCTGTATAATCATTTACAGGAACAGTTTACAGTGTTCTCAGCTACAGAATGATAATGTATCCGTGAAAAAAACAGATGCCTCTCGGATGGTTTGTGTGCTGTCTGTGATTTTGTTGGACCCATAGACTTGCATTGGTGAGTCTTGCGCGGGAATCGCAGACTGTCGCAGAATGTTGCAACTTTTTTCTCCTCCTGAATCTGGATGTGAAAAAAGTGTCCACACTCGTCAATGTGCTCTCAGAGATTGATTGCAATGCCATAAAATCACACATTGCACTCATCAGAGTTTCACGCCAGTGTGTCCGTACCCTAATACTAAAATCCATATAGTAATCCTACTGGTATGGGGAGGGTTTATGGCTCAGTACACACTCCATACTTTTTGCTATTTACCAATTAATGCTCTCTTGTCCACCGCACTGCAGTGTCAAAAGAGGACGACAGCGAGGTCGACAGCAACATGGCATCAGAGAGCCCCTGACCTCGAAACAGAAGATCCTCAGATCCCGGTATTGTGACATAATATTAAGAATAAAGGTTTTTTGCATTTATATTACACTATGAACTCCACAGTACAGCGGCGAAAATTGTTCCCGCCCCGGCCCTCCTTGAGTCCTGCTTGTTGCCATACACTGGGGTTGTGCAGAGGTGGCGGTGCACAGTGAGAACCCCAATAGGTGAGTGGCCATTTGGCCCTATACTTACCCCCCAATTGCACCCCTTCTTTTTGTGTTTTAGTATAGTAGTTATATTCTTGCATATAGGGGCAGACAGTGTATACTATGTATACTTTCGGATTATCAATAACCAAAGGGGCGGCAAAATTTTTCGACCGCCCCCGGCGCCACAAACAGTTGCTATGCCGCTGACTTGAGGTTTTTGTAATCTGCTATTCAGTCTTCTCTGAGTCTTCTTTTTTGCAAGTTAAACAATCCCAAATTCTGTAACCGTTCCTCATAGGACATGGTTTGCAGACCGGTCACCATTCTGGTCGCTCTTCTCTGAACTCTTTTCAGTTTGTTGATGTCTTTTTTAAAATGAAAAAGAGGAGTAGAGGGCGATAATGACTTCATATGATCTAGACTGGGTACTTCTGTAACTACATCCTAGAATTGTGTTTGCCTTTTTTCCTGGTGCATCATACTGTTGACTCATGTACAGTCTGTGATCTGTCAGTATACCCAAGTCTTTTGCTTAGCCCTATTCCTCACATTCTGTAAATGCTTTCTTAATTTTTCTTACCCCGATGTAGAACTTTACATTTTCACTGTTAAAAATCATTCTGTTAGTTGTTGCCCACTGTTCGGGTACCTTTACACGCCGCTACAACAGGCTGGATACAACCCGCTACTTCACGTGCACGAGCACGCACAAACGGTTACAAACGGTAAACGCACCACCTTTACACGCCGCCACAAGGTGCGCTACGCTACGTTACATCTATAGCTAGATACATCGCCGGGTGTCTCAAGTAGCCATCTGTAGCTCATCTTACCTCATTTACACACCGCTACAACAAGCTAATATGGGCGGACCTGGTGCAGCAGGGACAGCACATAGGCGTGCCACAATTGTGGATTACGAGACGTCCATACGCTGATAGGACAAAGCAAGAAACCCATGATTGGGCAGGCATCGCAGGAGGCTGTTTAATACATGACGCTCGAGCAATTGTGTAGTGTGACTGGTCAGCTCCTTAAATATGCCTCCCTATGCAGCGACTACCAATCGTCATGCAGGAGTTCCTCCAATGATCGCTGAAGGGGCGCGGTAACCCGGAGCCTGTGTCACGCCCTAGCTACATACCAGGTACATCGCCTGGTGTATAGACATCCCTTCGGTTCCTTCTTTACACGCCGATACAGCTCGCTACAACCGCCTGTGTAGCCATCTTTTCCGGGCAGTGCTCGGAAACAGATGTATCTGCTTCCGGCTGTCTCCTACCGTCTTCACACGCCGCTACTACGGGCTATATTGCCACTACAAGCTACATTTGTAGCGTGTAGCTGGTTGTATCCAGCCAGTTGTAGTGGCGTGTAAAGGTACCCTTCTAGTTTGTTTAGATCCTTTTGCATTTTCTCTCTTCTCTAGTATAAGCTATCCCTCCTAGCTTTGTGTCATCAGCAAAATTAATAGTTACCCTCAATTCATTCATCTTAATCATTGATAAAAATGTTGAACAACACAGGGCCCAGGACAGAGCTTGTCAATTCCATACTTGGTCATTTTTTCAATAAGTATGGTATGAGATACTTTGTCAAATACTTTGTTGGAATCAAGATATACTACTTCTACTATTCACTGATCCACCCAGTTAGTGACTGTCATAGATATAAATTAAGCTAGTCTGACATGACTTATTAGTTACAAACCCATGATGGCTCTTGTTAAACACTTCATTCTCATCCAGGCACTTGCATACATCTTGTTTAATGATTTGTTAAAAGATCTTTTCTGGTATAGTAGTCAAGCTCACAGCCTATACTTCACTGGGTCCACCTTTTTCTCCATTTTTAAGATAGGGACTATATTTCCTTTTCGGGGCTATATTTGCTCTTCTCCAGTCCTTGGGACTTCTGTTCTCCAAGAATTTTTAAAACTTACAAGAGGTTAAAAATTTTTCTCTACTATCTCCTTTAGTATTTAATTTCTGTTAGATAAGAATTCCCTCACTATCTCTCTGTTTATAGATAGCCTGGATTCCTCTATTTCCTTAATAGTACAGTGAAGATCAGTTGATGTTATATTTAGTTTCTGAGAGAAAACAAATGCAAAATAGGTCATGATCTGGTCAAGTGATGTGATTGCTATGGTGATCAGATCACCTGACTGCACTAGAGTGATGTGATCTGGTCACCGTAGCAATCGCGTTATCTGATTTGGTCACCTGACTTGGTTACTATGGTGAACAGATCAGCGATCTCCGGTCCGGGTGTACGGTAACTTGCTAAGGTTATTTGAGGTCACTTTTCAGGTTTGCATGGTGGCTTGTTATGAACCAATGACTCAGGAGTAACATTCGGATTCCGTAGAAGTCGTTGGTAACTGTGCTGACCGCAATCCCTGACTGCACACCGCAACTAGAAGTAGCCGTAGGATATAACTAACCAAACCTAGACACCTCTGCACAGCCGGAGAACTAACTGCTCCTAAAGATGGATGTAGGAAAAGCTATATTGCCTCAGAGCAGAACCCCAAAAGAATAGCAAGATCCCCACAGATATTAACTGGGAATCAGAGAAGGAAAACAAACACAGACAGAGTATAAGGTTTAGCAAAAGAGGCCAAACTAGCTATATAGGAAAGACAGGAGCAAAAACCACCAACAGCAGATATTACAAAAATTACCCTGAGTCACTAAGACTCGGCGACAACTATATCTGCAGACTTCAAATAAATCAAATGCCAGCAGAACTGGAAATAACAGATAATAGTGAATGGTAAAATTCCCAGGAAGAAAACGTCCTATCTGAGAGCAGATAAACAAATATACAGACTAGATAGCAACCCACAGCTCAGAATAAAACAAAACATAAGCAGATCCTTAAGCACACAAAGTGTGCCACAAAATATCAAAAAACCATTCACTTATCTTGCAAAGATCTCCACAGAGCAGAAGAAACCAGAGAGATCTGAACTCCTCCAGTAACAAAAGACAACTGGCAAGGATTGATCCACGTCCAACCATTATATGCTCCAAGAACCAGATTGCCAATCACCCTCACCTGTGAAGCCCACACAGTCAGCTGCATCACCAGCAACAACCACCGGAGGGAGCTCCAATGAATTCACAACAGTGGCTTACCTGAACAGTGACCTCAGATGGCCTCAGTGAATCACCGCACATCCTAACTCGAGCTCGCAGCTGGTTCATTCAGTGACTGGAGGCTGTGATGAGGATGCTGTATTTTTCATCACAACCTCCATTCAACAAGGCATGTAGAGGATCTGAGAAGGGGTTTGAGGGTAAAGGGTTATTAAGATAGTGTTGCTAAATGTCTTTGTGCTTTTTTTCTAATAATTTTTTTTCTATGTGTTGTGTCTTTTTTACTATTTACTTTAAATACTAAATGGTTGAGTCTAACTTAGCTCGACATTAACAATTCGGCTTACCGCCAGCTGGTAATACAAAGCCGGCATTAACTCCTTATTACCCAGCATGCCACCGCCACCAGGGCCACTGGATGAGCTAGGTAAAGCACCTGAAAATGGCACTACGATGAATGTGCCAGTTTTAGGGTCTGCTGTGGGCTGCTATTCTTTAGTGTTGGGTTGCCCTACAATGATGGGCCCGCACCTCACCAGCCCTCAGCTGCCTGGTTTTACTTTGGCTGTCTATTAAAAATAGGGCAGAACCCTATGCATTTTTTTTGCCAGCCAAGGTAAAAATAGACAGCTGAAAATGGCAGCTCATAGCTGTCAGCTTTATCTGTGCTGAGACTTAAAAATACAGCCGCACCCTATGCATTTTTTCCCAATATTTATTTATTTTACACCCTCTGACATCAGGTTGGTTGCAATACACTAATGTGTATGACAACCAAGCACAAACACCATCTAGATTGTGAAAATGCAGTCTAATTGCAACAGCCAGTCACAGATGCTCTTTCAGAGCATGAGCATCTGTGATTGGCTGCTGTAGAGTCAGAGAGATGAATATGCAGAAAGGTTAATGGCGGAATCAGAAGTGAGTTAGAGGAAACATGGGAAAGTGGACCTGAAAGCAAGCAAGCAGAGGGAGCTAGGTAAGATGATTTGTGTGTGTCTGTGTGTCCGTCTGTGTTTGTCAGCTTTGAATCCTTTGAAGGTGTTTTCTATTCTTTGTTTAATGTTGCCTGCCATTGATTTCAATGGTGTTTGGCAAATTGTTCATCCAAATGGAGGTTGTGTCCAGGTGCAGATGTCCATTTGACCCTTTTTTGGTATCTTCCTTCAGTTTAAGTGGGTTCTGAATCTTCTCTGTCACTGTAAAATTCCCTCATGTGTAGTCTCCTGAAGACATATTTTCAGTTTTTTCACACTATTTTGTTAAGTATTTAATTCCACATGTGTTAATTCATAGTTTTGATGCTTTCAGTGTGAATCTACAATTTCCATAGTCATGACAATAAAGAAAACACTTTGAATCAGAAGGTATGTCCATACTTTTGGTCTGTACTGTATATACATGTGCAGGGTTGAATAAGCAGAGATTAGTGATCTGTGTTGAGAAGGGTGAAGAGCATGTGGGGCAGTAAACATCAAAGTTCAGAGATAATATGTGTGATAGCTTTATGGTTCTTTGATCCAAGATTTGAAGTCTCCTCAATTGATGAAAAAAGACATAAATCCATGGGACACATTCATTCCTGCTCTGAATGTGTCAAAAGACATCATCTGTTTATATTCCCAGACTCTCTTGATCCTTTGGGATTTTAAATGACTTTTCAAAACTAATATTTTCATATCCATTATGGTGTGATCAGGGCTACAGAAATGTTTTGGCACAGGTAAATTAGTCCTTCTTTCTTTTATTGTGTGGCGATAAGAATTCATTCTTGTTCTAAATTTCTGCCCAGTCTCACAGAATCCAATATTTTTCCATCTACTGTCTAACACGGCACAAACATTTTTTACCTTATCTTAATGTTAAAGTCATTGTATTGTCCCATGTGAAAATATCCTAACATGAGTAAAATAGCTGTATTTTATGCTTATTTCATAAATTGGAAATATTCGAAAGCACAAAATAAAAATGTAAATGACATAAATGAATGAGAACACTGATCAATATTAGAGGACACTTTCAGATACCTGCAAGTTATTGGTGTTAATCTGCCACCTGGTGCTAATTTCTTTAATTATCTCACAAACCCTATTTAACTGTAACAGACATAAAAGAAAAAATGGAATTATGACCGCGTTACCATCCAAATAAACAACTCGTGATGAAGATAATGATTGTGATTCTATTGTCTACGCGTTTCAGAGTGCTCTGGCCTTTTCCTCAGGAAAAATTCACAGTTGTACATCTGTACAAATAATTATCTTCATCACTAGTTGTGTGTTTGGATGATAGCGCGGTCATAATTCCATTTTTTCTTTTATGTCTGTTACGATTGATACCGTGGAAGATTGCTGCAGACCATCAATATTTGGATATCAAAAGGATATCACAGGTGAACAAAGTGGTTATGACTCTCACAACCATACATTGTGAGCAACTCCAAACTAATTTTAATTGATATGTAACACGGGTAACGCCCTATATTGCACCATTTTGTTTTCCAGTTACTTGTTTAAACCATATTTAACTGACAGCCTAATTTTCCAGTTTGAAGTCACTTATCAAAAATAGTATGCCATTCCAAAGTGACTGAAACCCTCTGGCAGCACGTTGTTTAGATGAAAGCCAAAGGGTTCACCCTATCTGCTGTAACAACACAAGTTGGTTGTTCCAAGTCTGTGATTTCTTGAATATTACATCTTTACAACATCACAACCTCTTTAAAGTCTCCCAAGAAGGTTGGTCACCCATTGAAAGAGAGGACAGGATAAGGCTGAGAATCTCCATGGGTAATGGTTTTAACACTGCAGTTTGAATAGCTCATCAGCTCAAAAGGAACAGGGTAAGGATATGTCTCATCATACAGTGTCATGATGTTTAAGAGCATTTGGACTGAAAGCCCACTTTGGAGTGACCAAACCTCTCATTAGCAGAAAGAATCAAAAGGCTAGACTCACCTTTGGTGAGGAGCATTTGTGTGGACAGAGGAGAAGTGGTACACAGTTCATTTTAGTGATGAAAGCCAGTTTAATTTATTTGGGTCTGATGGGAAACATTGTTTGTTGACAAACTGGGAAAAGACTGAACCCAAAGTGTGTAAAGAAGTCAGTGAAAGGTGGTGGAGGAAGTGTCATGGTTTGGGGGATGTTTTCTGCTGCTGGAGGTTGGACCTCTCATTCAGCTACAAGGCAGAGGTAATGAAAGTGTGGATCAGAATCTTCTTCTACAACACTTGGTTCCTTACTTGAGGGAAGAAGGCGGGTGTGTCGGTCTGAAGAGCGCAAAACTAAAACCCACCCCTTGCTCTGCCGAGTTCATCCAAAGTGCCGCAACCTAGTCTGGAAAGTCCTGAACTGATTAACTGTTTAACAGCTGGCTGCAATTCACTAGGGGTGGCCCCGAAAATGTCTGCCTCATCCAGCGACGATGATATAACTTTCACTGACCCGGTGAATTACCCAGAAGCGACTATGGCTGCATCCAGTAGCACCACCAGCACACCGGTGTGCCGTAGCCCCGATCATGCCGATCTCGCTCCCATACATCCCGGGTGCCAAGTGGTTGCCCCAGAATGATGGCTGCCCCAATACGTCAGCGGTCTTCAGAAGAAAAATCACTAGCGTCCTGGACATGTAAGCGATGACCAGTCAGCAGCGTGCTGCTGTGGTAATCAGACAGTTAACTGGTGCAGCAGAGAAAGAAAGTGAGTCCTGGTCCATCGCTGAACGGGAATCAGTGGCTATAATATTTGATAAGTTAAGAGCTACTTTCGGAGATTGTAATGAGGCTGACATAAGGATGCTCTTTTATCATTGCTACAAGAAGCGGGGGATGATATAAGAACCTATGCCTGGCACCCGGAAAATATGCAGAGGGGGTGGAGCTATATGGGGATTGCCGTCCACTGCATGCTGCCCACAGGATCTCCCGGCTGAAAGACAGCACCCCCCCTCTTCCCACTTCTCAATCACGGCCGCAGGCGCCTGATAGCTCCATAACCCCCCCCCCCCCGCTCCTCAAGCCGCCGGCGCCTGACAGCACCCCCATCCCCGCTCCTCAAGTTGCTGTCGCCTGACAGCACCCTTCCCCCACCCGCTCCTTGTCTCAATACTGGCAAATATTCTTTTACAAAAAAAGCACTGCTGGCGCCTGCAAGAAGCACTGCGCGCCCTTAAACAAGTCAGCCCTGCCAGTGTACCAAGTGATGATAAACTGTTAATCGAGCAATTCACCAGGGGACTATTATTCCCTGAGGACAATAATACTGTGCGCTGGTGGTCACTAAGCCACCCGGGAGCTGACTTTAGCACTTTAAAGGACATGGCCATAAAAGGGTTGCGGCCAGTGGAGACACCTGAAGCTACCCCAACACCGGTACCCGTACCTGCGGCTGAGAACAGTGTGCAGTCTACTCCACCTGACAAATATGACTCTTTGCGTGCTGAGATGCATCAGATGAGTAAGAACTTAAATAGAGTCATGGAAGCCCTGCAACTGCAACAAGGGCCAAAACCCGCACCAAAACCACAACAAAAACCTCAACCGTTGATCCAGCTTGCTGACAGTCCAGAAGATGTTCCATGGATGAGAGCAAGACAAGCTACAGCGTACAGAGGAAGGACCACCGACTGTTACAGCTCCACCGGAGACCCTATCTGCAGTCGTTGCAACAGAGCTAGCCACATCGCTAGAAGCTGTCCTTTAAACGACCAGTCCTTGGGGGCAAAGCCCAAACCTCAGGTGTAACTCAACAGGGCCCCACCACCTGGTACAAGACCTTCATCGGACAAAGACCGTTCCTGTCCATTGTACTAGACGGCATCCCAACACCTGCTCTACTGGATACCAGGTCACAGGTGACTACCATCCCCTATATCCTTTATACAAAGTACTGGTCTGATGCAGAACTTGAACTACCTGCCTTAGACTTTACCCTCAGTGCGTCCAATGGTGAACCACTTACTGTGGTGGGGGTTAGAGAAGTGCCAATAAAGGTGGGGAGGGTAGAATTGCAAGACCAAGGGATTATTGTGGTAGCAGAAGCAAGTAACGCTCGGGATCCTTACATAATCCTTGGTACTAATGTTGTTAGCAATTGCTTGGGTGAAGTGTTGTCTTTGCTTCAACAGATTGCAGATACTGCCAAACCTTGTCAGAAGAAGGTTTTTCAGCGTAAGATAAGATCCCTCCTGCAACATAAACAGGTAAAATTTACAGGTGGTAAAATTGGTACAGCTCGGGTGACAGACCCGTTTCCTGTTATAATCCCTCCAATGAGTGAGATGATGATTTGATGTCAAGCAGCTATAGGTCTAAGAGGGCAGGACTATCAGGCATTAGTGGAGCCCATCAGCACAGAACATAGACCTACACTCTTGATAGTCAGGGGGGTGGTCGATGTACACAATGGGAGAGTACCAGTTCGCATCTTAAACTGTGGCAGTGAAGAGGTCAAATTACCCAGGTATGCCTCTGTTGCTAAATTGTACACAGTTAATAACGATGAGATCCAGGCAGTGGGACCCTTACCCCAAGCTAATGGGGCCGAACCTGATGATACAACAGGGCCACTGGAGGACTGGTGCCAGCAACTCCATGTAGGAACCGACATCACTCTTGTGTACGAAAAGCAAGGTGTTTACCGGGTAGTCAGAGAATTTGAGCAAGTGTTTAGTAAGCATCCACTTGACTTTGGTAGGATAAAAGGGGTGCAACACCATATCCCCACAGGAACACATCCACCCAGCAAAGAGCGATACAGGCCTATTCCACCTGCACACTATCAGAAAGCCAAAGAAATGTTACAGGACATGAAGGACGCAGGGGTTATATGAGATAGTTGTAGTCTCTGGGCAGCCCCATTGGTCCTAGTCAGAAAGAAAGATGGCAGCATGAGAATGTGTGTAGATTACAGGCAAATAAATCGCATAACATGGGAACATGGGACTTGTGTTTCACCTAGTAAAGCTTCCTACAGGTAAAGCTGGGCATCCAGGGCAGCGTTGAGTGGGCAGTTCGGAGTAGGGGCTTGGGCCGAGGTAATGGATAGTAAAACAGTCTCTACGGAGCACGGGAACAGGGAGGATGCCCAGCTGAGCTTCCACAGAGAGTGGGTATAAGGCCTCCTTAAAGTTCTCTGTCCTGTTGTTGAAGCCCTGCCCATGTATAGCCTGGCTAGCCTCCTCACTTCTCTCTCTCCTCCTGTGCGGTCTGCGGGTTACCCTCCATGATCACTGTTGCCCTATCCTCACTACAGTGTCTGGCTCCCTTTATATTGAGTACGCAGGGGGACCGGGTGACTGAAGTCTCCACGGTGTGTCGGGGTTTTCTGCTGGCTTGAAGCACTACTGCAGGTGCGGATCCCCGAAGTCCGGTGTTTAACTGGGCAAACCTCCACTGGCTCCTCTACTCCCACTGTTCTCTGTACTCCTCACCTTTCGATCCCACTCCTGGGCCTGGCTAAACGGCAGAAGGGCTACTCCAGGTCACTGGTTCAGGCCTAGCACTGCACCGCACACCAGGACGTCTTCGCAGCTTTCCTAGCGTCTGTGTAACGCCTCCCCCAGCACCAGTATATATAGGGGATCTTGCCTAAAGTCAGCAAGTTGAGCTCCCTCTACTGTTCTGGGGTGGAAGGTGTTGTTTGTAGGTGGTACCCTGCGTGGAAATCCATTCATGCACTAGGGAAATCTGTGGTTACCTGTGGGAGCAGGGTGCCACAATAGACAGAGATGAGGGAGGAAATGTAGGGAGGTCATGCACTGTGAAGAGCTTTGTGGGTGAGAACAAGCTGTTTGAAATTAATTCTGTAGTGTATGGGCAGCCAGTGCAATGGATGGAACAGAGCAGAGGCATCTGATTAACGATTGGCCAGGTAAGTGATCCTGGCTGCTGCATTAAGAATGGACTGGAGAGGGGAAAGTTTAGAGAGGGGGAGACTGATTAATAGAGAATTGCATTGGTCAAGGCGGGAATGAATTAGGGCCACGGTGAGGGTTTTTGTTGTTTCCATGGAGGGAAAGGGGCGGACTCTGGAAATGTTCTTCAGGTGTAAGCGACAGGAGCGGACAAGAGAATGTGTGTGGGAGGAGAAGGAGAGATCAGTGTCAAACATAACTCCCAGACAGCGAGCCTGCTGCCTAGGTGTTATCGTGGTGCTGCACATTGAGAGGGAGATGTCAGATTTAGGGAGGTTAGTGGAGGGCGGGAGCAGTAGAAGTTCAGTTTTGGAAAGGTTGAGTTTCAAATAGCAGACATGATGTTGGAAACTACAGCTAGACAGTCATTTGTTTTCTGTAATACAGCAGGGGTAAGGTCAGGGGCTGAAGTATAATTGCGTGTCATCAGCATAGAGATGGTACTGGAAGCCAAAACTGCTGATGGTGTGTCCAATCGGGGCCGTATAGAGAGAGAAGAGGGCCAAGAACTGAACCCTGAGGGACCCAATAGTGAGAAAAAGAGGGGAGGAAGTGGAGCCAGCGAATGATACACTGAAAGAACTGTCAGAAAGATAGGAAGAGAACCAGGAGAGAGTGGTGTCCTTTATGCCGATGAAGTGCAGCATAGAGAGTAGGAGATGGTGGTCAACAGTGTCAAAAGCTGCAGAGAGATCAAGAAGAATAAGCAGAGAGTGGTCACCACTGTATGGGCATATGTATACAATTGTTGCTCTGTGGGTGCACTTTGATACGGTGCCACACAAAAGGTTGATACATAAAATGAGGGCAATGGGGATAGGGGAAAATATGTGTAAGTGGGTTAAGAACTGGCTTAGTGATAGGAAACAAAGGGTGGTTATTAATGGAACACACTCAGAATGGGTCACAGTTAACAGTGGGGTACCACAGGGGTCAGTGTTGGGCCCGCTTCTATTTAATATATTTATTAATGACCTTGTAGGGGGCATACAGAGTAGAATCTCAATATTTGCAGATGACACTAAACTCTGCAGGGTAATCAATACAGAGGAGGACAATTTTATATTACAGGAGGATTTATGTAAACTAGAAGCTTGGGCTGCTAAATGGCAAATGCGCTTTAATGGGGATAAATGTAAAGTCATGCACTTGGGCAGAGGAAACAAAAGGTATAATTATGTGCTTAATTGTAAAACACTGGGCAAAACTGTCACTGAAAAAGACCTGGGTGTATGGGTAGATGACAAACTCACATTTAGTGGCCAGTGTCAGGCAGCTGCTGCAAAGGCAAATAAAATAATGGGATGCATTAAAAGAGGCATAGATGCTCATGAGGAGAACATAATTTTACCTCTATACAAGTCACTAGTGCGACCACACTTAGAATACTGTGTACAATTCTGGTCTCCGGTGTATAAGAAAGACATAGCTGAACTAGAGCGGGTCCAGAGAAGAGCGACAAAAGTCATTAGAGGGCTAAGGGGTCTGCAATACCAAGACAGGTTATTAAACTTGGGGTTATTTAGCTTGGAAAAACGAAGGCTGAGGGGTGATCTTATAATAATGTATAAATATATGAGGGGGCAGTACAGAGACCTTTCTAATGATCTCTTTACTCTTAGGCCTGAGACTGGGACAAGGGGGCATCCTCTACGTCTGGAGGAAAGAAGGTTTAATCATAATCACAGACGCGGATTCTTTACTGTAAGAGCAGTGAGACTATGGAACTCTCTGCCACATGATGTTGTAATGAGTGAGTCACTACTAACATTTAAGAAGGGCCTGGATGCCTTTCTTGAAAACTATAATATTACCAGTTATATATACTAGATTCTTTGATAGGGCGTTGATCCAGGGAATTAGTCTGATTGCCATATCTGGAGTCAGGAAGGAATTTTTTCCCCCAATGTGGAGTTAAGTGTTGCCACATGGGGTTTTTTTTGCCTTCCTCTGGATCAACATGTTAGGCTATGGGTTGAACTAGATGGACTTAAAGTCTTCCTTCAACCTTAAAAACTATGTTACTATGTTACTATGTTACTTTGTCAATCTGAGTGTAAACATGGAAACAGGTTGTGTAGGGGCTAATGTTTAAAGTTGTTGCTCTGAGGGTGAACTTTGTCAATTTTGGCTGTGAGTCGGTCAATTATGGAAACAGGCTGTGAATGGGCCTAGGTTTAAAATTGTTGTTCTACAGGTGAAATTTGTGAATCTTGACTGTGAGTGGATCAACTGTGGGAACAGGCTGTGAAGGGGCCTAGGTTTACAATTATTGCTTTGCGAGTGAAACTTTTCAATCTTGGCAGTGAGTGGGTAAACTGTGGAAACAGGCTGTGTAGGGACCTATGATTAAAATTGTTGCTCTGCGAGAGAACTTTGTCAGTCTAGGCTGTGTGGGTCAACTATGGAAGCAAGCTCTGTAAGGGCCCTTTGGAAAATTGGTGCTCTGTGGGAGATTTCTGTCAATATAGGCAGTGGGGAAATGTGTGTCGCCTTGCGCTGCTTGGAGTACTCCAAGAACATGGCCGGCACTGATTACTTGCAGCGAATGGCCAACTTGATCACAAATCCCACTACAAGTTTTTTTAAGGGAACCTGTCAGCTTTATAATACTAGTCTAATCATCCCTGTCTGAGCTCATAGTGTAATGTGAAAGGTGAAAAAAAAAGCATTTATACACTTACATTTTCTCATGTAAATGAGGCACAGTCTACATCTTGGAGACTGTAGTCTATCTGGCAGGTTAATAACATTTCAGCCTTATGTTAGAACATATTGAGAGACCTGATGTGATGTCATAGCCATGTGACTACAATAAGCGGAGCTAAGTCCCCATAAGACATAATAACTTTGATTGCTTAGCTCTGCCCACTATGGTCACATGATCGTTACATCACACAGGTCCTTTAGCCATGCAAGTTAATAGTGAGTTAACTATTATCCTGCCAGACAGTCTACCTCCTCCAAGGTGTAGACTGAAATGTAACAGTATATATGCTTTTTTTCACCGTTATCATTACACTATTAGCTCAGAATAGTATTATGAAGATGTAGGTACAGATAGTGATAACTGGGGGGCATAAACGACCTGACAGGTTCCCTTTAACTGTAGCGGCTGGAGTCTACGATCCGTGAGCTGATGTTTTTGTTCTGTGGAGGAACTGTAAAATCAGGCAGGATAATAATGTGCTGGGCACTCTCTCTGTATACATATCATGTAATACTGTGCACTTTTTGGAGGGTGAGGCAAAGAATGAGGAAAGCATCAAATAGTGGACATGAACATGGTGCTGCTGCTGGTGGTGGAGCTGCTCCAGGGTGATGATGTAGTATATCCGTGCCAGCTATGAGTCCAAATAAATACCTTCCTTTGGTTCACCCATGCCACAGGACACTCTGCATCATTCCCTAGTAACACTGCATAAACGGTGAAGCCAGAGCATGTTTAGGTAGTTTGAGATCGGCTGCCTGAGAGTGCCTCCAGTTCTTTCACATTGTCTTCCAACTGGTTCTCTGCTGAAAGCACTGAGTTTGCACCTGAGGACCATGGGCATCTTTCTTAAACATAACTGCCTCGCAAACCAGCCAAGCAGTGTGAGACGAAAGTCAGGCACCAGTCACTTCTGCTTTTTCATGACTCCATGACCATCCAATTTAAAATTGTTGCTCTGTGACAGATCTTTGCCAATCTTGGCTATGAGGGTCAGTGGTGAATACAAGCTCTGTAGAGGCATTTTTTTTTAAATTGGTGCTTTGGAGGGAAATATGCCAATATATGCTGTCTGTGTCAACTCTGAAGGCAAGGTCATTTGGGGCATTTTGGAAAATATTTGCTCTTTGGGTAAACTGGGCTAATATAGCTTGTATAAGTCAACAGTAAATACAGGCTCTGTAGAGGCATTTTTTTTAATTTGGGGGGGAATCTAGAAATATAGCCTATGTGGGTGAACTGTGGAAACAGGCTATGTAGGGGCCTTCTTATAAAATTGTTGTTCTCTGGTGGAACTCTAGCAATATCGGTTGTCTGTGTCAAGTCTCAAAACTGGCTCTGTAACTCTCAGAGTTGCACTCATTCAGGCACAACTCTATCAGGTGAGTCTTTCTGATTAAAAGGTTCACTTGCACTTCTCTTGAAGCTGGTTCACGCAAGGAGAGCCTCGGTTCGTATCGATTGGCATTAGAGATGAGTGGATCAATCTGCAGAGGATCAGGATCAAGTTTGAGTAAAATTTCCTTAAATTCACAGTGTCACATGAATTCAAATATTTTTAAAATCGATTTGCGGTTTGCAAAAAGAAAACTTGACCGATACTACAGTAGTTCCCACACTGAGAAATCTGCTCTAAGCTTGTGGGCCGTAATCCTATTTCTCCTGAATGTTACTGCCTGCCTGTAATTGATCAGTTTCATACAGGGAGACTATGTTTATACTCCCAGTGAAAACCTATTGATAATTAGAGATGAGCAAACTTTTCTGAACAAGGTTTGCCAACTTAAAGTTCAGCACCAACATTGACGATTTGGTTCGTCATTGGAAAACCTGAGCAATTTACTGAAAAATCAGCAAACCCAGCTTTGTTAGGGGAAACATTTGAAATTTTAAAATGGCTGTAAAAACGTTCCTTGAAGGCTTGGTGCAAAAACGCTTCCCAGAAGACCCGGTGGCTGACCTAAAGCTAGCTGAGTTTACAGCCATCGGGTCTATGAGTTTCTTTCAACATGATGAATTTAAGGGAACTTTAAAATACATTTTTAAGCTTCTTTGAGTTGTTGGGACACCTGCAGGTTGTGAACCTTTGGAAGAGTGCCTGATGTGCCAGCAGCTGTGAAATACAGGAACCTTAAAATCTCCTTTAAACAACCCTTTAATGAGTTTTTAATCTTTTTTTAGAGAGAAAACTTTTGTAATTGCAGTGGATCAGTAGCAGCAAGGCCACCTATTCTATACATATCTTCCAGCAATTCAGATAAAAGTAGCATATGTCCATTATATGTTTAATAGTGATGAGCGAGCACTAAAATGCTTGGGTACTCGATGCTCGGGTGCTCAAGCGAGCACCGAGCCCAATGCAAGTTAATTAGTGACAGGCTCCACCCACAGACATCCAGCTATAAAACGAGTGTTTCTGGGAAAGGGCGGGAGGGGGGCTTTTTCACATTGTCACAGCATAAAACACCTTGCTGTGCCCACCAGAGGGACCCTAACAATCAATCTGCTCTCTGTGAGGTGCCAGCTCACAGTGTGCACTGAAGGGATCTGTGAATTTGTGTCAGATCGATAATTATTAGTGAAGAGTCTGAGCATCTCGGCGGAGCTCGGTGCTCGCCGAGTATCCCGAGTACTGGGTACTCATGTGAGTAACAAGTAGCGCCGAGCATGCTCGCTCATCTTTAATGTTTAACAATCATGGTGTTCACACTTTTAAAACACAATATGGATATTGGTCCTTGAAAATGTGGCATCCCTTTATTTCCTTTCCTTCCATACATTTAGAATACAGATTTTTTTCATGTGCACAAGTGTGTTATAGCATCAATCTTGGACCTGTCTGTGCAATTGCCCACTAGCCTTATTTAACATTCCTGCTGATTTGATGGTAAGTAGTGATGGGCGAACCCACCGATGTTTGGGTTTGGTGTACTCGCTAGGATTTTTTTTTTAAAGTTCAAATTTTGGGCCAAATGTGACTCGAACTTGAGTCCGACCTCAGACGATAAAGTTATGAGATGGGGGCTGGGGGTTGTAAAAGAAAAGAAAATGGTTATTAAACAACAGCATCATACTTTTCAGTGTCTAGTCATACCGCATGCTTATACTTCTGGGCATAAATTGTCTTGCTTCTCTCACTCACTTACAGCTGGGATTTGGGTGCCATGTGATGCACTTCATAGGGTCATCTGAGGTCTACGTGGACATGGCTCAACTGTGAACTTGGATCACCTTTCTCAAGGCACCCCATTGTCAGTGTCAGCCTGCTATTTGCTGTGAGCAGACGTTTGTATGCTCACAGAGATGTAGCAAAGCTTACCATATTCACCTGTGGATTTATTATTGGAAGGTTTACTTTTGAAAGTGTAATTAAAGATGGGAACCAGGGATGTGTTTTGTGTTTATTTAAATTAAAATATTTATTTTCTTTGTGTTGTGTTTTGTTTATATTTGGTAGAAATTCATAGTGGCCAGGTCTAATATTGGCCTGACACTATGAATTTAGGGCTATGTGCCAGCTGTCAATACAAAGCTGGCATTAACCCCTTTATTACCCAGTGTTCCACCCCCACCAGGTCTGCTGGAAGAGGTGGGTAAAGAACCTGAAAATGGTGCTACAAAAGAATGCTGAATTTTCAGGTACAGCTGTGTGCTGCAATTTTCAGAGTGTGGGGCCCAGAATGCTTGGGCCCTTACCACACTGAGAATCCTAGGCCCCATTTTACCTTGACTGGCCATCAAAAATACGGCTAAGCCCACACATTTTTTAAATTATTTATTTAAATAATTAAAGAAAAATAATGGCCTTCCCTGTATTTTGATCAACAGCCAAGGTAAAGGCAAGCAGCTACAGGTTGCTGTCTGCTTTTTCTGCTCTGAGAATCAAAAATACACAGAATTTTTTTTCAATCATTTATTTATTTTTACAGTACTGTGATGTTAGTGAATAGTTGAGGGGCCCAACAGCCAATCACAGAGACTGTCACAGTGAAAGGGCATCTGTGATTGGCTGCTGGAGTAACCTGACACCAGCCCATTCATTCTAGCATGTAGAATGTATGGCCAGTTTCCAGATTACTCCAACAGTCAATCACAGACACCCATTCTCTGTGACAGTGTCTGTGATTGGCTGTTGGCTCTTCTGCAGTGAATATCCAGTAGACAGGGAGTACAGGTGGCAGAACGCAGTAAGTATGATTCTGCCATTTAATAACTATTTTCTTTCTTTTTACAGTCTCCCGCCCCCAAACCAAACCCAAACTTTAACACAGACTTCCTAGGGAAGTCCGTGTTCGGGTTCTGTGCCCAAACACTAGGTGTTTGTTATGGACCATGAACTTCTTAACAGTTCAGGTTCGCCCATCACTAGTGGTGAGCTAAAAACTATTTTAATTTTCTTATTTCTCCTCCAAATGTGTCAGGCTTCATTAATCAATACCTCCAACCACAAACCCAGGAGTTACTTGTGACATTTTGAATGGGATATGTAATCCAGGTGCCTTCTGCAGTTCACCCCTGGAGGGATTAATGAGGAGCTAGGCAACAAGATTGGGCAAACAATAGTATCCCCTAAGTGAATGGGTCCTGGTGTTGGAAGAGGCAGGACCCTAGGAAAAGGAAAGACTCATCACTGTGGAGGCCAGCGACATCTTGGGATTGCCGTACAATGCAGAAACACTGTGTACCATGTGCCTGCAGTCCGCACTTTGTAGACCTGATGGATCCATCCTAAGGCATGCCAGCTGTGGAGGAGCTAATTTTCCTCACCACCCCAAGGGCAGAGGGGGCTTCACCACAACAGTTACAGCCGGCAGAGGAAATGCCAAATATGTAAGCTGGAGGGAGTATGACCGCGCACCCTGCATTGGGCCTGATTTGCAGGAAGGTCAGGATCCAGTGCTAGTCCCACATGCCTCAAGAGGTCTCCTGAGAGTGGTTGCAAGGCTCTCATTGCAACCAATTTCATAAGAAATGTATCCAGGGCAGTTGATGATCTTCTTCCAGAAAAGGGGTTTTGGGTTCCTACTTGAAGACGTGACTAGTGCTATGTCAACCGGTCCATTCTGCAGCATGACCATTTGGTTTCCCAACTCCTCACCCTCTATGTTGGGGACGTGGTCACCTTCATTATTATTATTATTATTATTATTATTATTATTATTTATACAGCACCATTGATTCTGTGGTGCTGTACATGAGAAAGGGTTACATACAAACAAGTTAAAAATACAATGAACAAACTAACAGTCACTAGCTGAAGTTGCCCACCCCACTACTAGAAGTCTCTGTGGAGGTATCCAGGGGGCAACAGGAATCCTTGAGCCCTTCCACTACAACTAAGGCTCTCCCTTTACCCTCTATCAAGCATAATAGAATGGGTCACATCACAGGAAGCATCCCCCATATGCTAGGAGAGCAGGCACTCAGTCACTGGTGACAGTGTGGCAAGAGGTGCCATCACAAAGATTACTGTAGTTCTGACTCAAGGGGTTACACAAGGGCTATCCTGCAAGTTTGTATTGCACTGCACTCCCTTAAGTTACCATCCTCACACATGCTGTCTCATGATACCAGCGAGTTATACCTGCTGCATCTTGCATAATCGTGAGATAGCGAGTGTTACGAGCCCTAACACAACTAAGGTTATCTCAGGTCACACAGTAGGATTCCCTGCTGTGTGATACCCGCTGTGTAACCTGAGACAACCTCAGTGAAGTCACAGATCCAGGGAAGGTGTATAGGTGGTCCGCGCTGCTCAAAATAATCAGTCAAAAGTCTTCAAATAAAACCCCCTTCTTTATTTCCACCTACGCATTTCGGTACCACTCCGGACACCGTCATCAGGGCAGCTTTCAGCTATATGCCATCAAAACTAGTTGTGGGTGCACACAACTAGATCAGGTGAGTGCACCTCTGTGTGACCTGTGTGCATAGTCAGTGTTGCATTGATAGGGCACTATTGCGCCCCTATGTCTCCTTTTTTCTTTTCTATAGTTCAGTGAAGTCACGGCTTGTCATACTGATGGGAGCCGTGCAGTGCTTGCTGCCCCACCGTATGGGGTATGCAGTCACTGATCTTGCCTCCCATATGCTTGAACAACTTCAGGATTTATTTGGGTTTCATTTTTGTTTTGTTTTTTTCAAAAATGTTTACATGCTTGTTTTTGTTGTTGAGTATAATGGGAGACTTTTAAAAAATGGATTTTAATGTAAAAAAAAGGTGAAAGAGGAATGCATTATGGAGCTTATTTTCAATTTAAATATTTATTACTGTGGTTATTTGTGTCCTTACTGATCAGGTATCTGATCAAAGCCTCTACATTACTAACGTCTGGGCTTGATGTCAGCTGACATTACCCAGCTGGCATCAACTCAAATACCATTACCCCATTTACCAATGCACCAGGACAGCAGGAGAGCTGGGATGCTGGGATGAAGCCCCAGGGGTGGTGTATCGAATGAAGACACCACTCCTGGGCCAGCTATGTTAATATTTTAAAAATTACTTGAGTTTTTAGCTGTCCAAGTGGATGGATGGTTGGATGGATACATGGATGGATGAATAGATAGACATGTAGAAAGAATAGATAGATAGATAGATAGATAGATAGATAGATAGATAGATAGATAGACAGACAGACAGACAGATAGCTACTTTTTCTAATAATTTATTTTTAAATAATTAAATACGGTAATGTGAATAAAAAGGCTTAAAAAATCCATTTTGGATTACCAGCCAAGGTAAAGCCGACAGCTGGGGTCTAGTATTCTCAGTGTGGGAAGGACCATATTTCATGAGGCCTCACTACACTAAAAAAGCAGGCCACAGCTACACAAGATCTGGCACCTCCATAAAATGCACCACTCTTGGTGATTTGCCCAGCTCTTCCCGCTGCCCTGGTGCCATAATAGAAAAAGTTAATGAGACAAATGAGCTGCTATAATGGTCTCAAATCACTGGATATAGCCGTGCCTGGACATCGCTGTGAATTATCGTCGGAGCTGGGTATGTTTGGGGCTTAATAAATAGGTGAAAGCTGGCTGTCTGGGTAATTTAATTACAATAAAGGATTATTCTTTGTGTTTAAACTCAGACAGAGGAATTTTCTCTGTAGCTGTGCTTTTTTTAACTACAGTATTTACTCACCAGATTGGTAATGTGGGGGGTATCATAGACACCTCAACATTAACAATCCAAGATCTTATGATAGCTGACAATACTAATTATCTTCTATTACCCTGTTTACCACAGCAGCAGGGCAGCGGGAAGAGTCAGGAAGAAGCAGATATGCTGCTTCTAAAGAATGTGCAATATTCTGGGGTGGCTGCGAGCTGCTATTCTTAACCTGTGAGGGGGCAATAACTATGTGCCTCCCAAGGGTAAGAATACTAGCACTCAGCTATGTGCTTTATCTTGGCTGGTATCAAAACTGGAGCATGACCAAATGCCAATTTTTTTCAATTATTTATTTATTTTAACAGTAATCTGATGTAAGTTTGGTTGCCATTCTAGCAACGAATTACAGACACTGATAGAAAGGATGGGTGGGGCTAGGTCTTACTTTAACCAATCAGGTAGGGAGAAAGCAGTTACTATGTCTGAGGTTCATGAGCAGTCCCGAAAGCAGAGTGACAGTGGTGCTGTAGCTTGGTAAGCTTGGTTTGAGCTGTGTTTGGCAGCTTTTGGGCCCCTTTAAAGGTGTTTTTTATGCCCTTGATTTTGGCTCCCATTGATTTGAATAGAGTTCGAAGGTTCAGCGAAATGTTCACTGATATATTTGTTGAACATATGTGAGTTCGGCGAACTGTATTGAGCCTGAACTTCAAAAGGTTCACTCATCTCTATTGATAATCCTCACTTGTACTTAAATTGTAATTAACTTGTTAGGTGCCAAATTTTGAATGCTAACTACGCTAGCTATTAACAATTGCAATCTGCTGCCATTTTCACATTGAGTATTAAGTTTAGCATGAAAGTTTAATAAAAGTTTATTTTTAATTCCAAAGAATGAATAGTTTGAAAATATGTGCAGGCAACAGAAAAAAAAAAATACTATAAATGTAAACAACATGATGGACGTATTGATGGATTTTATTCTTTTGAGAATCCAATTGATGCCAAAGTGCATTAGGTGTGCAGTATTAAAACATCAGGCGCATCATTATCATGCAATTTTACATACAATCTATTGATTTTTCTGGATATTTTTATTATTCTTGACACTGAAGAGTGTCAATTTGAAGAAATGTTTGCATCCTATATCATTCTGTCATAAGCTTTTTTATGGGCAAAATGAAATATGCAAAAAACAAGAACGTATTTCTAATTAATTTAATTCCTTTTTAGTATTCTTTGAGTATTCCTACTGTAATGCATTGAGAATGGCTTGAACCGCCGACTCAAAGAGCTAAAAGATACAAGATGATATTAATCTGAAAGTTCAGAAATCTTAAAGCCTTCGCCTTTATTCATAATCTCATCATACGTGATTCTTGGCCCGCCTTTTACAAGAGGTAAAGATAAAGAGAGTGGATTGAGAATCTGGACCATCTAGCAGCAGAGGAAGGACCCTAAGGTTTCCCTCCTCAACTACAATGTTAATTAAAAACTTCAAATCAAATGCATTGTATAGTAATCCTATAAGACTATTGAATCTATTGTTTTATTAATGTCAGCTCGTAGTATTCCATATATTTAAATTTGTATGTTGTAAGGACTAATTGGCTATAAATCTATAAAAGGAATTTCTTGCTCCTCGGAAAGTCAATACGGGTAGTTTCAAGGAAAGAATACGAAGTGAAACATGTCAAACAAATGAGGAAAATGTGGCTGATTAAAACTGATCAACCACCTTGATATATTGGTGACATTGTAAAAGTTCTATCAAGGCAACCAACTAGTTAACCATCTGTGGATTACTTCACTTCAATTGGCCATTTTAAATTTGTAATCTGAGCAGTGAAGTCTGGAAGAATATAGCAATTCAATGGAGACAAATGATATTGTGAGATTTGTTTGGAATTATGATGCCCTTAGGGAAAAAACCCAATTGGAAAGATCTTATTGTTCCTTCCCTTTTTAGAGTACACATAAACAGGGGCAAGTCAAATAAGTCATATCCTCTTTTGCTTTTACTTTTCAAACTAAAAGATTTATTCTCTGCATTGATGGGAAACAATGAGAGATTCTAGTTACGAAAATGATGACCAGGCAGGTAGGTCTACATGAAGGGTTATGTGCACAATTTTGGCTAAAGAGGTAATTTGATGCACCATATCCATTAAGAGGCATACACCATTTAATCAATGTGGCACATTCTCTCAGTACCGAAATAAACTGTGCTTCTTGCCAGAAATGCTTCTCCACTCAGGGACTGTAGTAGTATTATGGGCGTAAGAAATGCTTGCCATTTTGTTGGATTTGATGGATGGGCATAGCCAAGTACCATCCCATACCAATTTCTTCCCATTTTTGTTCATCTTGGTGACTTTGCTTAAAATTGACAGGGAATGTCAAAAGTTTTATAATGTTTGCAAAACTCTGCATTGTGCAAATATACTGCTACTTTTCAAAGCGTTTAACACCAATTTTCATTCACTTTCACTTATTATTTGTACAGTATAACCTATGTAATACAAATCACAATGTGTGCAATGTGTAATATAGATTAATAATAATATAATAATAAAGCTTTATTGATATAGCGCCAACATATTCCGCAGCGCTTTACAATGTAGGGTTAGAGTACAGAAAATATACAGTAAGTAATTAGAGTAGAGAACAAATAAAGTACAATAATTGGATACAAAACAATAGGCATAGAATCAATGTAAAAAAAATACAATAAACAAAGCAAGGAATGAAGGTGACCCTGCTCAAAAGAGTTTGCAATCTACAACGGGATAGGGGTTGCACAAGGTACAGGGGCTTATTGCACTGATGGTCCAGGCATCTTGAGGAAATGGGGCATAGAACTAAGCTTACGTGGATGTCTGTGTAGACCTTTTTGGTTTGGTGGAGTTTGTAGAAGAGTAATGTCCAGAGGGATAGGCCATTCACTGTCTACAGTACAAAGGACGTCTATTAGGGAGTATGACAGGCCGCCTTAAAAAGATGTGTTTTTAGGGATCGTCTGAAGCCATGCAAGTTGTGTATAGTCCTGATTTCTTGGGGTAAAGCATTCCAGAGGTTTGGTGCAGCTCTGGAGAAGTCCTGGAGCCGGGAGTGGGAGGATCGGATTAGTACGGATGTTAGTCGAAGGTCATTTGAGGAACGTAGAGAGCGAGTGGGGTGATAGACAGAGATGAGGGAGGAGAGGTAGGGGGGTGCTGCACTGTGAAGAGCTTTGTGGGTGAGAACAAGCAATTTGAATTTGATCCTGTAGTACACGGGCAGCCAGTGCAATGACTGTGGAGTGACAATGGAGGGCACCACAGTCCTCGCTTAGAGGATCTCCATGCCACACCAAAAAATTACTATGATAATACAGGAAAAAGTGGTGTGGATAAAGAAACGGGATAATCCAAAATCAGTTGAAAGATTAAGGATATTTTATTATGACACAACACAGCAAACAATAATTAAAAACAATTAAAATGCATAAAGTGCAATAATATGCAGGCACAACCCCACAAATTCATAAGCCACCAAAGCTGGTTAATGTGTATGCAGTGGTTAAGAGACAAGGCCCCTTTTCAAAACCAATTGTAATACAGATTGCAATTCTCCATAATCTTATCAAATGGATATACAACAATAATAGATCTATCAATGGATAAGAAAAAATTGCGGCACTCACCGAGCAAATCTTTTTCCTTTTTTATTTCAGAGTCCTCTTTACATGGTTTCTCTGCGATGGGGGAGGGAGTGAGGAGACACACAGGTGACGGATTCCGTTTCGGAGCACCTGCCCCTTCTACGGACCTTGTTGAGACAACAAGGTCCGTAGAAGGGGCAGGTGCTCCGAAACGGAATCCGTCACCTGTGTGTCTCCTCACTCCCTCCCCATCGCAGAGAAACCATGTAAAGAGGACTCTGAAATAAAAAAGGAAAAAGATTTGCTCGGTGAGTGCCGCAATTTTTTCTTATCCATTGATATTGCTGTCTAATAAGCGTGCACCCGGGCACATGAACCTGCTTTACTCGCACCCTTACATGTGTAAGTAGCACCGGTCCCTGTAACACAGCAGTGCCCAGTATATATCTGCAAAACCTTTTACAACAATAATAGAGGCTAGAATGGGCCCTATGGAACACACTGTTGTGCTCCAGGCAGCCCACAAACTGGACTCATACATGTAACACAGAAGCCCAAGTTACATGTACATGCAAGTTACATGCAAGCTGCGATGCTGGAACAAACAACCTTCTGGTTGTTTGTTCCAGCAACGCAGCTTGCACCAGTTCACACTATATCTTGAGCGCTGTGCAATTTTTTTCTGTTTTATGTCTAATATGTGGAGTTACTGGCTCTATAGCTGCACTTAGCACCCTCATCGCCCCCCAGGTGGTCTAGGGTTGAGATGGTGTCCACCCACTTAGAAGTGGGACAGGGAGGACAGGGATGTCAGCGCAGGACTCATTAGACCAGGGGTCACCGTGGCGGGGTTGATGAGCAAACAGATATTGGCCAATATATATATACCAAGAACCCCAGAAAATTAAAAAAACAAGAATATTGAGTTTTTTGAAAAAAACGTAAGTTTTAAATTTTTTCCTCATATATAGACCGCTTGTTAGCATATGTGCATTTTTGGTGGTAGCTGAGTGCTGCAATGAATTTCTTCTAGATAGATAGATAGATAGATAGATAGATAGATAGATAGATAGATAGATAGATCGATCAGAGGTGTATCGAGGATTTCTGGTACCCGGGGCAAGACTTCAGTTTGGCGCCTGCCCTCCATGCAGTCTGAGTGGCCTTCATGTGACCGATCATCAGTGGCGTAACTTGAAGCTTATGGGCCCCAATGCAAAAGCTCTAACGGTGCCCCCAATTATTACAAATCTTTAACAGCAATAGTCTTTTTCTATAGGCCAAAGGGGCTTTTGGGGCGCTGCAGGCACCAGGGCCCGGGTGCGATCGCAACCCCTGTACCTGTTGTAGTTACGCCCCTGCCGATCTTTCATTTGCGATTTGCACAATTACAGTCACGTGCCGACGAGCTGAAAAACAAATTATATTACATGCTGTTAGGATTGGGCTACAATGCTAAATGTTTGAATTAAAGGGCTCATCCAAGTTTGAGATGAAAGTCGGTAGTCCCTCTAGGTGACTGCAGGCCTCTGAGTTCTGACAGCGCAAGCACTGCGCACTCTCAAGATTTTCTCTTGCTGACGGTAAGATTGGACAGTTGTGAGAGCACAAGTATGTGATTTATATACTTCTGGCCACATTCTGACTAACCGTGTCCAGGCTCACAATTATTTTTTTTTTCTTTGATCGAGGCCATGCATGTCTAGTCAGCACAAGACTGCATGTATGTAAATTACTAGAAAAAAACAGTACTTCAAGTCTGGGTTTTTAATCAATTGCTACAACTGCTAATATCAATTTAAACAAGAGGACCATAGTTGATTTAGCAAAATAGGGATTCCATTTATTAAGAACAATCCACATAGTTAGAAAAGGTTATGATGAGTAATATTTCAAGGTAAAATAAAAGTGCACAGTGATGAGACAAACAAACATGCAAAGAGTTGCCTCCTCAGCAGTATAGGACTCAGCTGACAATTTAGTTATGTGGGTCTTACAGAGATATATATACACAGACAGTTTACAGGGGTTTTACAGTTCAGTATCATACATAATGACATACATCAATGTATACATAGTGCTTAGATAACAGGGTCATACCAGGTCAAACTGATGTGCAAACAAATCTCAGGTTGGCAAGCAGAGAATTATTGTGTATGGTAATACTATCCTACACCCTAGGATAGAGCACACCCTTGCCTGCAGGCACCAGTTTCTATATATCACCATGCATCATGTTGCCAAGTTAATCAATGTTCCCCCTTTCCGTACTGTTCTAAATCTCGCCAATCTCTGATCTACTGCCTAGAGCCACAAGCTTTGTGTCAAGATCTGCAGTCATACCATCTGCTGTTGGAGGGTCCCTCCGTGCAAGTGCCGGCCCCTACGCCGTTTCGCTGGTAAGTTTCGTCAGGGGGCGTGGCTACGGCATCGTTCCTTCCCCCTTTATACCATGTGACTGCGCACATGGTAACCTTCAGCCAATCACGGAGCTCCGTGTGGCGCATGCGCATCTCGCCGCTACGGCTCCCATCCTCTTCCCAGCCCCGTCATGGCCGCGCACAGATTGTTTAAACTGCAGCCATGGTGACCGGAGTGGGCGGGATAGGAGCCAGCGGGTAGATGGGCCGTGCGCACTTAACCCCTGATTGGAAGAAGGTGGAATACTGCTGACAGTGGCAGCTAGAGCTATTTGTTATACATCCTGGACCCATACTTCTCCCACCATCCATGGGTAACATTTAGATACATCCTAAAGGGACATGGTTAGACTCAGCAGTAATTTATAGGGCATACTACACATTTGCACATAGTGTTCCTCTATACATAGGTCCCCATTATACAGAATTTAGATCTTACAATTACCAAAATGGTAATAACATCACATATGAGCAAAACATATACATCCTATATTCCATCATGCTAAGAGCCAGTCTTGTATTTATCACAATTAATGTTCCACTTTTTCAGATGAATAGGGGGGCAGTTGTGGTCCAGTGTGTCAACATAGATCTTTCAAGCTGTCACATATCTCAGTCAGGCAGTTATCACTTCAAAGAGGTTCCAGAAGAACACCGCAGCCAGTTCTATCCGAAAAAAATGAAAATGTGAAATTAAAATATGTGTGAGGTTAAAATCAGCACCTGCAAGTCAAAGGCATCACCCATATCAAGGTTTAGTTTAAAAGATATACACATACGCACTGGATTAACCTAGATATGAGACAAAACTATTCACTTCATTGAGCCCCATAGGTGTCAACGTGCCTATGAGTGCTGCAATGAATTTCTTCTAGATAGATAGATAGATAGATAGATAGATAGATAGATCGATCAGAGGTGTATCGAGGATTTCTGGTACCCGGGGCAAGACTTCAGTTTGGCGCCTGCCCTCCATGCAGTCTGAGTGGCCTTCATGTGACCGATCATCAGTGGCGTAACTTGAAGCTTATGGGCCCCAATGCAAAAGCTCTAACGGTGCCCCCAATTATTACAAATCTTTAACAGCAATAGTCTTTTTCTATAGGCCAAAGGGGCTTTTGGGGCGCTCCAGGCACCAGGGCCCGGGTGCGATCGCAACCCCTGTACCTGTTTTTAGTTACGCCCCTGCCGATCTTTCATTTGCGATTTGCACAATTACAGTCACGTGCCGACGAGCTGAAAAACAAATTATATTACATGCTGTTAGGATTGGGCTACAATGCTAAATGTTTGAATTAAAGGGCTCATCCAAGTTTGAGATGAAAGTTGGTAGTCCCTCTAGGTGACTGCAGGCCTCTGAGTTCTGACAGCGCAAGCACTGCGCACTCTCAAGATTTTCTCTTGCTGACGGTAAGATTGGACAGTTGTGAGAGCACAAGTATGTGATTTATATACTTCTGGCCACATTCTGACTAACCGTGTTCAGGCTCACAATTAATTTTTTTTTCTTTGATCGAGGCCATGCATGTCTAGTCAGCACAAGACTGCATGTATGTAAATTGCATACTTACAGTGTCATGACCTACCACGCTCACCGCCAACACCAGAGAATAACGACAGTGAGCAGTGTGCGCTCTGTGAGAATTCAGAAGTGTGCAGTCACACTTATCAGACTTATCAGACTTGAACAACCCTTTTAATGCTGCTAACAAATAAACATAGTAACCATGGCACAAAACTTTATTAACATAGCCATATCTAACGTAATCTTACAAGTTATTGATTGTTACATGTGTACAGGATCATAACCAATAGCAGTTCAAAACTACATCACCAGACCCACCAGAGATACAAAAATTCATCCTTATAACCCTCATCAGTACAGAGACACAGCATCACAACCCTCATCAGTGCAGAAATATATCACCAGACCCACCAGAGGTACGGAAATACATAACTAGAACCCCCATCAGTGCATAAATCACAACTCTCATCGGTAACAAAATTCATCATCAGAACCACCAGAAGTGCAGAAATACATAACTACACTGTGTGCAGAATTATTAGGCAAGTTGTATTTTAGAGGATTATTTTTATTATTGATCAACAACTATGTCCTGACAACACAATATCTATAAAATGAGAATGCGCATAGGGTCTTATCCTCAATAGGAATCAAATCCCATACAGTATGAAAACTGCTCACCTGATTTAGTTGTGAAGCCCACAACTAGCTTGATCGCTCAAACACAGCAGCCGCAGCCGGGACCACACTTCCACAACGTGGGGGTGAAACTCTATCAGGGACCAAGTGTCTTTCGGTCCGTGCCGCTGCTCCAATGAGTATCAAAAAACACTGGAGTGCTTTGAAACAAGGTATCTTCAGTTTTATTTTCCAACGCGTTTCGGAGCTAACACCCAGCTCCCTGAGGAAGGAGCTGGGTGTTAGCTCCGAAACGCGTTGGAAAATAAAACTGAAGATACCTTGTTTCAAAGCACTCCAGTGTTTTTTGATACTCATTGGAGCAGCGGCGCGGACCGAAAGACACTTCGTCCCTGATAGAGTTTCACTGACAACACAATAACACTCTCCCCCTCCTTCCTACCTAACCATCTCACCCGCTCCTTTGAACCTTTCCTCCATACCAAAGCCTTTACCTCCAAACATGCTCGCCCGCCAATCAAGCTTTCATGCCCTCACCTCCTAACCATCTCCCTCCTCCTCCTACTTGCTGGTGACATCTCCCCTAACCCCGGTCCCCCCTAACACACCACCCACACCTCAGCCCACACATCAACAACAACACCGCAACCCCTGCAACCTTACACCCATTCCCCAAGCTGCCCCTCCCCCAATCCCTCTTTTTGGCGCACTCTGGAATGCCCGCTCGGTATTCAATAAACTCACATTCATCCATGACCTCTTCATCTCCAAAAAACTCTCTTTCCTTGGCATCACCGAAACATGGCTCACCCCCTCCGACACAACCTTCCCCGCTGCCCTCTCCTATGGCAGACTCACCTTCTCCCACACCCCCCGCCCTAGCAACTTCCGCGGCGGAGGTGTTGGCCTACTTCTGGCCAACAACTGCTCCTTCATCCCAATTACACCACCCCCCCTCTGCCTCCCTCTCCTCCTTCGAGGCGCACTCGATGCTTATCTTCTCCCCCTGCAACCTCCAACTGGCTGTCGTCTATCGCCCCCCAAGATGCTCGTCCACCTTCTTCGACCACTTCACAACCTGGCTTCTCCACCTCCTCTCCTTTGACATCCCCACCATCATCATGGGCGACTTCAACATCCCCATTAATACCCCCCATACCGTTGCCTCTAGACTCCTGTCTCTAACCTCCTCCTTCGGCCTCTCCCAATGGTCCTCCTCCGCTACACACAATAATGGCCACACACTGGACCTCGTCTTCACCCGCCTGTTCCCTCACTGACCTCGCAAACTCACTTTCCTCCTATCTGATCACAACCTGCTGACCTTCTACTCCCTCCTCCTTCATCATGCTCCCCCCATCCGGAAACTCCCTCACCCCCCAAAGAAACGTCAAACTCATTGACTTCCACTCACTCTCTGTTTCCCTACTCCCTCTCTCTGACTTAGCCTCCTCTCAAGACGCTGACGCAGCCGCCACTCTCTACAACACCACTCTCACCACAGCCCTCGACCAGGCTGCCCCCCTCTCAACCCTAGCTCACCACCCACATTAAAAAACTTTGATGGACGTCTAGGGTTGCTGAACGGAGATGGAAGAAATCCCACTCCCCAGCTCACTTCGCCTTGAACAAACAGTCCCTCATCGACTTCAAGATTGCACTGACCGCCGCAAAACAAGCTTTCTTCTCTTCTCTCATAACCACCATCTCCCACAATCCCAAGCAACTATTCAGAGCTTTTAACGCTCTACTCCGCCCCCCTGCACACCCTCCCTCACCCCTCTTCTCCGCCGACGACTTTGGCACATTTTTCAAGCAGAAGATTGACAAAATCAGATAGACTTCGACTCCCAATCCCCTCAGCCCCCCCGCATCGCCCAACCCACCCTCGACCAAAAGCAGCTTTTCCTCCATGACAGAACAGCATCTCTCCTCCCTTCTAGCACAATCAGACCTTACCCCATGTCCCCTCCCACCTCGTCCCTAACCTCACCACAATCCTCATCCCTGCCCTAACCCATCTCTTCAACATATCACTTAATACCGGTGTCTTCCCCTAATCACACCCATCCTCAAAAAACCCTCACTCTACCCCCACAACAGTCTCCAACTATCGTCCCATATCTCTCCTCCCCTTCGCCTCAAAATTGCTTGATCAACATGTCTACTCCGAACTGTCCTCCTTTCTCTCCTCCTGCTGCCTCTTTGACCACCTGCAATCGGGTTTCTGAGCCCACCACTCCACCGAAACAGCCCTAACCAAAGTCACCAACGACTTTCTGACTGCCAAGAGCAAGCGACACTACTCCATCCTCCTTCTTCTTGACCTTTCTGCTGCCTTCGACACAGTCGACCATTCCCTCCTACTTCAAATTCTAGAATCTCTTGGCATCGCTGACCTAGCCCTCTCCTGGATCTCCTCTTACCTAACAGACCGGACCTTCAGAGTCACCCACTCCCACACCTCCTCCTCGCCCTACTCCCTATCTGTTGGAGTCCCCTAAGGCTTGGTCCTGGGACCACTACTCTTCTACATCTACACCCTCGGCGTAGGACAACTCATCGAGTCCCACGGCCTTCAATACCACCTCTACGCTGACGACACCCAGCTTTACTGCTCCGGCCCCGACATCACCTCCCTACTATCCAAAATTCCGCACTGCCTGTCCGCCATCTCATCCTTTTTCTCCGCTTGCTTCCTCAAGCTCAACATGGAAAAAAACGAGTTCATCGTCTTCCCCCCATCTGCTCCTCCCCCATACCAAGCCTCTCCATCACTGTCAACAACTGCACACTCTCACCTGTCCCCCACGCTGAGTGCCTCAGGGTAATCCTCGACTCTTCCCTCTCCTTCAAGCCCCACATCCAAGCCCTCGGCACCGCCTGCCGACTCCAGCTCAAAAACATTACCCAAATGCGCTCCTTCCTTGACCATAACACTACCAAAACACTTGTCCACGCTATCATCATCTCCCGCCATCATCATCTCCCGCCTTGACTACTGCAACCTCCTGCTCACCGGTCTACCCGCTACCTCCCTTGCACACCTCCGAACCGTCCTCAATTCTGCTGCCCGACTCATCCACCTGTTGCCCCGTCACTCCCCTGTCTCCTCCCTCTACCAAGCCCTTCACTGGCTCCCTACTTCCCAGAGATCTCAGTTCAAAACCCTAACCCTGACATACAAAACCATCCACAACCTGTCCCCTCCATACATCTCCAACTTGGGTCTCCCGATACCTCCCCTCCCGCAATCTGCACTCCTCTCAAGAGCTCCTCCTCCTCTCCCCCAGCATCTCCACCTCCCACAACCGCATACAAGACTTCTCTCGTGCAGCCGTCATACTCTGGAAATCTCTCCCCCACCACATTAGACACTCCCCTACCCTGGGAACCTTCAAGAAAAACCTGAAGACCCTCCTCTTTCTTCAAGCCTACAACCCACACTGAGACCTAATCCAGTGCCCCATCTCACCCCCACCTCTCCCCCTCCTACTGTCTTCCATCCATTCCCTATAGACTGTGAGCCCTTGTGGAGAGGATCCTCTGCCCTACTGTACCTGTATGATTTAATTGTCGTGATTTTTATGTTCTTGTTCTCGTCATTGTACTGCCCTTACACGTGTAAAGCGCCATGGAACCAATGGCGCTATATAAATATATAATAATAATAATAATAATAATAATAATAATAATGTTCTCAACCCAAAAGACTCATAAATATCAAAGCTTAATATTTTTGGAAGTTGGAGTGTTTTTTTTTTAGATTTGGCTATCTTAGGAGGATATCTGTTTGTGCAGGTAACTATTACTGTGCAGAATTATTAGGCAACTTAATAAAAAGCAAATATATTCCCATCTCACTTGTTTATTTTCACCAGGTAAACTAATATAACAGCACATAAATTAGAAAAAAACATTTCTGTCATGCCAAACAAAACACAAAAAAAATTAGTGACCAATGATGTGCTCCCAGGCTATGGGGTGCTCGGGAACTGGATGTTGCTTTCTCTCTGGGGTATCACAGTAGTCGTGACCCGGTACCGTGGCCTGGGATCAGTCCAAAAAAGGGGGCATATACAGGGGATTTTGGCGTGACGCCACCCGGGGTATGTGGTTAGTAGAAGCACCGCTGCTGTATTTCTGCTGGGGATGGTGGCTTGCAGCAGCGTGGATGGTAAACCCTCCTCAGGTAGTGCTGGGCAGGGCAGGTGTAGTTGTGATGCATGGGTCCAGCGAGGGATTGTCCCGGGTGTAGCGCACTTACTTCAAAGCTGCAGCTCTCCGGCCAGTGTGCAGGGATGACAGTCTGTGGCTCCTCAGCCGGGACGTTACTTCGACGCTGGAAGTAAACAGTCTCAGGCAGTGATGGACTTACTGGGTACTTTACTTAAGGTCTTCAGCATTAGTTTACACAGCTACAGTTCTTTTAGTCACACTTTAACACTTCAACACTGCTCCGGGTTACTAGACTGTGCAGCTCAGGTGGCTCCTCCACATTGCTCCCTCTAAGTCCATTCAGGCCCTTTTAGTCTCTCCTTTAGTACCTCACCCACGGGTTCAGTCTGGTTGTCGTGAACTCACGAATGAATGTTTCCCTCACAGTCAGAGTCACCAGTCCTATTATGATGACTGTGTTCTTAGTCTGTGGTGGAAAGTTAGGCTGCAGGTCATAAAGCATCGGCCCCACACTGGTGTGGCTCATGATTAGGGTCAATATCAAGAGTAAGACAGCAATTAAACGGAACGATCACCAGTTGTATAGTTTCAAAGTATCACAATTTTTATTACATGAAAAACCACACACAGGAAAATTTAAAAACAGTTAAAACAGGCAAAACTGCCATACAAATCATACGGTGTCCCCTGCAGATGTTATATATACACCGGCCTAAAATTCAAGTTAGACAAATTCTGGTAAATACCACAGTAAGGAATCCGACAAATAAGAAATGGACCATAACCCCAATAAGTTGCCTACAATAGCATTATGGAGATTGCTGTAATCTCAGTGAAAAGTACTGCCAATAGTCAATAACTAATCAGACAATAGAGCATTAAGTTCAGTAGTCATCCTATGGGAAAATAGAAATAGTCAGAGCCATAAGAATCAATTGTTGTACCACTATCCCTATTGCTGTACAAATCGCTATACATTACCGTATTGTCATGGCCAGGGTAAGAAGCAGGGGGGACACCAAGGACCCCACATGTTCCGTCACAGATTGTGACTTCTTCAGGGAAGTGTCGTAATTAGGGTCTGGATAATCCCCGGTCACCTCTTCAGAGCCGGTTCTCTGGTCGTGCCCTAGCCTCCAGTGTCCCAGGCTCAGATATTTGGACACACCAGGCTCCTTCTGTCTGTCACTGTTTCAGCTCAGGGCTCCTCCGTTCAGCTAAGATGTGTGCAGCTGCCGGGCCCTTGACCTCCCACCTTACTTCAGCTGTGGGGTGTCTTTCAGTCTCTCTCCTTCCCATCACCTCCAGGCTATGGAGTGGGCTTTCTCTCCTCGCGGCTATGCCTCATGGGATTCTGCGCCTCCAAGGAACCCAAAACCTCCTGGAAGACTCTACTTCTCTAACTACCTGCTCCCTTCAATGATCTCTCTCCAACTGCTCAAGCTCCTGGTGTTTCTCCACCCACATTTCGGTGCTCACCTTACACTCCACCCACTTTGCTATATACACCCGCCACCGCTTGCCCAACCTAGAGTCCTAGGCGTAGGGTCGGTGTGTGCTGCGGTGTGGGTATGTTCGCCAACCGTCTTGCCTTACCTGGCTGCACTTCCCTTTGTGGCCACATGGTCGCAGGGGCACCACACCAATATAGGCACCTTTCTTTATGTGACACTTAACAGCCTTCCATCCATAGATTCTGTCAGGTGCTTGATCTGTTTACAATCAACATTGTGTGCAGCAGCCACCACAGCCTCCCAGACACTGTTCAGAGAGGTGTACTGTTTTCCCTCCTTGTAGATCTCACATTTTAGGAGGGACCACAGGTTCTCTATGGGGTTCAGATCAGGTGAACAAGGGGGCCATGTCATTATTTTTTCTTCCTTTAGACCTTTACTGGCCAGCCACGCTGTGGAGTAGTTAGATGCATGTGACGGAGCATTGTCCTGCATGAAAATCATGTTTTTCTTGAACGATACCGACTTCTTCCTGTACCACTGCGTGAAGAAGTTGTCTTCCAGAAACTGGCAGTAGGTCCGGGAGTTGAGCTTCACTCCATCCTCAACCCGAAAAGGTGCCACAAGTTCATTTTCGATACCAACCCATACCAGTACCCCATCTCCACCTTGCTGGCGTCTGAGTTGGAGTGGAGCTCTCTGCCCTTTACTGATCCAGCCTCTGAAAAACTCACCATAAAATCTGCCAGGTAAATATCCACCGGTCGCTTCCTTGACAGTATGGCTGGTCGCTGGTGCTACAACCACCTCCAACTGTGGGTTGCAAGTGATCGTGCACCAGTATAATGACATCTGGTTTGCCTCCCAGGGGAGCTGGCAATCTACTGCTGAATGAAATGGATATTTACCTGGCAGATTTTTTGGCGAGTTTTTCAGTGTTGATTTTAATGTCCTTTTTCGGTGAATCTAGATATAAAACATACATATGTTGCAAACATATGAGATAGGACTACTAATGTCTTTGAGGGGCACAGTGTCCAAAATTAATGAAAAATAAATAAAAATAGCATAATTAAAAAATAGAAAAAGAAGCATAAATACAAAAACTTTAATAAAAGACTATGCTAGTGATTGCTGTTTCTACTTCTGCCCCATCAGAAAAAAAATATGTCCAATGTATAAAAGAAATGCCTACAAAGAGGAGAATTAAATTGATCATGTTTTGTATGTTTTTCGTGGTAGTAAAAATATATATGAAAAATAAACTTGTATTTAGAGATGAGCGGTTCTATGGATGTTTGGGTTCACCGTGTTCGGCTAGACCACACTTGACCCAAAGTCAAGGTCGGAAACCAAACTTGACCCGAACTTGACCCTGGACAACAAACCCCATACAAGTCAATGGGGACCCAAATTTCTATGGTGAAAAATGGTTCTAAAATGGTCATAGTAAGGGGTAGGGGGATGCAAAAAGAAGGTAAGAGCAGGACTATTATACATACTGAAGATAAAACAGCAGTCAGGCTCTTTTCTGGCTCGCAGATTAAACAAAATGAATATTCCCTGCTTCTCTCTCCCACCCACTGTTTAAGCATCTGTGACTGATTGCAGTCAGATTTTTATACATATCCCCCACTCTTTAAACAAAATGAATATTCACCTGTTCCTCTGCCCACCCTCTGTGGCAGTGGTGTCTGTGATTGGTTGCAGCCAGTCAGCTGTATTAATGTAACGGGAACGCACATCATTTTTTTAATTATTTAAATAAATATTGACCCGCATATTAGCTCCCACATTGTATAATGACCTCCACATTAACTTCCACGCTGTATAATGA
This sequence comes from Allobates femoralis, assembly GCA_033576535.1. NCBI lineage: Eukaryota > Metazoa > Chordata > Amphibia > Anura > Aromobatidae > Allobates > Allobates femoralis. Next base: position 173,150,791 of record JARQOC010000011.1, on the reverse strand, counting down.
CTTGCATATTAGCTCCCTTGCTGTATAATGAACCCCATATTAGTTCCCATACTGTATAGCCATAACAAAGCTCTTGACGGAGTGGGAGGGAGAGGATTTTTCATTTTTCTTTTACATCCACACTATGGCTGATGCTCTGTTTTTACTACCAGTGCGAGCTGACCAAACACTGCAGGTGACTTGCACTGGGCCAAGCACCAAGTGAACCCAAGCACAGCGATCCATACAGTTGCACTTGTTGTAAAAAAAACAAATTTGATAACACAAGAATATTTGTTTGTACATGCATACTGTAAAATGTTTGCTCCACTTTGAACCCGTGGCAGTGCAAGCTTGGTTAGTGTTTTTTTTTTGTTCTTTTTAAATAAAAGGTAGCAAGTCTGAAGGCCGTCATACATATTAGGCGGCCATCACACGGAACGATATCTTGCCCGATATCGTTTAAGCGATCTCCTTTTTGATCGCTTAAGCGATATCGGGCAAGATATCGTTGCATGTAATCAAGCGATTTACGATGGTAAATCGCTTGATCGTGACATCGCTGATCTGAGGTTCGGTTCTCAGATCTAGCGATGAACGATTTGACGATCTCCTTCATCGTGGTGTGTGACACCACGATGATCCATCTCCCAGCGACCGCGCCTATGCTGGGAGATGGTAACTATGATACACGTCGGGTAACTAAGCGACGCGCGGCGCCTAGTTACCCGATGTGTACCATAGTAACGAGCGAGATCGCTGCTCCACATCGCTGGTGAGTCTGTCTGTGTGACATCTCACCAGCGATGTGAGCGATATTGTAAGCGATTGCGCGTGCACGTGATCGCTTACAATATCGCAAGAGATATCTCACCGTGTGACGGCCGCCTTAGACCAACATCAGCTCAACTTGCTAGTACAGTGGGTACAGAAAGCATTCGGACCTCTTTAAATGTTTCACTCTTTATTTCATTGCAGCCATTTGGTAAATTCAAAAAAGTTATAAAAGAATAAAAAAAAGAAATGTAGAAATTTTTGCAAATTTACTAAAAAATTAAAAAACTGAAATATCAGATGGTCATAAGTATTCAGACCCTTTGCTAAGACACTCATAATTAAGTCACATGCTGTCCATTTCCGTGTGATCCTCCTAGAGATGGTTCTACTCCTTCATTGGAGTCCAGCTGTGTTTAATTAAACTGATAGGACTTGATTTGGAAAGGCAGACACCTGTCTATATAAGACCTCACAGTGCATGTCAGAACAAATGAGAATCCTGAGGTCAAATGTACTGCCAAAAGAGTTCAGAGACAGAATTGGGGCAAGACACAGATCTGGTCAAGGTTACAAAAGAATTTCTGCACTACCCAAAGTCCCTAAGAGCACAGTGGCCTCCTTAATCCTTAAACGGAAGTTTGGGACCACCAGAAGTCTTCCTAGACCTGTCCGTCCTGCCAAACTGAGCAATTGTGAGAGAAGAGCTTTGGAGAGAGAGGTAAAGAAGAACTCCAAGATCACTGTGGCTGAGCTCCAGAGATGCAGTAGGGAGATGGGAGAAAGCTCCACGAAGTTCACTGCAGCCCTCCACCAGTCGGACCTTTATTGGCAGAGTGACCCGACTGAAGCCTCTCCTCAGGAGCTGTGGAAGCTTAATAAAGGTGTATATTACTACTAACACCCTGTGCCTTAGCGCTTCTTAATACCGCAGTATATATTTTTTCACATGGAGTATTCAACCATTGTGAGCGGTGAAGCTGCTCTGAGCAGAGAGGACCTGCGATGATGTCACAAGTATATATAAGAACTGATAATCATTTTTTCAAGTTCAAACCCGATATATGGCATATCCCCTATATATTTTATTTTCTATACAGTGGTGCAGAAATGATATCATTCGTATATCCTTCTACATCTAAGTTAATATCATGTGTTTTACACACTTAGAATAAAAAGGGGAATGTATGTAACTCTTATATTATACAAGGGGAGGCTCCCCCATGTGTGACATCATTGATGACGATTGGAAGTTTTTTTTGTTTCTTTAATCAACATCCGCCCTGTAAAGCATATAAAAGTATTTCTGTATGTGCTATGTAATGTACCCTGAGGAAGGTGCGAGGTGAGCACCGAAACGCGTTGGTTTATGGTGAATAAAGAAAGAGATGGATGAAACTATCCTTCTGGAGTACATTTATTGAAGCAGCAGCGCGGACCGTGGAAACCATTCCTGTTTTGAACTTCAGTTTTCCCGCGGTTTTGGCGAGACGATGGAGGTTCTGCAGCAGCTGCTAAAATGCTTAAACTGGTTGTGGGTGACACAACCTGAAAAGGTGAGTGGACCCTTTGTGACCTATAAATCAAGTGTCCTCTTGATAAGGCACCATATGTGCCTCTTGTGTCTCCTTTTATCTATAATAAAAAAAGGACACTGGTAGATTAAGGGTTAAGATCATGTGATATTTCAGGGTTTTTTTTTAAATAAATTTTCAAACATTTCTACATTTCTGTTTTTTTAAGTCAAGATGGGGTGCAGAGTGTACATTAATGAGAAAAAATTATTTTTTTTGAATTTACCAGATGGCTGCAATGATACAAAGAGTGAAACATTTAAAGGGGTCTGAATACTTTCCGTACCCACTGTATAAGCAAGCTCAGCTAAATCCCTATTATGTATGGGGGCTTCCCAATGCTCCCATGACACATAGTGCAAGGGAGAAAATCATCTTACATGTTCAATTTCATGCTGCCAATCCTTTCTTTCTCTATAGATAAGCTGGTACCACAGGTGTTTGGTAGTGTCTGTGACACGCCTTCCCCCCAGAGTCGGGGAAGACTCAGGAGAACCGGTCAGTTACTCGTTGTTCTCTTCACCTTCTCGGTTCTTTTCACGGGATAGATGAGGGTCAAGACCCGATCCCGTGACCCTGACGGTGTCATTAAAAATAAATGGGGGAAGATAACAGGAAAAGTCTGAGGGGATTAGGGGTATTCGTGACACCGCCTGCGGTATGCGGGCAGGGTGGCTGCCGCTGCTTCAAGTCCTCTGGGAACGATGACCGGCAGAGCTTGAATGGTTCTGTTCCCCGCAAGTGGAGCGCGGTCCCCAGGGCAGTGGGATGGAGGTGTCAGTTCGTACGTTGGCAGATGTTCACTGGGTCGTCAGTACCCCGATGTCTCATGCGACCTCTGTGGCCAGTGGTCGCCCCTAATAAAAGTCTCACACACCACAGCTGGAGTTCTGTTATTTTTACTCAGTTCTTTCAGCATGGTCACTGGGTACATCCCTTGACAACCTCTGGTTCAGTGTTGTCTCCAGAACCGTGCGGTCAAGTCACGGTCTTTGCCCTTTTTGTCCTCTCTAGGTGTTCCTGTCTCTGGTGGTTGTTCTCTCACAGTGCTATAAGGGGTAGTTCTCTTCTGAGGCGAGCAGGTCATTGCTTTGCCCATCAGGCTCTCAGCGCCCTCCGCAACATAGAGCTCAAGTACCAACAGCCGCAAGTGCTTATTTGTGTCCCCACTCCCAAGGCACTGCTCTCTAGTTCGGCCGCCTTCCCCAAGTTGTGTCCGGTGTTCGGCCACAGCTCCCATTAGATGTTTGGGGTCTCTGGTTCAATGGCTCGGGCATGCAGCTTCCGCACCATGTTCAGGGCCAGGTCCCTGTCTGCCAGCCCCTTTGGTTCATCAGATTCGGCGCACGGGGATAAATGTCTCATCCGCACCCCAAGGGCTCTTGTCTTCTCCACCTGTCGGCTTCTCCCTCCCGTGGATGAGCGTGGTCATGCTCCAGCCCATGGGAGCTGGCACTGCACCACCGCTACACTCCCGACTTCCACTCCTTTCCTCTCCTCTATTCCTACTCCTACTCCTATTTCTTGTTCCCTCCTTTTTGACCTGGACCCTCCCTCAGGGTCCACCCACCATCCCCGGTGCCCATGGTTGTGTGTGTGTGTTTTGGGCTCGACTGCACCATCCCAGCAACTGAAGAGCAGAGGAACTACTCCCCTTAACCGCAGGAGCACAGTACCTCTGGTGGTGGCCTACCCGGTGGGACTCCACATCTGTCTTTTATACCAAAAAGAGAGCAGCAGAGCAAGTGCATTTGTGTATGCAAGAGATGGCCTAGATAACTGTCAGCTGAACAATCGGCCGGACCATCGCTTGGCTGACAGCAATCTGAAATATATGGGGTTTCACGGTTCACAAAATAAATGTCTTCTTAACTAATTTTATCATTTTTGCCCTCAGAGGTTTGCCTGACCCCATGGAGAAAGGCATTGAAAGGGAACCTGTCATGGCCACTTTACACGCTCCAACGTCGGTCCGATATTGGATCCGACGGTGCGGGAGCGCGCTTTTTCTTCCCAGATTTCCAAGATCACATCGGAGATTTACACAGCGCGATATCGGCATACAACGTCTCTACGATGTCTACGCCCCCCCTTGTACGGCCGACCCAGGAACAACCATTTAACATGGGAGAGAATAGGGGACGTTGTACTGCACATCGCAGTTGGGCGTTTACACAGCACGATCCGGCTCCAACCTCCATCCAATATCGGCCCGTTGGAGAGCACGCTCATTCGATCCCCAATATCGTTTGGGCGTCGTCCGTGGATTGTATTGGACGTTTAAACCATACAACGCACAAACGATATCTGGGCCAACGCACGAACCACGTGACTTTTGGTCGGAGTTGAACGCCGATATCAGGACGTGTAAACCCACCATCAGACAATTCATGCTGCCAATCCCACAGGAAGAATAAATCGAATCCTGACTGCATGATTGCAGCCAAGTATATTATCCTCTGAAACATTGAGGCATTTCAGAGAATAATTTGCATTAGAGATCTTCTATCTATATCTTCTCTGAAATGTTACTGTGTTTCAGATAACAGTATGCATAGATGCAAAAGTGCCAGGCTGCGATTCATTCTGTCCGTGGTTTGGATCGCATGACAGCCTGACAGGTTCCCTTTAACTGATTGATATCTGTAATATAAATAGGAGCAAATTAGTAGCTTACCTATAATGGTGGCAGACCACAAGGCCACTAAGGAACCCATAAGTTGAGCCTGTTACACTAAGGACTTCAATATGGCAAACCTACTTTGTAAATGATAAAATACATGGGAGAAATGCACTTCTATATCTGTGTCTATGCATTTTGACCAGATGTACTCTGCCAAATACTTTTTTTTCAGGGTGGTGGGTCCCACTAGAACATTTGCTATGGGACCCCATAATTTCTATGTGTGCCCCTGAATACATAAGCAAAAATGTTGGCAGAGTTTCACATTATAGACAATATATCCCAGGAATATTTATTACATTTCCTCATTTTATAAATAAAGTAAACTAGAGATTTATTCAAAGATGACTTTGAATTGAATTTGTTCATGTTCTAAAGCAAATGTCTGTGCGTGATTGCATTTTACGTAGGAGGTTTTATTCAGCTTGCCTATGAAATATTTATCTACAGTATGTCTTTAATTGATGAATGTTGGCATTACATTGCAGAGATTATCTGGTGTCCTTCATTCTCTCCAAACACATAAGGTGTATCAATTCAAGGGCATATTGCTATAGTCAAGGTGGGTCTACTACTGCCACCCTTGTCATGCTGATCGGCAGACAGCTCAATGCAGTCAGTACATCTTGTTCTCTCACACACAATCCTCCCACAGAAGGTCAGAGGGCGCAGATTTCGAGAAAGAAGTGTTTTATGATGTTGGAAAATAATTGCTCAGTTGTTGGGAATGCACATGATGTTGCCATATTTGCTATTATTTCTCATTACATTGTGTATGTTCTGCAAGTATACATCGTTGCTAAGCTCTTCATTAGATTTATAGTGATGCAAACATACAGTATAAAGTGTAATAGACTTGCAAATTACATTTTACTATTACACAAAGTAGACCTTTGTAACCTGTATCACATAAAGATGGAAGTTTAGTTAGAAGATGAAGCAGGAATGTTTATAGTGCAAACGCCTTTAAAGACTCTCTAATGCTTACTGGAAAATTGCCTTCACTATTGGTTCCTCTACATTTATTTATGAGTTGATCCTTTTCTTCCTGTATTCTTTCTTATCTTTTTTGTAGTAGGAGCTGTACTCTTTATTAGTGATGAGCGAGTGTAATCATTACTATTCACTACTCGCACGGATAGTACAGTATTCGCGATATTCGTTACTCGGCGAGTATCGCTGGTGCTCGTGAGTGATGTGTCCATCATGAATGATCTGACACATATTGCCAGCTCCCTTCAGTACACAAAGTAAGTAGTCACCAAAGTGAGAGCAGATTGGATGTTAGGGTCTCACTGGGGGACACAGCAAGGTTTTGTATGAAGTGAAAACTCAAAAGAAGCCACCCTCTCGCCCTGTCCTGGAAATGCTCGTTTTATTGTTGGATGTGTGTGGGTGGAGCCTATCACTGATTTACTAACATTGGACTCGCTATTCGGACGAGTACACGAGTATTACAAAGTACTCATTACAAGTATAGTGATATGAATATTTCGCTACTCGCTCATCACTACTCTTTATGTTTACCAAATAAAAATTGGAAATTGCTTCTTCAGAGAGGAAGAGGACTAGAACCTATAGCCCCCGTCACACATAGCGAGATCCCTGTTACGTCACAGGTTTTGTGACGAAACAGCGACCTCGCCAGCGATCTCGCTATGTTTGACATGTAGCAGCAACTTGCTGTGACATCGCCAATTGTGTCGGAATAGCCGGGACCATTTTTTGATCGTCGGGTTCCCGCTGGGCAGCATACATCGGTAATTTGACACCTTAACAACAACCTCGTTTGTGACATGTAAGCCTGAGTCTTCAGACTAGCTGCTGTGTGACAGGGTCCCAATGACCGCCGAAGTCGTTATACAGGTTGCCGCATCATTGCTGCGTCGTTGCGTAGATCTGACTGCTTGACATCTCACCAGCGACCAGTGATCCTTACCAGGTCGTATCGGTGTCGGGATCGCTGGAACGTCGCCACATGTGACGGGACCCTATTGGAAGTACCAATCCTAAAAGTAAATATTGACTCTTTAATGGGACTTTCTATCATAGGATAAAAGCTAAACCAAACCAAATCCTTCATTTGTAGACAAGGATTTCTTCTCAGTTGCCCTGTTCTAGTGCAAATCAATAATTTATGGCTACCAAGTAATGAATGGCAATGTTTTAGACTCGTCAATGCATACAGTATTGTTTTATGTGCATCAGTGGTTTGAGTAATTCCCAGTCCCTCTAATTGTCTGCTGACATGAGCAAAATGTTCAGAATTCTCCTAACCCCTATGCAGACGCCAGGAGTATGATATTAGGACCTGTATGTGAACATTATAGTTGTAGTGTTGAGATAACTTTCAAATCTATGTTTAGGTAAGAGTGCATAAAAATGGGCTAATAATCAGCAAATGAGTCTTCGTAAAGATGTTCACCCAACAAATGAGCAAAAGCTCTCTTGATCAAGTGACTGGATCGTTCATGCCAGCATAACAATCCTAATTGTTAATAGCATATTGTCTCATGTAAACTGGGAATGTGCTGCAGAAAACATTATTCTGTTTGAAGACAGAATAATCCTATTAAAGTCGTTATGTGATACCTACAGCATTGTAGCTGTTTTTGTAACGTTTTATTTTAACATTCCCACTATTCCTCTGATCCTGCTAACCTCTATATCTATGGGGGGTTTAGCTTCACTTCCTGTGCAATTTTGTTTGAAAGGCGAATCAAATAGGTCATCACAGTAGGACGGCACTTCTCCTTAGCTTCTTTCACACCACCTGAAATAGGCATCGTCATGGGATAGCGCTGCTGTCACCACAGCTTCTTTCATCACCGTGCCTTGATGATGTCCCGTTTCAGTAGCTGTGATGGGAAAAGCTTCTATAACACTGCCACACTTCTGTCCACACCACACTGCATCTTCTGGCCCCACTGCTTCTGTCACTGTTGCTTTCTCCATTGAAATGAAATGTCACCAGGGGGCGGTGACTGAAGCAGGGTGAGTGACAGCAGTGCTATCCCATAGCTTTTGTCACTGCCTTGCAGCGATTTATCATCAGGGGCAGCGCTGCTGTCAGAAGAGGGACTCAGCGGAGGCACCCTGGATGAAGACAGTGGAAAGTTTGCAGAGCTTAGATCATTTTGTTTAACTCTAGAAGTGATGTCATTTAATTGATAGCTGTAGACAGAAAAACATAAATGGGCTAAAGGGGGGCAGTGAACAAATGAGAGGTAAAAAAGAAAAGATAAATCTTCAGCACCACTGTTAAGACACCCTGCTTCCTCCCTTATTGTAATATTGTAATAATTATGCATTTTAATGGATGATGATAATAAAAATAATAATAATCTTTATATAACGCCAACATATTCCGCAGCGCTTGACAATTTAGAGGTTCATATACAAACAGTCATGAGCAACAGTTATCAAAAAATGCAGTAATTAAAGCAAAATAATGATGTCCTTGCTCATAAGAGCTTACAATCTAACAATGAGGTGGGGTGACACAAAGTACAGGTGCTTGTTTACAATGATGGTCCAGCCAACTTGAGAAAATATGGAATAGATGAGAGCTGCGACGATGAATGCTATCTAAATTTTTTTGCTGAATAAACAAAAGATAGACTTTATTCATGTTACATGTCGGATCTGGTCTGATATTTTGCTGCTGAATCTAGGTGACAGTATCTACATGCTAGTACTTTAAGTAGAGTGCCTTGAAAAAGTATTCATACCCCGTACACTTTTTTTTACTTTATGCCCACAAACTTAAATGTATTTTATTGGGATTTTATAAAAGAAAATAAGGGGGAGCGCACAATAGGTTTTTATCCTTATAGTGAGTATCCCGGTGCCCCCAGTTTGACTCACCTATGTCAGTTGTGTGAGCCACAACAAACTGGGATTGCCTGTACAATATGGTCGCTGCTGGTGCCCCGCTGGAAAAAAGATGAAATCCACAAGCGGAAAAACAGATGGCCCTGATGAAATGGTAGTTCTTTGGCCACAAAACGCATATGCAAGAAAGGAAGATCTTTTGACCATTCTTCTGTTTGTGACGATATATCTTTTCATGGTCTGCGTGGTTTGACAAGCCCGGCTCCATTTGTTTTTCCTCCTGTGGCTTTCTTTGAGATTTTACGAGATAGTAAGTATTTATGTAGTATTAAGGAAATTATACTTTTTTTAAAATATGCATTTAGAAAACAATGTAACTCTACACAGCATCATGAAAAACAAGGAACACACCAGGCAGGTCAGGGATAAAGTTGTGAAGAAGAGTAAAGCTAGGTTAGCTTTTGAAACATAGCCCAAGCTCTGAACATCTCGCAGAACACTATTCAATTGATCATTCAAAAATGGAAGGAGTATTGCACAAAAGCAAACCTACCAAGAGATGGCCGTCCACCTAAAGTTACATGCCAACTAAGGAAACCACTAAGTTCTGGAGGAGCTGCAGAGATCCACAGCTCTGATGGGCGAATCTGTCAACTGGAAAACTATTAGGCGGCCGTCACATGCATCAATTTCTTGAACGATATCGCTTAAGCGATCTGCTTTTTTGATCGCTAAGCGATATCGTTTGTGCGCTGCTGCGTGCGATCAAGCGATTTTACAATGTAAAATCGCTTGATTGTTTGATCGTAGATTTGTGAGCAGGAGCTCATATCAAGCGATAAACGCTTGATCAATCTGCATCATCGTGGTGTGTGACACCACGATGAACGATCTCCCAGCGGCAGAGCCTATGCTGGGAGATGGTATCTATGGTAAATGTCGGGTTACTAAGCGCCGCGGGGCGCCTAGTAACCCAATGTGTACCATAGTTACCAGCGATCTCGCTGGTCCACATCGTTGGCGAGTCTGCCTGTGTGACAGCTCACCAGCAATGTGAACGATATTGTTAGCGATCGCGCGTGCATGTGATCGCTAACAATATCGCTCACAAGATTGAAGCGTGTGACGGCCGCATTAGTCAAATCTTGCCATGAATCTGGCAAAAGGAAAGCCATTTTTGAAAGCTAGCCACAAGTAGTCCCATTTATAGTTTGTAAAAAGCGATGGGACACAGCTTGTATATGGAAGAAGGTGCTCTGGGAAGATGAGTCAAAGTAGAATATTTTTGGTGAACTGCAAAGTGCTATGTGTGGCAGAAAACTAAAACTGCACATCACCCAGAAAACATCAACCCCAATGTCAAACATGGTGGTGGCAGCATCATTCTGTGGTGATGCTTTTCTTAAGCAGAGAGCTATGTACAGGACAAGACTTGAGAATGGGACATAGGGTAACCTTCAAGCAGGACAACGCCAGTAACCATACTGCCAGGGCTACAATGGATGGTTTATTTCAAAGCATATTCATGTGTGTGAATGGCTCAATCACATTCCTGACCTAAATCCCATAGAGACTCTGTGACAAGACTTGAAAATTGTTGTTCACATATGCTCTCTATCCAATTTCACTGCACTAGAGATATATTTCAAATAACAATGGGCAAAAATTTCAGCCTCTAGAGGTACAAAGCTGGTAGAGACATCCCCCAAAAGACTTGCAGTTGTAGTTGCAGCAAAAGGTGATCCTACAAAGTATTGACTCGAGCAGGGGTTGCTTGGCCAGAATACACATGTGTGGAGCCCACTGGGACGGGATACTCGGTGCCGGACCGGTGTACTGCTGGGGGATGTCACGGCGGTCCTGGTCCGGACCGTGTCCCGGGCCCGCACAATAAAATGGGGGTTATTTACAGGGAATTTGTCACTCGTGACGCCACCCACTATATGCGGCCAGTAATGGGGCCGCCGCTGCTGCAGAACCTCCGGGGATGATGGAATAGCAGCTTGGATAGAATACTTCCTGTGGGCAGAACTGGGTTCCCCGGGGCAGTGGTAGAAGTAGTAGTTAAAGTCTGTGAAGATAGTTATTGATGCTGCAGGAGAGTAGGGGTAGCAGTAGAGATGATGAGAGTAGAGGTAATGGCAGTATATGAGGGCAAGTGGGGCTTCAGCATAAGGATCACACACTCACGGTTTCCGTTGTTTTCCAAGTCTTTACTTGTAGATGGTATAACACAATATTGTCCACGGAGTCTGTACCAGGTTGCTCCCACCCCGACCGGGTCCTTGGCTTCCTACTTAAGCGCTGTGTGTGGCCCTGCTGCTACTTGTAGCTGTACTGCTGGCCCTGTCCCTGCTCACGGGTACCAATATGCTGGGCAACTTGAGTCCTCTGTGTCACTGACCCCTCCGTGTTGCTTTGCTATGGTGTGGTGAAGATGGTGGACCTTCACTATGCCGGTGTTTACTGTCCTGTCTGTCTCAGGCACAGCCTCGGATCCGGTATCCGTCTTAAGCGCCTCTCTGGGGTTAAGTTTGGGGTAACTCTTTATCCCGGGGATGTTCCTCTGTTACTCTGTCTCCTTTCCTCAGACCTCTCGGGACCTCCACTTCTACTTGGCTCTGCTCCAGACTCCAACTGCAGACTGACTCACTGTCACTCTTGCTCTGTGGTAAACAACTTAGCTCCTCCCACTAGTGCAGGTGCCACCTAAGCTCCTCCCACTTCCTAGTGTAGTGTTGTGTGGGGAGTGAACCTGTGTTGTTTCTGTGGCACATTAACCCTTGGGGTGCCACACATGCACATCACAAGCTACAGATTTACATTTTTAAAATAATTAGAAAACCATGTACCGTATTAATTATTTTTTAGACTTCACAAGTACTTGTTACTTTGTGTTGGTATATCACCAAAATTCTAATAAAATACTTTTAAGCTTTGTGTGTGTAATATGCAAATATGTAGAATACGTTTTTTTTTGCCTTCCAACAATTAGCCATTGTATCAGGTGTTGGTGAGAGATGATGAGAAGGATGATATAGTACACTGCAATTCTTGTCCTTTAAATACACGGTTATAACAAATAAATTCAAACATGATGTGATTGAGCAAATGAAAAAATATAATAGACCTTCATATGTTCCATAATTGAAAGGCATTTGTTACATTTGCTTGCAAATAATAGCACTAACAAAGCTGTTAATATGCAGGCATTGTAAGGACATAATACTAAAGGTACAACATGTTATTAGGCTTTTGCCGATATGATGGATGCAGCCTTGAATGCTCATTGACAATGACCTCCATTTTACTGTTGTGCCATTAACATGCATTACTACCTCCAATAAACCACAGCAAAGCAGACCTGTTTTCAGTTCCCATTAACCCTGTAATTAAATTTATCTTTACTGAATCCAATTTTCATTTTTTTAGCCTTGATATCACATGAAGATATATTTATGCAGTAGAAGGTTGAAAAGGGATGGAAAGGTGATCAGTCAAATGTTGCCCTTCCTGGAAGTTTAACTTATCATGGCACAGAAATGTGCAACCTTTATGCCTTGCTTTGTAAGCATTCAATGAAATCACCATGGTAATAAATCAAATGTATTCATCAGTTTACCGATGCAATAAAGCATTAACTCTTTTACTACAAGCAGCTTCTTTCACAGCTGACTTGCAGCCCGGATCTGGCAAGCCCCATGCATTGTTTATGGGGTGTGTGGTCCGGTGCGGCAAGTGCGGTTCTGCCTGATGCAGTAGATCCGGCACTTGCGGCAGCAAAAAAAACCGCTGCTTGCAGCTTTTTCGCGGCCGCAAGTGCCGGATCTGGCCGATCGGGCCAAACTACACTTACCGCACCGGACCGCAAGCCCCATAGAGAATGCATGGGGCTTGCCAGATCCGGGCTGCAAGTCAGCTGTTAGGGGTCAGATCCAGCAGATGTGGTAAACTCTGATGTGAAAGGCCCCTATGTTATGTGTAATGAAATGAAGGATGTTTAGAGTTTTCTTCTGTGTCGTCATTGCTATTGCTGCCAACCAGCGCTCTTGTAAATTTATAAACTAGAAAAAAATGATGGTTCATAGACAATTGTATATGATCATCATATTAACTGCATGATATCTATTATATACTTACCTAATCCTGTGTGTCATCGGCTTCCGGCCTGATGTCCTCGAATCCCATAATTCATTGTGCCGCCCCGGAAGCAGCACCATATTAGCACACCCAAGTAATGAGTGTGGCAATATGGCGCAGGCTGGCGGAGGCACCGACATCTGAAGCCAACGCTGCACACGCCGCCCAAAGTGCAGACACTTACAACCGTCGCAACTAAGCCACCACTCTCCCCCCCCCCCCCACCGCATACAACGCCCCTGCACCATCTCCGGACAACCCCGACTGCAAATACTGACCTAACAGGGTCTGCAGTGATGTTACAGTCATATGACTGATCACATTACTCTGACATCACTACAGGTGCAGTAAGCACAGAGCAGCTAGGTACTCTTCCCAGTACTTATCCCCCACACACAGTCCCTACACACACTCAGCCCAAACTCACCCCCCTGCACTCTCTCAATCCCCCACAGCTCACACTTACTCCCTCTCAACTCACACTCACCCCCCACAGCCTGTAGTTTCTTACCCCCTCAGCTCACACTCACTCACCCCCTACAGCTCACACTCACTTACCCCCTCAGCTCACACTTACTCACCACTCACAGCCTGCACTCACTCACCCCCACAGCTCACAATCACTTACCCCCTCTCAGCTCACACTCATTCACCCCCCCACAGCTCACACTCACCCCCTTCAGCTCACACTCACTCACCCCTTCAGCTCACACTCACTCATCCCCCCACAGCTCACACTCACTCACCCCTTCAGCTCACACTCACTCACCCCCTATAGCCTGCACTCTCTCATCCACACAGCTTACAATCACTTTAACCCCTCAGCTTACACTCATCCCCCCCCACAGCTCACACTCATTCAGCCCCTCAGCTTACACTCACTCACCCCCACAGCCTGCACTCTTTCACCCCCACAGCTAACATCACTAACCCCCAGCTCACACTAATCCCCCTCAGCCTGCACTCAACATCCCTCAGCCTGCACTCACCAACACTCAGCCTGCGCTCACTTACCCCCCTCAGCTTGCAGCCCACACTCTCACCCTTCTCAGGGTGCACTCACCCTCCCTCACCCTGCAGTCGCTTACCCCCTTCAACCTGCACTCACCCTCCCTCAGCCTGCACTCACTCACCCTCTCTCAGCCTGCACTCACTCTTCCCCTCAGCCCACACTCACTCAGCCTGCATGCACTCACTCCACCTGAGTCCCACACTCTCTCGGCCCACACTCACTTATACCCCAAAGCTCACACTCACCCCTCCATCTACACTCACTCACCCTCCCTCAGCTAGCACTCACCCCCTTTCAGCTCACACTCACTCACCCCGCTCAGACCACACTCACCCCACTCAGACCACACTCACTTACCCCCTCAGACTGTACTCACCTCCCCTCAGCCCACACTCATTCACCCTCCTCAGCCCACACTCACTCACCTCCCTCAGCCAGCACTCACCCCCTTCAGCCTGCACTCACCTCCCCCTCAGCCCGCACTCACTCTGGACTCATTTATCCCCTCAGCCCAACTCACTCACCCCTCAGCCCACACTCACTCATCCCCCTCAGCCCACACTCACTCAGCCCACACTCTTTCACCCTCCTCAGCCTGCACTCTCTCACCATCCCTCAGCCCGCACTCACTCACTTCCCCTCAGCCTGCACTCACTCACCCCTCTAATCCCACACTCACCCCCCAGCCCACACTCCCCCCTCAGCTCACCCTCAGCCTGCACTCACCCTTCACTCACTCACTCACTTCCCCCTCAGCCCACGCTAACTCAGCCCCCACTAACTCAGCATGCACTCATTCATTCCCCAGCCCATACTCACTCAGCTTGCATTCACTTCCCGTCAGCCTGCGCTCACTCCTCCAGCTCACACTCACTCACCACCCTTAGCCTGCACTCACACACCCCCTCAGCTTGCACTTACTCACCCCCTCAGCCTGGACTAAATCACCCTCCCTCAGCCTGCACTCACTCATCCCCCCTCATCCCACACTCACTAACTACCCCTCAGCCTCCACTCACTACCCCAGCCTGCACTAACCCCCCTCAGCTCATACTCACCCCCTCTGCCCAAACTCACTTCCCTATCAGCCTGCACTCACTCATCTCCCACTCACTCAGCCTGCACTCACTCAGCCTCATCAACCACATTCACTCAGCCCACATTCACACCCCCTCAGCCTGCACTCACCCCTCCAGATCCCAGTCATTCACCCCTCTCAGATTGCACTCACTCACCCCCTCAGCCAGCACTCACCCCCTTTCAGCTTGCACTCACTGACCCCCCTCAGTGACACTCACTCACCCCCTCAGCTAGCACTCACCCCATTTCAGCTCACACTCATTCACCCCCTTTCAGCCTGCACTCACTCATCCCCCTAAACCTGCACTCACCCCCCCCACCTGCACTCACTGCCCCAGCCTGCACCAACCCCCCTCAGCTCATACTCACCGCCCTTAGCCCATCAGCCCATACTCACTTCCCCATCAGCCTGAACTCACTCAGCTCCCACTCACTCAGCCTGCACTCACACTCATCCCCCTCAACCACATCAGCCTGCATTCACACCCCCTCAGCCTGCACTCACTTAAACCCCTCAGCCCACACTCAACCACACAGATCCCAGTCATTCACCCCTCTCAGATTGCACTCACTCACCCCCCTCAGCCAGCACTTACCACCTTTCAGCTTGCACTCACTGACCCCCCTCAGCTCAAACTCACTCATCCCCTCAGCCAGCACTCACCCCATTTTAGCTCGCACTCACTCACCCCCCTCAACCCACATGTTAGTTGTAAATTTAGGTCGATATATTTTGCGTTTATTTGTGAAAAATAACGGAAATTTGGCAAAAATGTTGAAAATGTAGCAATTTTAAAATTTTGAATTTTTATTTAAGTAAAAAGCAAGTGCAAAAAAGTGTTAATAACAGGGTACTTAGTTAATACGTTTTTTGCAACAAATGTACGAAATCCGTTCTGCCACGTCACGGTGACACTTTGTCAGAACGGTTCCTAAAAATAATGTATTTAAAACCTGATCTAATGTGAACATACCTCAAAGATGCAGGATGCAGCAGGGCCAGAATCCAATATGGACACAGAGTAGAAACACTTCTCTTCTTGTTATGCAAGAAGTGAAGTGCCTCACCCCTTCCTTACTGAGTCAGACACATAAGTGCTGTTTCTACTCTGTGCCCATATTGGATTCTGGCCCTGCTGCATCCTGCATCTTTGAGGTATGTTCACATTAAATCAGGTTTCAAATACGTTAGTTTTAGTGACCATTCTGATAAAGGGTCACCGTAACATGGTAGAACGGTTTTCGTATATTTTTTGCAAGAACATATTAACTAAATACCCTGTTATTAAAACATTTTTGCACTTGCTTTTTACTTTTACTTATATAGCAGAGTAACTTTGGACATTTTTTTTATACTGTCTTTTTTGTGATATAGATCCTTGGTGGTGTGAGCATGGTTCTACAGACCTGTTCACATTGTGTTCTGGCTCAGTTATTAGTGTTTAAAAAGGGAATGTAGTTACTTTTAAAGACAACAGCTGCATTACATCAAAGAAGGTTCACACTCTTGCAGAAGGAAAAATCCAAAATGAACTTTATCAACTAAAATGCAAAGAAAGAATGTACCATGCTAGACAAGATCTGCATAAGAATTGTATCCATGTATGGCACTGATGTCTTGGGCACAGAGACCCAGAAGCAGCAAGGAAGCTACTTGCAAATTGTGTAGAAATCAAGCAATGTAGTCAAATGGTGAAGTGCACTATCTGTCTTAGAGGGAAAATGTCCAGAAAATCCTTTTGTAAATTAGCTCTATAGGTGTTTTTTTTTCAAATGGTTAAACACCAGAGCAATCTGTTGTAGGTTTGGATGGTTTTGCTGCTGTAGGTTTGGGGGGCTCTGTGTGTGGTCCTTTCCCAAGTAATGGTTGTGTAAGCAGCTTATGTTTTTATAGACCCAACGCTCTCTCCATTATGTCATGGCTAATATTGTCCTAATATGTAGTATTGAAATGATTCAAAATTGCTACTGTTATAACCATTATGCGGGATGTTTATTCTCAAATAAAATTATACATAAAAACACATGTTTAAAATTTCATAAAAAATCATAACACTTCTAAAAATCAAAGTCTTGGGTATATTGTGCTGTGTTTTTTTGAGCTAATACAAGAATTATTCTAACTACTCGAACACTCTATGTGGGATGGGGGTGGTGGTGGTAGATTACACCACTCGATATTGATCCCTTCTTGTAAAATATCCTGATTCCTGGAAACGGTGGAAGTTATGGTCCTATGCGTATTCTAGTAATAAAAAACGTTGAATTAGTGTGGTACCTCTTTGCAGGTTACTGTATATAGTTTTATGTTTGGCTTTGTAGTCTTACCATCACAGATGTGGTTACCAGGATTGTGCTTGTTCAGGTCTTATGGGATCTTGCCTAGGTTTCCTAAAAAAATGTTATAGGGCCTGTAATTTCTGTGAATGGGTTCTGCTTATTATGCTCTAGAGTGAATTGGTGGGTCTTAATACTGCAACCTACACAGGTGTTACGCAATGTACCTATGTAGGATGACACCTGGAGGGTTGTATTTTTGGATATGGTGTTTCACTAAACTTATGCAGTATCAAGATTGTTATTATACAACTGATGTACATTCATCACTTTGTGAAGTTAACTGTTATTTTCTTATTGGGGTACCCTCCTTCATTTAGTGTCTGGATGGTGATGACACAGTTGGTCTGTATTGGGAGGAAATAGTGTTTAAATTGTTATATCTGGGTTTTTTATACTGTCTTTTTTGTGATATAGATCCTTGGTGGTGTGAGCACGGTTCTACAGACCTGTTCACATTGTGTTCTGGCTCAGTTATTAGTATTAAAAGAGGGAATGTAGTTACTTTTAAAGACGACAGCTGCATTATATCAAAGAAGGGTCACACTCTTGCAGAAGGAAAAATCCAAAATGAACTTTATCAGCTAAAATGAAAAGAAAGAGTGTACAGTGCTAGACAAGATCTGCATAAGTACTGTATCCATGTTTGGCACAGATTTCTTGGGCACAGAGACCCAAAAGCAGTAAGGAAGCTAGATCAACTTGCAAATAGTGTAGAAATCAAGCAATGTAGTCAAATAATGAAGTGCATTATCTGTCTTTGAGGGAAAATGTCCAGAAAATCCTTTCATTAATTAAGCACCACTTGATCTGCAAAGCCACTGAATTTGATACACACAGATGTTTGCGATCCAATGAGTGTTTAAACTCCAAGCAAGAAGAGATATTTTCTCACATTTATTGATGTTTTTGTTGCAGACTACCATTCCATACAACCCAGAACAGAATGGCATTGCAGAGAGAACACACTCTCTGTGAAAGTGGAAGAAGTATGTTGTTTGATGCGAATCTGCCTACAACCTACTGGAAGCCATCATAGCTTGCTATTTTCAAAACAGTGCAAATCCAGGGAATGGTAAAGGGGAACGGCTTCTACCACAGATGATTCACTGAACTCGAGGGCATTCAGGGATTGACTTTGACCCGAACATAATCAAAATGTGTTTGCTGGAGCCACTTCTCAAATTTAAGGTTGCTTTATTGGTGTTAAAAAGAAAGATAAAATTATCATTGTCCCACATAGGGGACCGACACATCAGACGCGTTTCGGGATAGCACCCTTAGTCGTTGGTGACCATATGCAAAGTGAACACAAATATATGTATACAACACAACACCTGATACAAATCATGTTAACAACCTATAACCCCTATGTTACCACGTACCTGTAGAGCATAATCATATACTTTTGGAGCATAATCAATAGGACTTTTTGGGAAATCATCTTAGTGAAATTAATATAAACACACACAATGAATGCAATAGTTAAATATTCTTATATCTCAGGTACATTCTCAATAAAAATACAGAAGGTCTGTTCTAAAGTTTACACAATTTGGATTGCTAGCATACAATTTTAATATCCATAATTTTTCCCTACTATGTAAAACTCTCTCGCAGTTTCCGTCCCTATACGGATGGTAAGATCCTCTCAATACCTTTCACTTTCAAAGTTGAAAGTTTCCCATTTTGGAAATCTTTAAAATGTTTGGAGAGCCCCAACATGTTAACATGCAATGCAGTCAAATTGGGATTAGATGCGGAGATATGCTCCGACAATCCCCTTTTGTAAAGTACAAGTAGTGCAACCCACATAATTCTTATTGCAACCCACGCATGTTGTCAAATAGACAACATGCGTGGTGGGTGGCCAATTTATATAAGATTTTATGGGAAACTTTTCACCTGTCAAAGTATTTTGGTATTTCGTGTTGTGTTCCACAAACCGACAGAGATTGCACTTATTACCTTTGCATCTAAAAGAACCATTGTAATTTAACCATGTCGGTTTCTTTGATGTTTCACTATTAAAAATACTTGAGGAAATCATGATCGCTATATCACGTGATTTTCTAGGAATGGAATTTCATCCTCTTGACAGGATTTTATACATTATATCATCCTGATAGAGAATGGGTATATTTTTATTTAAAATATCCCTGATAGCACAAAAATCATTGCTGTACGATGTCACAAACACAGGCAAGTTGGATTTAGTATTATTGCTATTATTCCATACTTTTTTAGTATTTATAACTGCAGTTGTGCCATCCAACAGCAGCGACTCTCTGGATCTTTTATTTGTTATTTCCTGTGCCCTCCTCACCATCCAAGGCTTATAGCCCCTCAGTTTCAATCCATTTTCCATGACTTTAGCTTCCAACAAATAATCTTCTGCCCTTGAGCAGTTTTTCTTTGCTCGTATAAATTTGCCGACCGGCAAGTTCCTCCCCAAGACACACAAGGATATGTTCCTCCCATCTCTGTGACCAATCATGGCAGGGATCAAATCCCTGTAAGAGCGAATATCGGAGTGGGTGGACATTAAATTGCAGGTCTTGGTGGAGGGCATGGCAAGCAGGATAAGGGACACTAAGCACCTTGTACAAAGCCTGGACAAATTGAAATGGGACAATAATTCCTTATGGTTGACTTACGATGTAGTGAATCTATATTCTTCCATTCCTCATGGCAGAGCAGTATCAGTGGTTACTCATATTCTGCATAACACCAGTGTTTTCAGTGACCAGGAAAAGGAGTTCATTATAATGTGCATAGAACATCTATTAAAATGAAATTACTTTAAATTTGACGGTGGATTTTTCATCCAGCAGTGTGGCTGTCCTATCGGGGCAAAATTTTCCCCATCGCTGGCTAATTTATACATGCAGCGGTAGGAAGAAGAATTTATTTTTCAATCCAATAATGATTGTACCAATCTAATTCGATGGTACGGGAGATACATCGACGATATGGTCCTTATTTGGATAGTGCCTTGCGTTGTGTCTCCCGTACCTAACCCCCAATCCCTGCTGGAATTTTTTCGCTTTAATAATTATAATTTATCTTTCACCATGGAAGTACATGCTAGTGAAGCTCCTGTTCTTGATCTTATACTGATGAGAGATGCCCAAAGAGGCGAGATCCATTCTAAATTGTATGGAAAGCCGATTAGTGGCAATTCGGTGTTGAGGGCAGATAGCTCTCACCCAGGCCACATAATTAAGGACTTGCCGATCAGCGAATTTATACGAGCAAAGAGAAACTGCTCAAGGGCAGAAGATTATTTGTTGGAAGCTAGAGTCATGGAAAATAACTTGAAACTGAGGGGCTATAAGCCTTGGATGGTGAGGAGGGCACAGGAAATAACAAATAAAATATCCAGAGAGTCACTGCTGTTGGATGGCACAACCGCAGTTATAAATACTAAAAAATCACTAAAATACTAAAAATACTAAAAAATGCCCCATCACTATGACCTCAGAGACCTCAGGGATCAAGTTTCCTCCTCTTCTTGTAGTCTCTGGGTTTATAGTGATGGTGCATTGTATGGCAGATCATTGCCATACAGTGCAACATCACTGTGGCAAACCCAATTCTCAGAGATCACATGATCTCTTGGGCTTGGGTCAGGTGACTCGACATTGCCAAGGCAACGTCGGGTTACTGTGGTGATCGGCTCATTACATTATGATGAGCCGATCACCACTGGGAGAGGTAAATGACAGCGCGCTCCCACTCCCCGGATCCTAAGTGCTGTGATCGTAAGTATGGTTGGAATAGTGGCAGAACAGGAGGTGAGTACAGGGTTTATTATTTTAAAAGGGTAAAGCAAATCAATCGAGAAGGGGTTGTCCTAGTAGTGGACAACCCATTTAGCTCTTGTAAGCAGCTAAGGTATCTCATAAATATCAAGCAAGTGTGGCGTAGCTACAGTGGGTGCAGAGAAGCAGTTAACTCTGGACCTTACTAACACATTAGTTTACAATAGCGCTATTGTAGATCAAGGACAGTGGGGATCCAAGAGCTTTCCCAGCTACTATGTGTATTTGTTTTATGAGAGATGGACAAATAGGCTTATTTATGACACATGGAAATGACCAGGCTCTGCTAATTTGATCAAAAACAAACAAATTAACCTGAGCATAAGTTGTGTTTGGTCATGTTGGTAGACGTTAGTGCTCACACAGGGATTTGATTCTTCTGTTTAAAATAGTGAGTTGTTATTAAAAGTCCATAAACCAATGCTGCTCACAAAACAAAAACAGTCTTTGTTGTTTGGCACAAAAACTATAACATAAAAGAAATAGACAATCCATACCTGCTTGGTCAGCTATTGACAGGATCGGACCAGCATCAACAGGTCCCTCTACCTCCCACACACACAGACAACCTCTCAGACAGCTTAGCTGCCTTTAATAGGATCTAGACAACCTAGAATTCTTGGGTTGAACATATCGGAGTGGTCATTCCCACCCTGCACTTCTGCTTGCTCCAAAAACTTGGACCCCAAAATCCTAGCCTTTTTAAAAACTGCCTCTCAGCATTATACAAGCTGGAGCCTGCTTCTCCTGGTCTTACAGCACTGCGGCTAGCTAGCCTTGGTGACACAAACCTCCCAGCCAAGACCTCTCCAACTGCAACCTTACAGTTGGTATACATGCAACGTGTAGGCCATTTAACAGAAAAAAACTACTATAGAAACAAAATGAGCATATACCGTGCAGTAAGTAAATAGTAATAATTGATTGCTCTCAGTGTGAGAAACAAAATAAAAATCTTGTAGTTGTGATACCTTTTAATGGCTAACAAAAATAAAATAAGTGATGTTATAAGTTGAGATGAGCCATCACCCCAGTGTTCGAATTCGATTCGTCGAATTGGGGATGTGTTCGTCGAATGTTCGTTGAATGTTCATCGAACACCGTCGAACACCATCGAATACCATTAAAAACAATGGCAGGCAAACACAAAAATGTACAAACACATAGAAAACACATAGAAAGCACCTTCTAAGGTGTCCAAAAGGTGACAAACTACTCAGAAGACACAACAAACACATGGAAAAGTGACAAGTACATATAAAAATGTGAAAAGAAAAGAGCTGGATGAGTAAAAGGAGGAGGAGACACAGATATAGGCATGTCATTCCCTTCTAAAATCATGTCAAACACAGCAAGGGGACTCCAACAAGAGCCTCCATTTTTTCCTAAAATTTGGGCACAGACACCACTTATGTGGCATCAATTGCCCCAGATTTGCAAGCTTAAAATGGTTGGTGAGGTGACTTTCATGCAGCACATTCCAAAATCCACAAGACTTTAGTCTCCTCATGTTATCTGAAAGATTTGTCACCAAAATCTAAGTAGAGTCCAAAAAATCAATAGTTTGAGTACTTGATGCATGAACAGTCACATGGATATGAAGCAAAAGTTGCAGTGGGAAGCTCACTGTCCTACAATGCGGCCTAGCGGGCCGGGCCAACCACCGTCTGCCCCATCAAGTGCATCCGCAGCCTCTTCATCCTCTGTGACTGTGGGGACAGCAGTCACACATGCTTCTGGACGCCGACCTTCCACCACTTTACCCGCAACAGCCAGTATGATTGGCAGGTCATCAGTTATTTTGGAAGTGGAAATACCTGCTGGTGTTGAGCGCTGTCATACATCGGGAGCACCACCTTTGGATGAAAGCAACATAATATCTTCGCCTGTACCTTCCTCACAGACCAGCAGTTTGCCGAAGATACCCTACTCAACCCCGTCTCAGCACAGCAGCCAGCTCTCGGTCCCTCAGATATGGACAAGTAAAAGACGATTTCCTCCTAGCCATGACGAAGCTAAGAGGTTGAATTTCACCATCTGCAAGCTGTTGGCTACAGAAATGCTGCCTTTCCGCCTGGACACAGAGGATTTTCGAGACGTTATGTCCATCGCAGTGCCCCAGTACCAGATGCCCAGTTGCCACTACTTCTCAAAGAAGGCTGTGCCTGCGCTACACCAGCATGTCGCACACAACATCACCGCTTCCTTGAGAAACTCTGTGTGTGACAGGGTGCATTTCACCACAGACACGTGGACCAATAAGCATGGACAGGGGCATTACATGTCAGTGACTGGGCACTCAGTAATTATGGTGACAGCAGGAGAAGGGGCCGCTGTCCAAGTCTTGCCGTCCCCACGAGTTATGCATCAATCCTCTGAATCTAGAAGTTCCTCCACTGCTTCTGCCTCCTCAACCTCGTCTCGGTCCTCCACCTGCACCTGTCTGTCTGTTAATGCCACCCGCGTTCTAACTGTGCAGATGGAATCCTGCACACCTCCTTACTATGCTGGCAACACGGCTCAACAGCATCAGGCGGTGTTTACGTTGAAATGTCTGGGAAATGTGAGTCACACAGCTGAGGAGATGTGGTCAGCTGTGGAGACCGAGTTTCATCAATGGTTGTCTCTACTGAACCTGCAGCTAGGGAAGGCCGTGTGCGACAATGCTGCAATGCTGTGTGTGGCCCTTTGCCGGGGCATTGTGATACACGTGCCTTGTATGACTCATTTCTTGAACCTGGTTGTCCAGCAATTTTTAGCCCACTATCCCAGCCTAGATGGGCTTCTGCAGAGGACACAGTCGCTGTGTGCTCACTTCTGCCATTCGAATCCTGCAGCTCAATGACTTGCATCTCTACAAAAGTTGTTCGGCCTGCCAGTTCACCGGCTAAAATGCGATGGGCCGACATGATGGAATTCAACTCTGCACGTGTTGCAGCAACTGTGGCAGCACCGACGAGCCCTGGTGCAATACGTTATGACGTATAACCTGAGCCAACGAGATCCAGAGGTGGGGCAAATCACACTGCTGGAGTGGTCTCGGATCAAGGACCTCTGCACCCTTCTGCACAGTTTTGAAATGGCGACGAAGATGTTTAGTGCTGACGATGCCATTATCAGCATGACTATTCCTGCCATTTACATGCTGCAGCACACTTTAAACAGTATTCGGAGTCAGGTGGTTGGACAAGAGGAGGGGGAGGAAGTACAGGAGGAGTCGTATACGGAAGAGATAACCAGATCTCCAAGGTTCAGACAGTCGGCAGCACCAAGGAGGTAGGAATGGGAGGGTGGGGGAGAGGGATTAACGAGGGTGCATGGTAGCAGATAAACTGTTGAGGAAAGTACAGGAGCCAAGGAACAAATGAAGGACGAACTGGCGATGGGAATGGAAGACTCATCAGATGATGGAGACCTTGATGACATTTCTGTTGTGTGAGATTGGGGGGAGAGGACAGAGAAAAGAAGCATGATTCTTACGTTGCCGCCACCAACACAGCAAGGACTTGGGCCTCCTGGATGCGCAAGACACACAAGTGCCTATTTGCTGCATTACCTGCAACATGACCCTCGGATTGTCAGAATTCTAAGTAATGCCGACTGCTGGATTGCCACACTCTTAGATCCCCGGTACAAGAGTAAATTTGGCGAAATAATTCCTGCCATATAAAGGGATTCACGCATGCAGGAGTATCAGCAGAAGCTGTTACAGAATCTTAGATCTGCTTTTCTACAAAACACCAGTGGTGCACATAGTGAATCTCACAGTTCTAATTTGCCAACCATGGGACTGTCAAGTCATCACTCAAACCGTAACAGTAACACCGTATCTGGTGGTAACAGCAATTTTGTGGAATCATTTCACCAATTTTTTAGACCATCCTTTACAAGGCCAGAGGAGACAAGAAGTCTGACACATAGTCAAAACCTAGAGAGGATGGTACAGGAGTATGTCCAGGTGAACATCGATACCATGACTGTGGAACTGGACCCTTGCTCATTTTGGGCTTCCAATCTGGTAAAATGGCATGAGCTCGCCACTCACGCCTTGGAGATCTTGTCGTGCCCTGCAGCCAGCGTTCTCTCTGAACGTGTCTTCAGCGCTGCTGGTGGTGTGCTGACAGATAAGCGCACACGGCTGTGTCCAGTGACAATGTAGACAGACTAACATTCATCAAGATGAACAAGTCATGGATCCGCAAGGACCTTTCTACCCCTGTGTCATCCTGAGTTGACTCATCCTTTGGGATCTCAAAAAAGGCCCAGGCTTGGCAAGGCTTAGAGCCCATGCGACCTGAAGAAGAGCCACCACGACTTCTGCTCAGAAGCAGAGTTGTGGTTGAGGATGCAGTTGTTGACATGCTTCCAGTACTCTGTCACTGTCCAGGAAGGTGCAACCTAACCTCGTCATCACTAGCATCCTCCTTCGCCTCCTCTGCTGCCCTTTATCGACTGGCTGACTGTGGGTTGACAGTAAGTGGGATCTCCAACCTCATCATCACCCTGTGTGCTCTCACACCCATCGTCCTCAGAGCCAACCTCTTCCTGCCCTGACTGAAAAGTCAAAATGTCGATCCAATCAGGTATCTCAGTCTCATCAGCATCTTCCTCATTGTCTCCACCAACAGGACTTTCAGTTTGGGAATGAGGGTCTACATTATGCCTGCTCAGAACCTTCTTCATCTGGACCTGGATCCGACTCACAAAGCTTCTGGGCATCAGTGCAGACCATTTCCTCGTCTGGACCCACAGAAGCTTTGTAGCAGACCCCTGATTCCCAGGCTATAGTATGAGTGAATAGCTCTGCATACTCAACCATCTTTCTTACCCCATACTCAGACAGGTGGCTAGAGACTTGGGAGCTGTAAGGAAGCAAGTACGATTGGGGTGACACCTCTGAGGACTGGTGTATTTGTGATGTTGAAGTTGAGGTGGAGGAGAGCCCACTTGATGAAGCGCTTGCTATCCATTCAAGCACCTGCTCTTTTTGTGCCTCATCTACAATTGGTAGCGATTGTCGTGTGACTCGTGTCCTTACAAAAGGGATCATATCAGATTGTCCATGGAATGAAGTAGACATCTTACTTTGGCTGGAAGATAGTCTTTCTTCAGCAGATGTTACTGTTGCTTTACCACCTACCCCACGGACACAAACTTTTTTTTCTTTCCACCATGCCTATTCCCCTTTCCACCAGCAGCAGGCCTTTTGCCACTCATTTTATATGTGAACAAATTGGGAACTCTGCAGTTGTTGGCAAAAACAATTTGGATGGAAATGAAGCAGAGCTGACTGGCCAAACACTGCTATTAGGCCCAAACTATTACCTGGGTTAGGTGCAGTTAAAAATTAGTCTGAACTAGACAGGCGGCGTAGTGTGTTTCACAAGTGGGCTACACACCACTGTCTAAATGACACTGCTACTAGGAACAAACTATTACCTGGGCTACGTGCAGTTAAAAATTAGTCTGAACAAGACAGGCGGTGTACTTTGTTTCACAAGTGGGCTACACCACTGTATACCAGACACTGCTACTAGCCCTCAAAAATTGCCTGGACTAACTGCAGTAAAAAATTGGCTACTGGATAGACAGGTGGTGTAGCTTACTTTACAGCTGAGCTACACCGCTGACTACCAGACGCTGCTACTAGCCCAAAAAAAATTACCGGGACTAGCTGCAGTAAAAAATTGGCACCTAAAGGCAGGTGGTGTAGCTTTCTTCACAGCAGTGTTACACTACCTGCCCTAAAGGATTGCCTGAGCTAGATTTGGCCAGATGCTGTGAAAAACACTTGCACAGCACTGGCACACACCTTCCTGGCAAAAACTAATAGGAACTGCTCTAGCCTAGCCCTCAAAATAACTGATATTATAACTAGTCCCTACTTCTATGAAGTAGCCCTCAAAAGGGCTGATATTTACAACTAATCCCTACTCCCTACTTGTCTGAAGTATCCCTCAAAAGAGCTGAGATTCTAACTAGTCCCTACTCCCTAAACCAGTGATGGCGAACTCCAGGCCTCGAGTGCCACACACAGTGCAGGTTTTCAGGATTTCCTTAGAGTTTGACAGTTAGTAATTTGATTGCCAACTGTCAAATGCAATGGAAATCCTGAAAACCTGGACTGTGTGTGGCACTCGAGGCCTGGAGTTCGCCATCACTGCCCTAAACCTATCTGTCTATCTAACTTGAGATTCGCTCACTATCTATCTAACTAACACTTTATAGCGCCCACAGCAGCAGTAGCGGTGCCTGACTGACACACAACTGCAGCACTGAGGAAATGATGGCGATGGGGAAAATGGCTGGGTCTTATAGGGCAAGGACATGTGACATACACAGCCAATGACACATGCCCCTGCTTGTGTGCAAAAAATGCACTTTGCTGTGTGTGTGTGTGTGTGTCATTGGCTGAAATGGAGATTGGCATTATTTCTGCAGCCCTGATCTAAACCCCGTCCCCCCCCCAGCACACTATACACTGAAACTGGATATTAACATTCATTAATAGTATTAGGGTTAGGGTTAAGCTTTTGGTGATAGAAGCGTTATCGAACATAACCTCGAACTACCAAATTTTAGGCAAATTGTTCGCTTTTGTCAAATGACTCGAGCACCACCCAAAACAGCTCGAATTTGAGATTGGCGAACAATTTGAATCGAACATCGCTCATCTCTAGTTATAAGGCGAGCTTTCGAGACGACTCAGGTCCCTTCATCAGGCATGGTATGACAAGATATTGAATGAAACTCAAAATATATGCATGCACAACTAAAATGATTGGACATTTAACTGAATAAACATTGCAGGGACTGAACATTTGGCTAAATAAACAAAGCAGCCTTGGAGAGGATCTTCAATCAGGCAGGCCCAGTGGTCATAAATTCTTTATGACGCTAATTTATAAGAAATCTTGGTGTCTTTACGATTTCCATGTCTTTGAACAACATACTTTAGATGTGGTAATGAGCCATAAAACAGGCAGAGATGTTCAGTCCATTTTGTATGCAATTGAAACTTCAACTGCAAGATTTTTATCTTGTTTCTCACACTGAGAGCAATCAACATTTTCTCAACTGGCTAACATGTTACTTCTAACTAAATAGTAATAGTACACATAGACAATATTTCTTTGGTTTTGCTGTAGTTTCTTGTACTTTACACAAACAGGGGTGTGGCTCCCCCACTTTGAGCAAGGTATTTAATTTTTGTATCTTCCCATGAGCAGGTGTCTGACCTTGTTGGTCCTCGGTCCTGCTTTGCCTCCATCTACAATGAGATCATTTGACGCAGGGTGTAGTTTTAATACTAGAGGACAGGACGATCCCAATAGGGGTACACCTTGTCGTGGTGGGATGGCTGTTATACTTTTTAAAAAAATAAACTGTGATATTAAGTTCCCTGTGAACTATTTCTGTATACTTGCTTACTTACTGCAGGGTTACTTAGGTTTGAACTGCTAATTTGATTATACATTTTAAGCAAACAGTTTTCTGGATCTAGATAACATATAAGCCACTGTAATCCTCTCCCTATTATATTCTACTAGTCCATTTTGTTCAACAATATATATCTGTCAGTAAAACAACTTAGGTGCTTGAGCTTAGAAAATCCATCAAGAAAAAATGCAGAAAATAGCAATAATCTTTATCACTCATTTCTACTTATAGTACATTGCTACAATATGCAGAACTTTACAATAATGAAAAACAAAAAATGTTACATAGTATACAGTTTTTACCCAAATGTTTGTAACGCAAGCTCCAAGTAACGAAAAACCTGCTCACTAGTGCTAAATCCCAATAGGGGATACGTTTCAAGAAATGTATGAACAGCAATACGGTTATAAATAATCCTGGTTTATCCAGTGACCCCGCTGTGATATGAATGTACACAAGAATGAAGTGCACTGAAAACAGACTATGAAATTGAGAAGGATAGGAATATGTCAAAAAATGGTAACTGAGTTCAGAAATAACAGTTTTAAAGGGACTCTGTCAGGTCATTTTTCAGTATAATACTAATAGTACCCTCAAATAGTGCCTGGGCAGCCCTTTTAAAACATGTAAAAATAATTACTGTACCCATGGGCATACCCAGCATGGGGTAGGGGAGCCATGTCTCCCTCTGCTGCAGGAAAGCCACTACATGGCTAATTAGCAAGCAATGCGCTTCAAGCTGGAGCGCATAGCTCATCTCCTGTCTGTGCTGAGGGAGGGGGGAGCTAAAGTGGAGGGGGGAGTGAGGGATGGGCTGCTCTGGCTGGCACTGCTTTCCATTATATATGCCCAGCCTGTCACATCGCCATTGGACTCGGTGGCCGGTGTTCCTGCCTCGGCCGCTGGGAGGAGCCGGATTCCTTCGTCTGGTGGTGCTGGTGATAGGAAGGCCTTGTCCTCATATGGATCTGCTCCAGCGACGTCTGCCTCTGTCGCTGAGCGCCGCTGTGTTTCCCCTCTGGGTGGTGTTGGTCGCAGAAGAGCGGGCCCTACAGAGGTGTCCGTTAGGCGCAGCCTGCGTTCTTCTGTCAGAGGTGGGATGGGTGGAGCCAGTCGTGCATCTCCATCTGGCCTGGCTCTAGGGGCGGTCCGGATGAGGTCATCAGGCTGTGAGCTCCAGCCTATGGGAGGTAACCGCGCCCTTCAAATACATTGGAGCCTGTCTTGCAGGCCGCCAGATATAGTTTTGGTTCCCCAAGTGACATAGTGTGTGTGTTTGGTTTTGACTCTGACCTTTGCCTGGATTTTTGACTCTGTACCGCCTGACGATTTTGTACCTTCGCTGCCCTCTCGGTATTGACTCGGACTCCTGACTACGTTCTTCGCTTCCTCATTTTTCCCTTCCAAGACGACCTCCCTGCTCTGCTGCTCCCATAGGTAGCTACCTCCTGGGCTCCGCTATAATTCCAGATCCCTGTATAGGGGTTAAGGGTCTCGGGGTTTCTCGGGGTGCTGCCTTACCAGCAGCTCAGCCTTACAGCGGATGGTCGTCACATTATATCTGGCCATACCATTTTTTCTATATATATATCGACTATATATATATATATTTAAATGCATTCCCTTACCTTTTTTTTTTCTCTCCTTTTCCCAATGGTTTTACCTGTTGTTTTTTTTTTCTTTACTCTGAGCTGTGTCAGCTGTTAATTGCTTCCCTCAATGCATCTGTGTTCAGCTTCTCAGTCCTGTGGAGGAACACTCCCATCTTCTCATACCAACATGCTGCACAAGTCACCATCTGAAGTCCTCTGCATGAACACTGGAGATCAGAAGGACTCATTCCCTGGATGTCAGCACCTGGGGGCTCTGGCTATGCCTGCTCAGGTGCCCAGGTAGGATTGCCCGCAAATGCGGCCAAAGTCCTGTTACCTATTTCTTTGACTTACCTTAAGAAATCTGTGTGTTTGGAGGCTTATGTTGACAGTGGCTCAGAGGGGAATTTCATAGATCTCCATGTAGCGAGAACTCTTGGTGTACCACTGCTAAGGCTTCATGCCCCCATTAGAACCACTGCAGTTAATGGCACTCCCCTCATCCAGGGTGGAGTGGAATTTGTCACTGAGGAAGTGTCAATGCTGGTGGGGTCGTTACATGCTGAAAAGGTGTCATTTTTTGCAATCAGTAATTTATCATCTGCAGTAATCCTGGGCATGCCATGGTTACGTAAGCATAACCCAGTCATAGACTTGAGTGACATTGTGCGCTGGAGCCCAAAGTGTCAGGATAACTGTATCTCGCTATCTGTAAACCAAGTGAAGGTCAAGACTCCTCCATTTGTACCATATGCCTTTAGAGATTTTGAGGATGTATTTTCTATTCAGGAATCAGAGAAATTACCCCCTCACAGAAAGTATGATTGCGCCATAGATTTGCTACCTGATTCTCCTCTCCCAAAGGGGAGAATATTTAACCTCTCTGGTCCTGAACGTCAGGCTATGAATGATTACATAGCAGACAGTCTGAGAAAGGGGTATATTAGACCGTCCACCTCACCAGTAGGGGCCGGTTTCTTTTTTGTGGGAAAGAAAGATGGCGGCCTCAGACCTTGCATTGATTACCGCGAATTAAACGCGATCACTGTGAAAAACCAGTATCCTCTTCCACTCATCCCTGATCTTTATAATCAGCTGTTGGGAGCCAAGTATTTCACTAAACTGGACCTCAGGGGAGCATATAACCTGGTCCGTATAAAAGAAGGCGATGAGTGGAAGACCGCGTTCAATACACCTCTCGGCCATTTTGAGTATCTCGTAATGCCGTTCGGGTTAAGCAACACACCTGCAGTTTTTCAGAATTTCGTGAACGATATATTCAGAGACATCAGTGGTGTATATGTGGTCGTTTATTTGGACGACATTCTGGTTTTTTCTCCTGGTCTTTGGTCGCACGTCCGACATGTCCGTACTGTGCTCCAGAGACTCAGAGAGCATTCTTTATTCGCCAAATTAGAGAAATGTGTCTTCATGGAGGAGGAGATAAACTTTTTGGGGTATATTATATCTGCTAAAGGTTTTCGCATGGATCCTGCCAAAATTAAACCCATTAAGGAATGGGTACAACCCAAGTCTCTGAAGGCACTACAGCGATTCTTGGGTTTCGCTAACTATTACCGCAAATTTATTAAAGGGTTTTCCGAGATAGCCAAACCACTCACTGATTTGACGCGGTAAAGGGGCGGATGTGGTTAATTGGAAGCCTGAAGCAATTTATGCGTTTTCTAAGTTAAAGGAATGTTTCTCCTCTGACCCAATATTGGTTCAGCCTGATCTGGACCGCCCCTTCATTGTAGAGGTAGATGCCTCTGAAGTTGGAGTGGGAGCAGTGCTGTCACAAGGCACTGCATCCCTCACTCAGCTTCGTCCGTGTGCCTTCTTTTCCCGAAAATTTTCATCTACCGAGATGAATTATGACATAGGTAACCGAGAGTTGTTGGCAATCAAATGGGCCTTCGAGGAATGGCGCCACTTCCTCGAAGGCGCCAAACATAAGATTACCGTAATTACTGACCACAAAAACCTGACCTACTTGGAGTCAGCGAAAAGACTGAATCCTAGACAGGCTAGGTGGGCTTTGTTCTTCTCCAGATTTGATTTTGTTATCACCTTCCGACCAGGTACTAAAAATGTGAGGGCTGATGCCCTGTCTCGAAGTTTTTGCCCCATGCAAGTCGGGGACGTTGAACCGACTCCCATTTTAGCCAAGGGGATTGTTGTCTCGGCTGTGTCTTTGGACCTTCTGGAAAAGATTCGTAGATCTCCAGAACAGGCCCCTGACACTACTCCTGCCCAGAAACTATTCGTCCCTGCCACATACCGCCTCAAAGTCCTTAAGGAATCTCCTGATTCCGTCCTCGCAGGGCATCCTGGTATCAATAACACCATCAGACTGGTAACCAGGAGTTTGTGGTGGCCAACCATAGTAAAGGACTGTAAGGAATATGTACTGGCTTGTGAAACCTGTGCTCGCGCTAAGTCTCCCCGTAACCGCCCTGCCGGGTTGCTCCAGTCCTTGCCTACCCCTGAGGGTCCTTGGACTCATATCTCCATGGATTTTATTACTGACCTGCCACTCTCAGAAGGGAAGACTTGTATCTGGGTAGTGGTAGACAGATTCAGCAAGCAGTGTCATTTTGTTCCGCTGTCCGGGTTACCTAATTCCGAGACCCTGAGCAAAGTATTTATTAATCATGTTGTGCGATTGCATGGTGTTCCTGTGAATATTGTTTCTGACAGGGGCACCCAGTTCGTTTCTAAGTTTTGGAGGGCATTCTGTAAACGGATTGGAATTGACTATTCCTTTTCTTCTGCCTATCACCCTGAAACCAATGGTCAAACCGAGCGCTCTAATCAAGCTCTCGAACAGTATCTACGTTGTTATGTCTCTGAGCATCAATCTGATTGGGTGGAACATCTGCCACTAGCAGAATTCGCCATGAATAACCAGTACCAGGAGTCCATCAAGACCACCCCTTTCTACTGTAATCATGGGCTGCACCCGCGCTTTTGTTCATTTTCTTCTAGGCTTTCTGACGTTCCTGGGGTAGAAAGGTCCGTAGATCAGTTAAAGACTATCTGGTCTGAAGTGAACAAAAACTTAAAGGGGGCTCAGACTAGGCAGGCGTCTTCTGCTAATAAACGGCGTTCCAAGGGTCCGGACCTGGGAGGTGGGGACAAAGTTTGGTTGTCCACAAAAAATATCAAGCTCAAAGTGCCGTCTGCCAAACTAGGTCCCAGGTTTATTGGTCCGTATGAAATTATTGACGTGATTAACCCTGTAGCCTTTCGTCTGAAGCTCCCTCAATCATTCAAACTGCCCAATGTATTCCATAAATCCCTTCTCAAATTGTACCGATCTCCGATTCGTCCTGTCCGGTCCCCTCCTCCTCCGGTCTTGGTCGGGGGTGCCGTGGAATACGAAGTTCAGCGGATCCTTGATTCCCGCTTGGTGAGAGGTTCCGTGCAGTATCTGGTACATTGGAAGGGCTATGGTCCGGAGGAGAGGTCCTGGGTGCCTGCCGGTAATATCCATGCCAAAGGTTTGATCAGGAGGTTTCATCTTCTTCATCCCAATAAACCGGGTTTTGTGGGTCCGGAGGCCCCTCGTAGAGGGGGGGGTACTGTCACATCGCCATTGGACTCGGTGGCCGGTGTTCCTGCCTCGGCCGCTGGGAGGAGCTGGATTCCTTCGTCTGGTGGTGCTGGTGATAGGAAGGCCTTGTCCTCATATGGACCTGCTCCAGCGACGTCTGCCTCTGTCGCTGAGCGCCGCTGTGTTTCCCCTCTGGGTGGTGTTGGTCGCAGAAGAGCGGGCCCTACAGAGGTGTCCGTTAGGCGCAGCCTGCGTTCTTCTGTCAGAGGTGGGATGGGTGGAGCCAGTCGTGCATCTCCATCTGGCCTGGCTCTAGGGGCGGTCCGGATGAGGTCATCAGGCTGTGAGCTCCAGCCTATGGGAGGTAACCGCACCCTTCAAATACATTGGAGCCTGTCTTGCAGGCCGCCAGATATAGTTTTGGTTCCCCAAGTGACATAGTGTGTGTGTTTGGTTTTGACTCTGACCTTTGCCTGGATTTTTGACTCTGTACCGCCTGACGATTTTGTACCTTCGCTGCCCTCTCGGTTTTGACTCGGACTCCTGACTACGTTCTTCGCTTCCTGATTTTTTCCCTTCCAAGACGACCTCCCTGCTCTGCTGCTCCCATAGGTAGCTACCTCCTGGGCTCCGCTATAATTCCAGATCCCTGTATAGGGGTTAAGGGTCTCGGGGTTTCTCGGGGTGCTGCCTTACCAGCAGCTCAGCCTTACAGCGGATGGTCGTCACACAGCCACATCACAGTAAGGAGACACTGCTGTGGTCTCCTGTGATGTCACACAGCGCCCTGGACTTTCCTTCCTGCCGGCGACCAATGAGCGGCCTGTGTCTGTCGCGCGATTTCGGTTACAGACACACGCAAAAAACCCTTAGACAATTATATAGTAGATATATATGGGTGTGTGTACAGTGTGTATAGTCTATATATATGTGTGTCTCTGTTTATGTGTGTGTACAATGTGTATATGTGCATATATGTGTGTGTACAGTGTGTATATGTGTATGTGTGTATACATGTGTGGATGTGTGTGTACAGTATGTATATGTGTATATAAATGTTTGTGTCTGTGTATATATGTGTGTATATGTGTGGGTGTGTGTACAGTGTGTATATGTGTGTGTGTTTCTGTGTATATATGTGTGTGAGGGTGTGTATGTGTGTGCAACGTGTATATGTGTGTGGGTATATATAAATACATATGTGTGTGTGTACAGTATGTATATGTGTATATAAATGTGTGTCTGTGTATATGTATATATATATATATATATATATATATATATATATATATAATGTGTGGGTGTGTGTAAAGTGTATATATATATGTGTGTGTGTCTATGTATATATGTGTTTGTGGGTGTGTGTACAATGTGTATATGTGTGTATATATATATGTGTGTGTACACAGTATGTATATGTGTATATAAATGTGTGTATCTGTGAATATATGTGTGTACATATGCTTGGGTGTGTGTACAGTGTGTATATATGTGTGTGTCTGTATATGTGTGTGTGTACCATGTGTATATGTGTGTGGGTGTGTGTGTACAGTGTGTATATAAATGCGTGTGTTTATGTATATTCACATTCATAACTACTTTGTCACTAACTCCCTTAATCTGCTGGCCCTCACTGAAACCTGGATCCAGGATTCAGACAGTGTCCCCTGCCGCTATTGCTTATAGCGGCTTACATTTCTCTCATTCCCCGAGATCGGGAACAGACATGGTGGTGGAGTTGGCTTACTCCTTTCTCCACAATGTACTTTCCAGGTCATCCTCCAGTTCCATCACTCTCATTCCCCTCTTTTGAGGTCCACACAATAAGGCTCTTTCGTCCTCTCCCCCTCAGAGTAGCGGTGGTATACCGCTTCCCCAGGATCACCCACCTAGTTCCTTGACCATTTCTCTGTGTGGCTGCCGCATTTCATGTCCTCAGAATTACCAACTCTTATTCTGGGAGACTTCCCCATAAACAGCCCCATCCCCCCATCTGCATCCCAGCTCATATCTCTAACAACATCGCTTGGCCTCTCACAGCTCTCAACCTCAGAGACACACAAGGATGGTAACTCCCTTGACCTGATCTTTGTCTGGCTCTACTCAACCTCCTGCTTAGATAATTCACTTCTTCCCCTCTCTGACCACAGCATTCTCTCCTTCATGCTCACAAACCCTCACCCACCCCAGCATAGTCCTACCTATCACACATTCAGAAATCTACAGGCCATTAACCCTCATGCACTCACAGACTCTCTACACTCATCACTGTCCTTGATCTCCTTATTCACCTGTCCCACTCTGGCAGTAAATCACTTAAATGACTCTCTCAGAAGCTTCCTGGACCAAGTAGCCGCCCCTCACCTTCCAAACCTCCAAACGCAGAGTGAAACAGCCCTGGCTCACATCACAAACTCGATTCCTCCAGCGATGCTCTAGGAGTGCTGAGGGTCTATGGATGGAAACCCGCACACCAGAAAACTTAATTCACTATAAATTTATGCTAAGAATTTACAATGCTGCCCTTCTCCTTGCCAAACAAACCTACATCACCACCCTGATCTCCTCACTATCCATCAACCCAAAAAAACTCTTTGACACCTTTCATTCTCTCCTCAGTCCTAAAGTGCAGGCCCCTATCACTGACCTCTGTGCTGATGATCTGGCTTTCTACTTCACAGAGAAAATAGAAAATATCCATCAGAAAATCAACTCCCAACCTCAAATTGATGTTACCCCTACCTCTCCCCACATTTCCTCCGACACACTCTCCACTTTTGACCCAGTCACAGAAGAAGAAGTCTCCAGGCTCCTCTCTTCCTCTGATCTAGGGATGGGCGAATCTACTCGCTAGGACTCGTTACTCGGCGAGTAGTAAGGGACTCGCAGGACTCGGTACTCTGCGAGTTCCCCAGTGATTACTCGCACGAGTCCAATGCAAATTAATATCAATCCTAGTTTTGTCAGAAACACTGACAAAACTAGGATTGCCATTGTTTGCATTAGACTCGGCTACTGTGCCAGTGATAGCAGGGAAACTCGCAAATAACTGCTGTTACATTGCGAGCCGAGTCCAGCTGTCTTCTCTGTGCAGCTCCAGGGTCCTAGAGCCCGCCTGCTCACAGACATGATGTAGCAGTGCTGAGATTGTTCTCAGTCTGCTCATTCCCTGTGCATAGACATCTATATCTATGCACAGGGGATGTAGCAGAGAGGACATCGCGTTTTGGACTACGTCGGACGGAAGAGGATTTTTTTAATTAAAGATGGAGTCCCTAATGGCTTTTTTTTTTTATTTCAAATAAAAATTTTTCTCTGTGTTGTGTTTTTTTAACCCTTTATTGGAGATTCTTAGTGGCTGGGTCAAACGTGGCCTGACATTAAGAATCTCGGGCTTAATACCAGCTTGTATAACAAAGCTGGTATTAACCCCTTTATTACCCAGCGTGCTACCGCCACCAGAGCCGCTGGAAGAGCGGGGTTCAGCGCCAGAGGATGGCGCTTCAATGAACGCGCCATCTTCTGGGGCGGCTGCGGGCTGCAATTTGCAGCGGGGGGTGCCCAGAAAGCTTGGGCATCCCTGCGCTGCGGATTCCAGCCCCCAGCTGCTTAGCTGTACCTGGCTAGACATAGAAATTGCGCGGAGCCCCACGCATTTTTTTTTATTATTTCATGAATTTCAGAGTCAGAGTCTCAGAGTCAGAGTCTCAGAGTCAGAGTCAGAATCTCAGAATTTCATGAAATAATTAAAAAAAAATGTGTGGGGCTCCGCGCAATTTCTATGTCTAGCCAGGTACAGCTAAGCAGCTGGGGGCTGGAATTCGCAGCGCAGGGATGCCCAAGCTTTCTGGGCACCCCCCGCTGCAAATTGCAGCCCGCAGCCACCCCAGAAGATGGCGTGTTCATTGAAGCGCCATCCTCTGGCGCTGAACCCCGCTCTTCCAGCGGCCCTGGTAGCGGTGGCACGCTGGGTAATAAAGAGGTTAGGGCCAGCTTTGTATTATCAGCTGGCCCTAAGCCCGAAATTTATGGCAGTCACGCCAATATTAGACATGACCGCCATGAATTTCTAATAAATTGTTTTAAAAAAAACACAACACAAAGAAAAAATTTTATTAGAAATAAATAAAAAAAACCATTAGGGACTCCATCTTTAATTAAAAAAATCCTCTTCCGTCCGACGCAGTCCAAAACGCGATGTCCTCTCTGCTACATCCCCTGTGCATAGATATAGATGTCTATGCACAGGGAATGAGCAGACTGAGAACAATCTCAGCTCTGCTACATCATCTCTGTGCACAGACATTCATTTCTGTACACAGGGAATGAGCAGACTGAGAACAATCTCAGCTCTGCTACATCAGGCAGCAGGCGGGCTCTAGGACCCTGGAGCTGGCAGCCAGCACACAGAGCAGACAGGACTCTTATCTGTGCGAGTTTCCCAGCGATTACTTACAAAGTAAATGAGTCCAATGCAAATAAATGACAAAACTAGGATTCCTTCAGGCTGAAGCTTCCGAGACACATCTGCGATTTGTAAATCTCACACTACTCGCTATTACTCGCTTCCCCATTCATTAACATTGGACTCGCTAGACTCGCAACGAGTAGCGAGTCCTGGGCTCGGACTCGCTAGAGTCAAGCGATTCCGAGTAATTTAGGATTCGCCCATCACTACTCTGATCCCATCACATGCACTGCTGACCCCATCCCCTCACACCTACTCCAGTCTCTCTCTCCAGTGGTCACCACTCACCTAACCAAAATCTTTAATCTCTCCCTTTCTTCTGGCATCTTCCCCTCTTCTTCCTTCAAACACTCAATCATTACTCCATTATTAAAGAAAACGTTTCTTGACCCATCCTGCCCAAACAACTACAGACCAGTCTCCAATCTCCCCTTCATCTCTGAACTCCTGGAGTGCCTGGTTTACTCCCACCTCACTCATTACTTCTTCACTCACTCTCTTCTAGACCCATTACAGTCTGGTTTCCACCCCCTACATTCTACAGAAACTGCTCTCACCAAAGTGACCAACGACCTTCTGACAGCAAAACGTAGTGGTGACCACTCTCTGCTTGTCCTTCTGGATCTCTCTGCAGCCTTTGACACTGTTGACCACCATCTCCTACTCTCCATGCTGCACTCCATCAGCATCAAGGACATGGCTCTCTCCTGGTTCTCTTCCAATCTTTCTGACCACTCTTTCATTGTATAATTCGCTGGCTCCACTTCTTCCCCTCTTCCTCTCATTATTGGGGTCCCTCAGGGTTCAGTCCTTGGACCTCTTCTCTCTGTACACAGCCCCGATTGGACAGATTATCAGCAGATTTGGCTTTCAGTATCATCCTTATGCTTATGACACACAACTATACACTTCTTCTGACTGACTGTCTAACTGCAGTTTCCAATATTATGTCCGCTCTCTATCTGAAACTCAACCTTTCCAAAACTGAACTTCTTCTGCTCCCACCCTCCACTAACCTCCCTAAATTTGACATCTCTCTCTCAGTGTGCGGCACCACGATAACGCCTAGTCAGCATTATGTTTGACTCTGATCTTTCCTTTACCCCACATATACAATCTCTCGCCCTCTCTTGCCACTTGCACCTGAAAAACATCTCTAGAATTCGCCCCTTTCTCACCTTGGAAACCACAAAAACCCTCACTGTGGCCCTCATCCACTCCCACCTTGACTATTGTAATTCTCTTTTAATTGGTTTCCCTCGCACTAGACTCTCCTCTCTCTAGTCCATCCTTAATGCAGCAGCCAGGATCACCTATCTAGCTAACCGTTACTCAGACACTTCTGCTCTATGCCAGCCATTGCACTGGCTGCCCATACACTATAGGATCCAATTCAAACTGCTTGTTCTCACCCACAAAGCCCTTCACAGTGCATCACCTCCCTACATCTCCTCGCTCATCTCTCTCTATCAACCCACCTGTTCTATTCGCTCTGGAAGTGACTTCAGACTAACTTCTGCTTTAATCCGAACCTCCCACTCCTAGCTCCAAGACTTCTTCCGAGCTGCACAAAATTTTTGGAACGCTCTACCCCAAGAAATTAGGTGTATCCACAACTTACAGGGGATCCCTAAAAACACATCTTTTTAGGGCGGCCTATCATGATCCCTAGTCAGTCATCTAGACATAGCCTATCCGCTCCACTAGTCTCAAATGCATCACAAATAATGGTTGGTGGCCACTTATACTGCTCCTAACTGTTCCCCATCTCCTCAAGTTGGCTATACTATCATTGTAAATAAGCACCTATACTTTGTGTCACCCCCACCTCATTGTTAGATTGTAAGCTCTTATGAGTAGGGCACAGGGGGGCAAGAGACACAGTGCACAGGAGTAGAAGCCATTATGGAGGGTGGGGCAAAATACAATATACAGGAGAAGAATACAGCTAAAGGGGGGCAAGAGACACTGTGCATAGGGGGAGAAAACACATAGCAGGAAAAGACAGTGCAAGGGGGGCAAGAGACACAGCACACAGGAGGAGAAAGCACACTGGAGGAGAATACAGCTCAAGAGGGCAAGAGACACAGCACACAGGAGGAGAAGACAGCTCAATGGGGCAAGAGACACCGCTCACAAGAGGAAGACAGCACACAGGAGGAGAAAACAGCTCAAGTGGGGCAAGAGACACAGCACACAGGAAGAGAAAGTACCCGGGGGGGCAAGAGACACAGCATACAGGAGGAAAAAGCACACAGGAGAAGAAGACAACTCAAGGGGGGCAAGAGACACAGCACACAGGAGATGACAGCTCAAGGGGGGCAAGAGACACAGCACACAGGAGGAGAAAGCACACAGGAGGAGAAGACAACTCAAGGGTGGCAAGAGACACAGCACACAGGAGGAGAAGACAGCTCAAGGGGGCAAGAGACACCGCTCACAAGAGGGAGACAGCACACAGGAGGAGAATACAGCTCAAGGGGGGCAAGAGACACAGTACACAGGAGGAGAAAGTACACAAGGGTGGGGCAAGAGACACAGCATGCAGGAGGAAAAAATGCACAGGAGGAGAAGACAGCTCAAGGGAGGGAAGAAACACAGCACACAGGAGAAGACAGCTCAAGGGGGGCAAGAAATGAAAGAAAAGAGACACGAAGTGCTCCCATAGAGGAGACCTGGTATGCTATTTTGGGGTGGATTAGAGGGGTGTACAGGGGGACTCTCACCTGTGCCGGTTGTGCCGCCTCCGCACAACCTCAGTGAGAGCT
Organism: Allobates femoralis; assembly: GCA_033576535.1. Taxonomy (NCBI): domain Eukaryota; kingdom Metazoa; phylum Chordata; class Amphibia; order Anura; family Aromobatidae; genus Allobates; species Allobates femoralis. The sequence continues at coordinate 173,109,730 of JARQOC010000011.1, read as the reverse complement.
TCCACTGGACCTCCTGATACCGGCACTGATCGACGCTGCTCCTCCACTTCTGCGTCACGTGGGGTGGAATCAGATGATCCGCGCGTCACAGGGCTCCTATGTCACCACAGGTCCTATGACTCCACACCGTCTTGTGTTGGGGATTTCTCCGCAAACTGCAGTTCCGGTAACCACACACTCAGAGGGTGAGAGAGTTTTGTAATAAAAAAAGGGTTACTCAGTAGGAGCGCAGATTCACTTAAGAGATGGGTGGAAATCTGGTCTAAACAACTTTAATACCACAACGCGTTTCCACAACAGATAGTTGTCTTCCTCAGGTGGATTTAGGTTAACTGTGACATGGACACATTATAAAGTTATCTTTGCCAATCAGATTGCAGCAATTAGTGACATAATTTAGTTAACCCTATCCTTTCAATCCCTCCTGATATGTGAGAGCATTTAAGGTGAGGATAAAATACAAAGTAACATATTTACTTTCACAAGAGACACAGCACACAGGAGGAGAAGAGAGCTCGGGAGGGGAGCAAGGGACAAAGCATACAGGAGGAAAAAGCGCACAGGAGGAGAAGATAGCACAAGGGGGGCAAGAGACACAGCACAGAGAAGACAGCTCAAGGGGGACAAAAGACACAGCGCACCGGGGAGAGACAGTGCACAGGACGAGAAGACCACTCAAGGAGGGGCAAGAGACGTTGCACAGGGGGAGAAGATGGCACTCAGGGGGAGAAGACAGTGGTGATATTTCTCCTTGTATATAGTATTGTTCAGTCACTATGTGCTAATGTGCACTCTGATCATGGAGTGAAAAAAAGGAGAGAGTCAACCTTATCGTGATGTCAAGCTTTAAAATATCTTTAGGGCAAAAAAAATCTGATAGCTATGTTTGTATGTGATCTGGTGTTTGATGAGAACTGCTAGGCTATGTGAACACAGTGCATTATTAAAGTGTTTTTTTCTGCAGTTTTCTGATTCATTTTTACCATGGTTTTGTGTTAATGCATGCAAATATAAAGCTGCGTTTTTTTCCCCTACAAAATCAATGTGAAACAGGAAACTCTGTCCGCACACATTGCTTTAAGTGGTGTGCAGAAAATGAAACCCACACAGGTTTTCCTGCATTTTGAAAAAAATTAGCATGTCAGTTGTTTTCAAAACGCAGAGCTGCGTTTTACCATAGGATTAGTATTGTCTATGGGAGAGTGTGGACACAGAATGAGGTGTGAGGGGGATGGCTGCGGCATTGTATGTGAAGTGGGGTGGATCGATGTAGACACAGTATGTGGCGTAAGGAGGATAGACAGAATAGAGTGTGAGTAGTGTGGGGTTGTATGGAGAGGGGGCTGCATGCGGGGACAGTATGTTAAGGATGGGGAGTTTGATGACATAGAGCAGTATAAACAGTGGGCAGTATAGGGGGACATAGTGTTAGTGAACAATGTGACCAGGGGGCCCAGTATGGAGAGACAGGGCAGTGTGGAGGGCATGTGCCATGAGAGGGATAGTGTGTAGATCATATTATGTGCAGGGAACAGTGAGGAGGAGCAATTATTTATTCCGGGGCTCAGTGTAGGGCAGATACAGTTGTGGGCAAAAGTATTGACACCCCTGCAATTCTGTCAGATAATACTCAGTTTTCTTCCTGAAAATGATTGCAATCACAAATTCTTTGGTATGATTATCTTCATTTAATTTGTCTTCAATGAAAAAAACATAGCTAAAAACATAGACTAAAAGCATAGGTAAAAACATAGACTTTGTCAGCAATAATGCGGTGTTAACGCCATATTAGCACCGCGTTAACGCTGGCAATGTTATCCTATGGTGAGGCGGGGCTTATCGCAGCTCCAACGCTGACATCTAAGTTAAATCCCGCGTTATTCCTAACGCGAGCAAAGACGCTTTCAGAAGTGTCTTTGATCACGTCAGCAAATAACGCAAGATTTCATTCTGAGGCCAGCGTTGAAGTTGCATTAGGGGCGGGATCTCCATAGGTAAGTATTAGCAGCCGTAACGCGGTGCTGACACCATGTTATTGCTGACAAAGTCTAAGTTTTTAGCGCGACCCCCGGGGCACCACTAAACACGTGAATCTGACCCTAGTCTAAGCGTGACACATCTTTTCTGATTGTCTTTTTATCTTGGGTACTCATAGCTTTTTTCTATATTCTCAGTATTGTTATTTTTGTTATTATTTTTATTATTTAGGCATTCTTCTTGTGTTTTTCCCAAATTAGCTTTGTATGCACCCAAAACAAATTTTTTGGGGTATTTTCTATCTATGAATCTATCAATTTAAATTTTCGATTGCTGTACTACATAGTGATCTTCTTTTGCGTTGTTTTTTCTAATGCGATGAAATTGACTATGGGGAATATTTTGTTTCCACTTCTTATAATAAGCACTACAGTAGTCTAAAAAACTCTTTGAATCTGTGCTTTTGAAATGTGTTTTTGTCATAATTTTATCATCTTCATGAAAAAGCTCAAGGTCCAAATAATTGATACTATCTTTATTAGTATTTGCTGTAAATGTGGTGCCCCATTGATTACTATTCATTTCGTTTATAAAATTTGATGCTTCAACTTCTCCTCCTCTCTAAATGACTACTGAATCGTCAATGTACCGGCGATACAGTACCACTTGCTCATTATACTGCTATTGACATATAGGTGATGAGGACTCGAATAGCCCCATAAACAAATTTGCAACCCGTGTCCCCATCGCTGTAACGAGTTGCTGATGGTATAGCTACCCCTGGAACACAATGTAGTTATGCTCAAGTTTAAACTGTAAACCTGTCAATAAAAAAGTTTTCTTATTGTCTGGCATATTCTGCATAGTATTTAGATAATGTGACACTGCTCTGAGGCCTAGTGAATGCTCTATATTTGAATACAAACCATTCACATTCATCGTTACAAAAATGTACTTATCCTCCCATTTTACATACTGACATTCATTGATTAGCTTGTTGGAGTCCAGCAAAAAGGAGGGAAGAGTCTTGACCAGATCTTGCAGGAAAAGGTCTATATAGTGAGACAGATGACTAGTTAGGGAATCTATGCCCAAGATTATTGGGCCACCTGGTGGATTTTTTAGATCTTTGAGACCAAAGAATAAAACGTATCTAAATTACTTCCCCGGTGATAAATGGGGTTAAAATTCGATTGTGTGCATACTTCCTTATGTATGCACACCATTTGGTTCATTTATACTTTTGATTGTATGATCATATTTTCATTCTTATTGATACCTTTGGTGCGTTCTTGTATTGTAAAATGTCGTGCTAACGTCAATTTACGTATATACTTATTAAAATCCATAAAGAGATTGAAAGCTTTAGCATCTTGTGTAGAGCAAAATCTAAGGCCTTTTGACAATATAGTAATATAGTGTATTCAGGTTCAGGAAAAATGACTGACCCGCACATCCAACAGGTATGAACAGGTGCCTAGCTGAAAAACACAGTATAACTACAAAAATATAAACAGTGGCACTCTACAATGCTGAAATATGCTAATCTTGAATAAAGGAAATATTGGTATTGCATTACTGACATAGGAATACTTGAAAAATAAAAGATACTTATTCAGATTAGGCTCCCAATAAGTGAGATGCACCTTGTCATGGTTATTGGGCACACATGGATTGGCCAATGCATAAACCTAGTATCTCTTGTTTTTCAATTTTTCCTATAGCAGTATTGAAATTTATTCAGGTTTAGCATATTTCAACATTGTAGAGTGCCACTGTTTATATTTTTAAAGTTATACTGTGTTTTTCAGCTAGGCACCTGTTCACAACTGTTGAATGTGCGGGTGAGTCTTTTTTTATATATCTTGTAAGACACTATGTCTTTCTGAGCACTCTGCCTTTTAGCCAAGGAGTTTTCATTTTCTTATTTAGCCAGGAACTGATCTGCCCATGACGTGTAGATTTTTAATCCAGCTATAGGCATGTTCAGAGTAGGTTCCCGATATGTGAGCTGCACCTAGTCGGGGTTATCAGGCTCACATGGATTGGCCAATATATCAATTATGCACAGAAAGCTGTCAGTCAGTGTGAAGAATATGGAATTTATTCTGACATGTCAATGAAACATAAGTCGCAATATTTCTATAGTTATGTGTCATAGATAGTTTCACATCTATTCCTGCATCTATTTCCCTCCGCACTCTATAGTTCAGGGCTCATTCAGAAACTGTATGCCTTCCCTACTGGTAAATATTAAACAAAAGGTTAATTAAAGAAAAGGAACCCATACAGAGCAAAAGTCAACAAGCCTAGGCTGTGTTTGAAGAAGGCAGGGAAGTGGCTTCCTGAGTGCAGGAGGATGCTAACTTAAAATTGTTTTGTTAGTCGTCTTGGAGCCAGTTAGCAGGTATTAATATTAAGCTACATATAGCTCATACAAATATGACGAACATCATTTTGACATAAGTATAGAATCATAATGCATATTTCCGCTTAACTGTGCAATATTCGTATGTAATCCAAAATTAACATTGGCCAGAGGAATAATTGTAGACAAATGAACAGAAAGATAAATTCATAACAGAAAATATGACAGCAATATCTTTCACATACGATGCTCAGAGACAGATGTGAAGAATGCTGCAATTTCATATTTATCTGTATCTCAAAAACCTCCTTCCAATTCGAGCCCACATGGGGCCATTAGAAGGCAGATCAGCGGGTGTGTGTTAAATTGATACAAAGTACCTGTTCCATTTCTTAGTTGTTCTTTTCTTGGGGAGGCCATATCATACCCTGATGGAAGGAACCAAGTATAGAACCCTGGCTCAACAGTGCCTCTTATATGCCGAACAAATGACCAAGACAGCAACAAGAAAATACCTTATTAGCCTAACTGACTATGATATCTATATATTCATCTTGTAAATATTTGTATTAATCTAGTGTGCCTAAACTGCAATTAAATATAACATTTAATCCTGGGTTGTTCTTTTAGCTCCATCCATGGATCCCACGCCCGTGCACTTTTTTAGTATCAAACACTACCTGGTTTTGTTTCTAGCCCACTATAAGCTTGTAAACGGATTTTGTTCTTGTGTTATTGGGGAACTTTGACAGTGACAAACTGGAGGTTTATATATGTATTCCTGGCCTGGGAATGGTGATATATTTAGCACCCTCATTGTTAGCTCATCAATAATAAGCCCTAATGAGCACATAGTAGGGCAGCCTCGGTCGCATTCACTTACAGTATCTTTGATCAATTCCTTCACTGGAATAATGGTAAGGGGGAGCCAGAGATCTGCTGCTTTCATCCCAGTCAGTGACGTGGGTGTGGTTATACAGAGCTCAGCATTCAGAGAACTGTTAAGGTACCGTCACATGCGGCAATATTACTAGCAATTTCACTGGCAATTTGCTGGTTGCAGTGAAATCATGGACACATTGTTCCATTTGTACATGGCAACAAAATAGAACAATGTGTCCATGATTTCACTGCAACCAGCAAATTGCCAGTGAAATTGCTAGCAATATTGCCGTGTGTGACGGTACCTTTAGATCTGTAGTACAGAACACTGATTTCATCAAAACTGCAGCAAGCGGCCCATTAAGTGACACATTGCTAACATCAGGGTATCTGTCCTTACATCATGATACTTCCAGACGGGGTAGCAAAATCCTGATGACAGATTCCTCTTAATAATGTGATAATTCACTAAACTCTGCTAAAAAGAATGTTAGTAAGGGTTGGAAAGCTAATAAAAACTTTCCTACATTTCCTTAAATGTACTTCTGTATTCACTGGTGTCTAAAGGTGGATAAACATGATTAATGTATGTGCATGGGTTTTTAATCTTAATTATGCACAGAGATGAAATAGGACAATATTTTCTATGAATATGAATGTCAGTAGAAAGTATGGATTAGGTAGTGGCAGCTATGCTCATGACTGTGTATAACCCTGATAATGCTTTACATTCCCTGTGGTTTGAGAAGATCCTGATTATATGAGGTCTTTGATCCCCCCATGAAGTAGGGGCTTATTATACTGTATATTATAATACCCCTTATAAATGGTGAGTATAGCCAAGATATGAACTTAATTCATAAAGTCTGATTACGGTAATTCGTATTTTAAGAATTGCATGCAGAAGCCTTAGTTCTAGTTTAAGTACAATTTAGATGCAGCACGATCTTATAGAATAGGTATATAAGTACCGTATATTATATATGAGCAATAAGTGCAGACATTGTGATATACTGCCTGGAATTAATTTGTTTATATTAAAGGAAAATCTGGTGCAAATCTATTCTGATTATCTGCTGGTGATTTTCGTGTAATCCCTATAATGAGATTCAGATATACACTAGGTGATTATAGGATTTTACAAATTTGCAAATTTGAAATATGTTTGTTATCTGTTTTAATGTAACTTTATAAGATATTATTTTTAGCTGTTCTGTAGGTACTTAAATTACTTAAAAGGATTATGTAAGATTTATTGTTTAAATTAGAGATTTTTCATATTAAATGTTCGCTATTTTTCACTTTTTTTTTTCAATTGTTCGTATCACTTCTTATATTGAACAAAAATGTAAATTTTGCTGTCGTCACACTGGTGACTATACTGAATACATATCTCCGGTTTTCCTTATTTAGCATAGGGCAGTTTCTGCAATACACATATTCACTATACCCATTGATCCTCTTGTTTCAAGTGCCACTCATTGAGCTACAAAATTCATGATAAATAGTAGTGTCGCGGCAGATAACCGTTTATGTAAGTATATAATTTTCTGCCTGCACCTACGCTTGTGGTGATGCCAGTCATATATAGATTTGCATATACTGAATACAAGACACGTTATCTGTTCTGTACAGATGAATTTTCAGCAGTCTACTCATCACCATTAAAGATCCTCTTTCTTTTCTCCTATCTCTTCCTAACTAACACTTCCCAAGATTCTACTGCTACCTACCCTGCTCCTGTATACTTATTACTAAGAGGCTCATAAATACTTTTATTGTTTTTGTTGCTTTCATAAACCAGCTGCAGACCCAAATCGGACAAACTGTGCAGGGCACGTCACTGATGGGGGCTGAGAGGAGAGTGAAGTCTGATCTGGGCCTGAGTGCCCCAGACTGTTGTCACTCACAATTAGTAATAAAGGCCCGGCTACTCCGTGTTTGTTGGTGCCCAGGGAGAAAATAGTCCAATAGTAAATGGTAAACTACTTACTACTGCTGTCACTAGTGATGAGCGAGCACTAAAATGCTCGGGTGCTCGGTGCTCTGGCCGAGCATCTCAAGATACTCTTGTACTCGGCCAGAGCACCGAGCCCAATGTAAGTCAATGAGTGACAGGCTCCGCCCACAGACTTCCGGTTATAAAACGAGTAATTCCGGAAAAGGGTGGGAGGGTGGGCTTTTTCAAATCGCCGCAGCATAGAACACCTTGCTGTGGCCCCCAGAGGGATCCTATCAATTAATCTGCTCCCTGTATGGTGCCAGCTCACTGTGTGCACTGAAGGGAGCAGTGTATGTGTCTCAGATCGCTATTTATTACCGAGCAGTCCGAGCATCTCGGCAGTACTCGGTGCTCGCCGAGCACCCCGAGTACCGAGATACTCGTGCGAGTACCGAGTCGCGCCGAGCATACTCGCTCATCACTAGCTGTCACTCACAGAGAAGCAGCCCTGCCCAAACCAGTGGCGTGCCCTGCTCATTTGGTCCAATTCTGGTCTGCAGATAAAAGGATCAAAGCTACAACAACAATAAAAGGTATTTACAAGCCTCATTAAGATAAACTTACAGGAGCAGGGTAAGTATCAGTAGTATATTAGGAAAGAGTTAGGAAGAGAGATGACAAAACAAAGGGGGTCACATTAGTAGCAGAAAATCTCTTTCAAGGCATTATAATGGTAGTTAACACCCCAATTTACAGCAAATAACACAAGATCCTCCATTCATAGTCGGTGACGGTAAAAATTCACCTCTATGCTATGAAGTGAATGATTGTTGCTCTGATATGATATCACTATTTGTTAGTGTCTGACCATAAACAATTTAGAGAACTGCCTTGAGCCCATTATAGTGAATCAATGCAGCTACAATTCCCTGCACAGCCAGGTAAATAAATTTAGAAGGTGATGAAGTCTTACATTATAAAATGTACATAATGAGCTGATTAATTTTGAAAATATATTATATCACTTATCTCATCTAGTTTTGTAAATTGAACTCCGGACTGTGGGTCGGGATCAGCTAATCAGTAAACCAGTTAAACTGGTATTCCCATCTCCATGATCCTATCCCAATATGTAGTAGGTGTAATAATAACAATATTAGCAAATCCCTCCAATTAGAAATGTAGTATGGTTTTCCTGATATCCAATTTATTCCCTCATGTGCAGGCCATTGCAGCGCCTTAGGTCTCCATGGTTACAGCGACACATATAGGGAAAGTCAGTTAGTTGTTTGTGGTCGTAACCATGGATACCTAAGTGAGAAAATAGATGAGTGGTGCAGCTTCCAATGTAAATCAATGCAATTTATTTAAATAAAGTCAGTGTTCCAATAACAATACATGGCAAACCACAAGGAGATTGTATATAGTGTGCTGCTGTAGGCAACACGTTTCGGACAGTTTCTCTGTCCTTTGTCAAGCCTGCTCTGAGTCTGTCAGCTCCTGGCTATATGCAAATCAATTCAATCAAGAACAGCTGCACTTAATTAAATGCAAAGAAATGCTTGAAATGTAATTTATATATGTACATAGATAATGGAGCTAAGGAAAACAGGAAGGATAAAGTTTAGAAAAAGTGCACATGCACTCGCCATATACCCTCTCCTTGTGGTTTGCCCTACATAGTTATTGGAACAACGACTTTACTGAAATAAATTGCATTGCTGTAACTTTGAAAGTTGGACCACTCATCCATTTTCTCCCTGAATGCTGGGCGTTGTCAGGATGCCGATTCCGTTTTAGGTGAGCTGGATTTACTCTTTCATTCATGGATACTTAAGGTCCTGCAATGTCCTGCACATGAGGTGGTAACTAATCAAAATAACTACACTACATTTCTAATTGGAGGTATTTGCTAATAATATTATTACACCTACTACATATTGAGATAGGATCTTGGAAATGGGAATACCCATTAAGTAATGCAATGAATTTCCAAAATGACTACTGTACTCTCTATAGGGAAACTGTAAAAGATCACTCATATTTAGAATATACAGATTATGGAAGCCGATATGTTGTCCCTTAGAAAGTGTGTAAAACATGAATTTTCCATATGAGTCAACCTGGAATAGAAGAATAAGAAGCTTTTATGGCTCTAAGTTTATAATTCCATTCAAGATGCACTTCGTCATATCAAAAAGAACATAACACTATCATCTCATTCTGTTCCCTTTACGTTGCACTGTAAACCAACACTTTAATTATTTGCTGAGATGCTATTCTTTTTCAGCAGGAACAGTAAGTCTTCATGTGCTGCATTTATAATGCATTGTTACTGTTTCTTTGCTCCAGAATTGGCAGTAGCTATTTGAAGGGTTTTCTGACTGTGCTTCATGCAAAATGATTGACAGCTTTTGGCCTTGGGTTACTATTATTAAGTTCATTGTTAGACATGTTACATTTTCCATGGTAAATTAGCCAAATGTATTAATTTAAATGAATTAAAATATTTTTCCTTTTAAGGATATAGCAAGCTTTATATAAAACAGGATCTTGATTTTGTCTCATACAAGGAGCATCCAAAAAAAAAAGACCCCCTCGTCTTTGCTGTCTGTATTCCTTATTAGACAACACCGAAACAAAAAAAATATTGAGCAGTGCTCTAAGTTTCTTCTATGTAGTATCCAGCATTTTGTTACTTCTTCCAGCAACAGTCCCTGCTCCCTGCCTATCTCCCTCTGCAGTAGTCCACACCAAATTTTCTATAATCCAATGAACTCCTCTGACATCATCACCGCAGGCCTATTAAGGCAGAGCCAGACATCTGTTTGGTTTTTGAATGTTATGTGAGCATGGCATTCAGTTACTACATACTTTTATGCAGGTTGCCTCACCATCCATTTTTTCCACATGACTAATAATGTCTCCTGCTCCTTTATCATCCATCTGCATTTAATTCCTGGATCAGACCTGATGATAACCAGAGATGTAATGAGAATTCGATGGGTCCCCGTGCAAAATTTGGGCCTACCCTCTCACCCCGCATGTTGGTCATATTTATGGCCCCCTGCAGCATTCTAAATAGTATAAAACCACAAGTATTGCCCCCCTTTCCATTCACTTACGTGGTAATGCTCCCAATCCTGGGCCCCTTCCTGATAAATGTTTCTGTCGAGCCCACTGGGACGGGGTACTCGGTACCAGACCGGGTTGCTGCTGGGCGGATGTCACGGAGGTCTTGGTCTGTACCATGTCCCGGGCCCACACAAGTAAAAGGAGAATATGTACAAGGGATAAATGTTTGTCGTGACGCCACCCATGGTGTGTGGTCAATGGTGGAACCACCGCTGCTGCAGAACCTCCGGGGACGATGTTGGGCAGCTGTAGATGGAATAGCTCTCCGTGGGTAGAGCTGGGTTCCCTGGGGCAGTAATGGTGAAAGTGTATGATGGTTGGTTGTAATAAGTGCAGTTCACTTACTTTCCTGATGCTGCAGCCTTCTTCCAGTCAGTGTCCTGAGCTGACAGGCTGTGGCTCTCCAGGTGGGAACTCTCTGCTGTCCTGCTGGAAGGAATCATTCATAGACAAGGGAGCAAAGCTATCATGAAGTTCTGTCCGCAGATAATCATACAAGGGAGTCAGAAGCAGGGTTCACCGGGTTTACTTTGCAGTTCTCTCAGTACAACAGTTCCAGTTACAGTTCAGTTCTTACACGGGTTACAGACTTTCCACTCTGGGTTCCTTTCTATTCCCTGCAGCCAGGTTGTTACTCTGTGACCCCTCACTTCCTCTATCATCCTTTCCAGGCTTTGTTCTCTGTCTCCGTGTGAGTCTCCGGACAGTGTAGCAGTAGTTCGAACCCCTGTGGGTCCTCGTGGTCGCCACTGAGCTGCCTGTCCTTTGGGTGGGAACTCCAACCTAGAATTGGAGCTCCCTGTTGGTGAATCTGGGGAAACCAGGTAAATCTTCGGTCCCCTTCAGAGCCGACACTCTGCTCCTAGCCTAGCCTCCAACAATCCTTTCCCGCATGGCACTATCAGGCTCCCTCCTGACCCGTGTGACTCTGGTTTCGATATAGAAGGCTACTCCGCCGGTAGTTGGTCGTTTCAGCTGTATTCCTCAAACTCAGTGCTGCTGATCTGTCTCTTTCCTCACACTCCTGGGGTGCTGGCTATGGCTGTGCTTTCTCTCCGTGGTTTCACTGGCACTTCAGATTCTGCATCCCATCAACCCCACTCCTCCAGAACGTGTGCTTCTGTCTTTACTTCTCAGCCTACCTCGGCCTACTACATCCTTCCTCCTCCCCTTCCTCTATTTCTACCGTCTGTCACCTGACCTACATTCTGTCCCACCCACTGTCCTCTAAACCCACCATCCCTTGCCCGCCTAGAGTTCCAGGCTCCAGGTTGGGTGCTGCCTCCCAGTGGTGAGTGGGATGTCTGTGAGGGTGTTTGTGTAAACTGTCTTCCGTCCTACCTGGCTGCAGTTCCCTTTGTGGCCTCCTGGTCACAGGGGCGCCACATTTATCCCATCCAAGTATATATATCCAGATGCAGCAAAGCAACCCCACAACATTATGGATCCTCCACTATGCTTAAATAGTAACTTCTGTTTACATTTTTATTTAATAATATTGTAAAGCAAGTGATTTTAATAATTTTTTAAATATACCTAATTAGAGAATTTTGGTTGAAAACCATTTATTAAGCCATCCACAAGGTGTTCCCACGACACTGTGTCAAAGCAAATATATGTTCATTATCAGTCAGATCTGTCTTCAAGCTTCTCACACTGAATACAGGGCATGTAACATAAAAGGGTAAAGGGGGCAGGGCCTACACAGCATCCACACTGCAGACTGCAGCTGATGAGGTGACAGTGTCACAAATTACTTCAGCCTACAGCACAGTTGGTAAGTAATGTCGGAATGTCAGGATCACTGCAAACTCCTCATTCCTTGGCACAAGCTTCTGATCTGTCATCTGGCTCCATACACCTACACCTTAGTCACGATGTTTGTTACCCGTTCTCTGCTGGCACATCACACTGCTCCTTATCAGCTGCTGGCCATGCCCACAAAGCCATAAAATGCAGTTTATAAAAAAGCACAGAAAAATGTAAGAAAATAAGTCATATGGCACAAAAATGCATTATCTTAGCTGCTATGTGATCCATCATTAAAAACCAATGCAGTATTGTGTGTGTTTTTTTCTCAATGAAATGACATTTATACTTTAACTGCTGGTAGGGTGTTCCTTTCTTTATAAGTTTCACTGCATTGCCTATAAATAAACTGTTGCTTTGTATTGCCAAAAAGGTTTATTTTTGCTTCATCTGGCCACAGAACATTTTCCCAGAAGGATTATGGTTTGTCCCATTGGTAGACCCATTGAAGCACCAGTCAGGTGTGAAATGGCACCATCGTCCTGTGCCTCCTGTACACTCTCCCTCCCCTTACTGCCGACACCTTGTATGTCACCGTGACATGAAAATAAAAAGCTTGAAGTACCGGTGAGTGCCACTCCATTTCTTCTATTGCATTGTCTTGTTATGTATTTTCTTCAGCAATGGTTTCTTCCTTGGCCTTTGCCCATAAAGCCTTACTTGGCTTAGTGTGCAGCATATGGTACTCATTGAAACCATGACCCCAGACATTTCCAGGTTGGCCTTTAGATCTTTGAAGTGGAATTTTTTCCACCATTTGCACCAACCTTCACAAACATCTCTTGTCAATTTTCTGCTTTCCCACACGTCTAGGGAGGGTCTTGATGGTTTCATGCTTGGCAAATTTCTTAATAATATTGTGAACTGTTTAAACTGGGATATCAAGGTATTTGGAGATGAACTTATACCCTTTGGAACTCTGATGTCCTTAGACAGCTCTTTTGTCTTCACCATTGTGATAAAGAAACAGGGCTTAATATGTGGCTTTTTAAAACACTGAAGTCATGGCTTATTGGCCATTTCATGTCACATAGGCACCAACTATTTGTCACAGGTGAATTTCATTTGTGGTTTACCACAGGCAAGTCAAAATGTGTTTCCAAACTAATTTAATGCAAAGGGTGCCAATACCAGTGTCACAGCAAGTTTTAGGTTATTCTATTTTTTTCCTTATATTATTTTTTGTTTTAAATTGTTATTTATCATTTGCTCTTTTGCATTTAACATGAGTGTTCTATACTAAAAAGCTGTTTCACTTGATTTTTTTTTCAGGAGATATTCTTCATTATGTGCTTTAACGTAATGGGTTACAATAATGATGTGCAGGACTGTAGGTCCTCATACTGGACTTATTCCTGGCACATATTCTTATTTTGGCCCCTTCCTGGTATACATAGTCTCCATTCTGCCTCAAATGCATAAAAAAAAATTCTGCCAACCTCCTCCAGCTCCCACGTCACATGGCCTCTTCCCCTGTGGTTGACGCAGTGGCTGGCGGTTGATATCAACATCAACTGCTGGCCACTATTTGGACATCAATGGATGTTGCAGTGCAGGGACCTGATAAGTCTTTGTGCAGCTATTTATTTCAGCTGGATGTGCATCCTCCAAGGAAGCAGTTCCAAAAGTAGGTACTGGGGTCAGTGGCCCCCTCCACCCTGGGCCCGATTACGAACTCTGTAACAATGATCTTTAGACCCCTGATGATAACCTTTTTTTTTTTGCTTTACAGGGAGTCTGTCACTTAAATAATAATAATAATAATAATAAACTATTAATATAGCGCCATTAATTTCATGGCACTTTACATGTGGAAAGGGTATATAAAGACAAGTACAAGGTACATGGACAACATATGGCACACAGGTACAGAAGGAGAGTGGATGCTGTCTGCGAGGGCCCACAATCTACGAGGGAATGAGTGATGATACATTAGGAGAGGGTAGAGTTGTTTGATCGGTGGTTTGGTCGACCGAGGCTCACAATAGTTTGTATGTTTGTCAGAAGAGGTGAGTCTTCAGGTATCTTTTTAAGGCTTTGAGATACATCGAAATAGGACATAAAATCTGAAAAAAACTCACAACCCACACAGATGGGGGCGGTTGTGGCACCAGCGTCCGGCCATGCTGTCAGGGAGGTGACTGGTATATAAACAAAAATAGGCTGGTCTGATGGAGCGCTAAGAAGGAGATAATATATATATATATATACCGGTATATATATATATATATATATATATATATATATATATATATATATATACAGTATATATATATATGTATATTAAAGCATCCAAACCTTTATTAAAATGTCTCCTATTTGCCACAACGCGTTTCAACGGTCTCACAGCCGTCTTCCTCAGGTGACAACTATTATATGCCTCACAAATGACAGATGCCCCCCAGAGGGCCCAGCCTCAAACTGCAGATGAAAACAAACATATGGCGGCAAACATATGGTTAGGACTTGTAAGCGTGAGGGCCCTTGACGGTGGGTTATGAGCTTACGTATTTTGGCCAAAATACCGACAAACACCTCACATTACCATCCTTAGTGTTTTATTGCACCTTTTTTTATCTGCAGTTTGAGGCTGGGCCCTCTGGGGGTGTCTGTCATTTTGTGAGGCATATAATCGGTGTGGAGCAGCCCGCCTGATCTAATAGCAGGGCGTGACCAATAGGCTGCTCTGACAATACACTTCACATGTACCTGAGTGGCATAGACTTTTGGTAACCTTGTATCTATAAATGCCACCAGTCACCTCCCTGACAGCATGGCCGGACGCTGGTGCCACAACCGCCCCCATCTGTGGATTGCAGGTGATTGAGCACCGGTATACAGACACCTGTGTTGCCTCTCAGAGGAGCTAGCAGCCTGCTGCTAGGTGCAATGGATATTTACCTGACAATTGTTTGGTGATTTTTTTTCTTTTAAAGGTTTCCAGAGTAGGTGAGAATCTGATATGCTGGGCACAGAGTTCCAGAGTATAGCAGATGCACGGGAGAAGTCTTGTATGCAGTTTTGGGAAGAGGAGATAAGGGGGGAGCAGAGGAGGAGATCCTCAATAGAACTCAGGTAGTGTGAGGGTAGTTATTGGGAGACAATGTCACAGATGTACGGAGATTCCCAGGGACAATGTGTTGTTGGTCCATGCTGCCACAGAAAACACGTAATCGAAGGCTTCAAATTATAACACCTTTATTGGATTCAATAAAGGTGTTATAATTTGAAGCCTTCGATTATGTGATTTCTGTGGCAGCGTGGACCAACAACACATTTTCCCTGGGAATCTCTGGATTATTGACCACATTGCACATGGAAGTGCGAGTCCAGCAGCAGCCGCCATATTTGTGCCTATCATACTGGTTGTGTGTCACACAATTTTGCAAAGTGACCAGTGATAATTACGGCTTCAAAGGTGCCCAGCTCTTTAAACGATAAGACCCTATCTGCGCTTTTTACAGTGTTACAGATGTACGGAGGACACAGATTGTGAATGGCTTTGTAGGTCATAGTTAGGATTTTAAATCAGGGCCTCTGAGAAATGGGAGCCAGTGAAGGGCTTCGCAGAGAGGAGAGGTTGAGAAATTGTGGGGAGACAGGTGGATTAGTCGGGCAGCAGAGTTTAGGATAGATTGGAGTGGTGTAAGAGTGCTAGAGGGGAAGCCAGCGAGCAGGAGTTTTCAATAATCAAGGCAGGAGATGATAAGGGCATAGACAAGTGTTTTTGCAGTGTCAAGGTCAAGGAATGAATGGATCCGGGAAATATTTTTGAGTTTGAGTTGGCAGGAGGTGGCAAAGGCTTGGATATGTCACTTCAAGGAGAGGGCAGAGTCGAGGATTACCCCGAGGCACCGGGCGTGGGGGACTGGGGAAAGTGAGCAACCGTTGACATTAATGGAAAGGTCAGGTAGGGGTAGAGTGGGTTGGGGGAAAATGAGGAATTCTGTTTTGTCCATGTTCAGTTTCAGAAAGCAAGCAGAAAAGAAAGATGAGATAGGAGGGAGGGAATGGTCAACAGTGTCGAAAGCGGAAGATAGGTCAAGGAGGAGGAGAACAGAGTAGAGTCGTTTGCTCTTGGCGGTTAGTAGGTTGTTGGTAACTTTGGTTAAAGCTGTTTCAGTGCAGTGATGTGGTCGAAAGCAAGATTGCAAGCAGTCAAAGAGGAAGGAGGGGGAGAGGTGGGAGGACAGTTCAAGATGGACGTGGTGTTCCAGTAGTTTTGAGGCAAAGGGGAGAAGTGATATTGGGCGATAACTAGAAACAGACAATGGGTCGAGGGAGGGCTTTTTGAGGATGGGTGTGATCAGGGTATGTTTGACGGATGAGGGGAAGACACCAGTAGTAAGTGATAAGTTGAAGAGATGGGTTAGGGTTGGGATGAAGACAGAGGTGAGGCTACGAATGAGGTGGGATGGGAGCAGGTCAAGGGTGCTGGTGGTGAGGTGTGATTTTGACAGGGAGGAGGAGAGCTGATCTTCTGACATAGTGGAGAAGCAGCCTTTCGAAAGAGAGGACAGTGTAGTTGTGAGGAGAAGCTGTGGGGATAGTGGGTCAAAGCTGCCTCTGATGTTATCGATCTTCTGTTTGAAGAAAGAGGCAAAGTCTTTGGCCGAGATAAGAGGAGAGGGAGGAGGTGCAGGGTGACGGAGTGCCACTTTGCTTTGCCTAGGGGCTCGTCTCTTCCAGTGCCAGAACACAATCACTTACAAGATATTATTATTTGCACAATCTTGTTACCTAGCTCCTCATTTACCCCTCCATGAGGTTGGCTGCAAAAGGCACCTGACTTACAAATTCTATTCTTCATGCTACAGGTAATACCTAAGCTTGCGGTTGGGTGGAGTGATTATTGAAGCCTGACATGTTTGGAGAACAAATAAGAAAAAGGAAATAGTTTATTCAGCTCACAACCAATTTATTTGGAATGTTGAATAATGCAAGTGGTCAGCAATGCATGGACGGGTCAAATATTAAAGATACATATATCAGACTTATGCATATGCCAAAAATCTGTATCCTAAACCAAAGTGCATGTTTTCAGGATTTCCTTAGCATTTTACAGTTGGAATCATCATCTGTGTAGGAGATTAAATTACAAACTGTCAAATGCTAAAGAAATCCTGAAAACATGCACTATTAGTGGGTCTTGAGGACTGTAGTTGGGCAACACTGTTCTAAATGTATGGAATGAAATGAAGTAAAGTGACTGCAAGTTTTCAAGAAGCAATTTCCATAGTATGGTGTTTTATGTAAACAGACCTATTAGACCAGAGGTCCCCAACTCCAGGCCTCAAGGCCCGCCAACAGTGCAGGTTTTCAGGATTTCCTTAGTATTGCACAGGTGCTAATGTGATCATCTGCACAGGTAATGATTCCAAGCCCTGTGCAATACTAAGGAGATCCTGAAAACCTGCACTGTTGGTGGGCCTTGAGGCCTGGAGTTGGGGACCTCTGTATTAGACCATGTATGTGACCCATATAATGGCTATATGCTATTTTTACATGACTTGCTATCACATAAGAGTAGAAGAGATGGCCTTGCACGCTGCTGACCCTCTGTATGAATAAAAGTTTGCTCTCCAAAAAAATAATAATAATTAAAGAAGAAATCATTAAAAATAAATAAATAATCATTTAAAAAAATTCCAAAAAAGTTATAAAAGAATATTAAGCTCTTTTAAACGGATGTTTTAAGGAAATTGTAAGGTTCCTGGACTTCACAGCTGCTGCCTCATCTGGCACTGTTTCCAATGTAAACACGCTGCAGGTGTCAAAACACCTGCAAACTCCAGAAAGCTTAAAAAAGTTCTTTAAAGCTCCCAAAATTTCTACAGGTTGAAATAAAACAGTAGTCCTAATGGCTGCGAACATGTCTAACTACCGTATATACTCGAGTATAAGCCAAGTTTTTCAGCCCAAAAATTGGGCTGAAAAGTCCACCCCTCGGCTTATACGTGAGTCACTGTATACTATATACACTGTATATAGTATACAGCAGCGCCCCCCCATATCATTATACAGGCCCCCCCCCCCTTGTGCAGCAATCCTGTAAAGGAATACATTAGTATACTTATCCCTGCCGCTGTCCCACTGCCGCTGTCTCGCCGCCGCCATCGCGCGGATGACCTCGCGGTGTTTTGTCGGTACAAGGTACAATTGTCTCAGACACCGGCCGGTTTCTATCTTTCAGTAGCGGTGTGTAAAGGTACCATTAGGGTTTATTAATATGATTGATGTGTAATTTATGAGGAAGCATAAAAAGCTGTGATGTTTAGTGTGATGTTGCTAGAGGAAGGTTCTCAGAACCGAACCGTCGCCTTGATGTCGTCGAGCCCACTGAGACGGGGGTACTTGGTACCGGACCGGGTATGCTACTGGGGAAGTCACTGGTGGTCCTGGTCTGGACCGTGTCCAGGGCCCTGGCAATAATAAGGGTGTATTTACAGGGGAAATGTCAGTCGTGACGCCACCCACAGTGTGTGGCCAGTAGTGGGGCCACCGCTGCTGCAGAACCTCCGGGGATGATGTAATGGCAGCGTAGATGAAATAGTTCTCTGTGTTCCCTGTGGCAGTGTTGGTTAAAGTCTATTGTGTGGTGTGCAGGCCTGGTGCTGAGTATAACACACTTACTGTCCAGATGCTGCAGGAATCCTCCTTCAGCGTTGGAGCCGGCAAGCTGTGGCTCTCCAGGTGGAGATCTGCTGCAAACCTGTATGGAGGGAGTCGTGTTCAGGCAGAGACATACAAGGGAGTCGTGTTCAGGGTTCACCGTGTTTACTTTTCCAAAGCTCTTAAGTACAGTTTACAGTTCAGTTACAGTTCTTAGTTACACGGGCTCACTTTCCCCTCCGGGTTCCCTTTACTCTCTGCAGCCAGGTTACTTCGTCTATGACCCCTCACTCTGTCTCTGTGTCCTTCCCAGGCTGTTACTGCGTTCTCTGTGACTCGCTTGGTGTGTGTGACTCCGGACAGTATGGCGGTGGCTCGGACCACTGTGAGCCCTCCGGGTTGCCAAAGAGCTGCCTGTCCTTCGGGGTAGGGACCCTAACATGTAGCTAAGGTCCCCCGTTGGTTGTCTGGGGATGCCGGGTAAATCTGCGGTCCCCTCTAGAGCCGACACTCTACTTCAGCCTAGCCTCCAGCAGTCCTCCCGTGTGAGGCTCTACCAGGCTCTCTCTACTGTGTCTTTGGGTATCATAGGAGGGCTACTCCGCCTGCAGTCTGCCGTCTCGACTGTAGTTCTGGGGCCCGGTATCACTGTCCCTCTCTTCCCTCACACTCCTGGGTGCTGGCTTCAGACGTGCTTTCTCTCTGCGGCTCGCACTGGCTCTGTTAAGATTCTGCGCTCCTACACCCCACTCTGCCAGGACGTGTGATCTCAGTCTTTTCATCTCAGCCTACCTCGGCCTACTGACTCCTTCCTGCTCCCCCTGCTCTATATCTACCCTCTGTCACCTGACTACGTGTTTGCCCACCCACTGTCTCTAAACCCACCACCCCTCGCCTGCCTAGAGTTCCCAGGCTCCGGGTTGGGTATTGCCCTCTACTGTACGTGGGTTATGTGGGCTGTGAGGGTGTTGGTGTTCAACTGTCGTCCTACCTGCCTGGGTGCAGTTTCTTTTGTGGCCTCCTGGTCGCAGGGGCGCCACAATGTCCTGAAGGCCTAATAAAGGCATGCTTAATCTTTTTTGGAGTGCTGCGGTCAATTTTTTATACATATATACGCACATAGGAGCATTGCTCTGACTGTCTTTGCACCCGACCACAAGCTGCGCTGCTTGGATTTTTCTTTTTCTAGGTTTAGTAATAGCTATACGAGTAAAAACGGTACCCATGGAGAGTAGAGATAACCGGAGACATTAATCTGAAGTGATAAGGAAGTGGCAACCATGTTTTACCACAACGTATGGTGGGCTTGTGGCTCGAAATCCTGTCCCTTATGGTTTGTGTTGGTTCCCCCACGTATAGCAATCCGCAGGGGCACTTGACGAGATAGACCACAAAACTAGATTCACAGGTATAGAACCCCCGGACCTTATACGGTTTATATGATACCCGTAAACTATTATACAGGTATACATCCTTCTAGATTTCAACTATCCACAATACATGTTTATCCTTAATCAATCACCTTCCACACCTTTCTCTTTAGGTTACAACCTTGGACCACAGTCTGCAAAAACCACACTTCTCTACAATAACACTAATATTAGTGATTCCCCCTTTTTAACTATAGCAGGTAAATCCGCTAGCCCTTTTGCTCTCTTGACCCTATATCGACTTCTCTCATTTTTGCATTCTTTTGTGATTAATGTCTCCAGTTTTCTCTACTCTCCATGGGTACCGTTTTTACTGGTATAACTACTACTAAACCTATCTAGACATGTTGTCATTGTAAATTTGTAAATAACTTGATTCCATTGTTTATCACTGAACAAGCTATTTATTACCTATTTATTGTACACTTCTTAATTTATTCTTAGTGACTCTGTGAACAAGGCCTGATTGGAGGCCGAAACGTTGTTGTCCTGCCAGTTGACTGGAGCGGTCAGAGAGTGACAGTTGAAGAAGAGACTGAGAGGAGCTGTGTAGCACCCTGGAGTGGGACGGAGGCAAGTGAAGAAAATTAGGAAATTACAGAAAAGGGGACATCACTAATTGCCCTTTAGTCCATCTGGACACCGGAGTCCAAAGCTGTTATTAATCCAGATATAACAGAGAAAACCCGGAGAGACCAGGAGGATTTAATCCCCCTGGAGCTCAGGAGTTCAAGACCCCAAACCTGACCAAACATAGGATCAGGGACCCAAGAAAAGGTAGGGAATTCCACAGAAAGGTCCTTATTGTTCGGTTGTGGAGTTGTAGCCTGAGAGAGAAAGAAGAAGCGCAGGTTTAGCTTAAGGCAGAACTCACCCTAATTATCACAGACAACAGAAGAGGAGGCCTCACAACCTGCTACACGACATCAGTAAAAAGGTACTGAAACAGAGACTATTGTGTGTGCCTGATTCACCGCCGCCATTTGGAGAACTTACACAGAACCAAGGACTACTACTCCCCTCATCCACCCCGCTGCCCTGAGGTAAAAGCTTCGCCTGTGGGGAGCTGTAATACCAAAGCTGCATCACCATCACCTGAGCGGCCGGCTGCAGTGCTGGTAACCACATTACCAGGTACCATAGGTGGCGTCACGTATAATAATTCCCCATCCCAAATAGTTTTCCCCTCAGCCATTGAGTGTCCAGGACACAGGACCGGGACCCGAAGAGCCATGATCCCCACTAAAGTAGCAACCAGTCCCGGTATCTAAGTACCCCCTACCCTGTCGACCGACTCATCTACCTATGATGTCAAACACAGGCCTCTCTCACCTTTTTAAGTCGGAGAACTTGCACAATTGGTGGATGGCTAAGTACTTTTTTCCCCATTGTATATATCTATCATTGATACATTCTGCTATTTGGATTGAAGGGATTTTACTGCTTAGTATTCAAATCATTAAGAGTTAATTAATTATGATTATCACCTGTTGTATATTCTGCTTATTATAGCTGAATTTGTATGTATACGAGAGCATTTTATTCCAGTGATTAAGGGTGCTAGTAGGCCAGAAATGCTTTGAAAAATGACCATGGATTTTGTCTGATTTACGTGTGTTAACCTTCCTGGACTTTTAATACTATATAAATAAAATAATATAATTTGTGAAGCTGGATCTTCTTCATTACTTGGATTTTCTATGTCTCAGCAAAGTTAGATGCGAGCTCCGAAATATCAGGAATCAACTGTGGTGAGCTGGTTATTCTTTATTTCCTTAGTATAAAGTGACACCACACCAGCTATAAGCCATAAGAAACATAATTACCGTTTAATAATATGCAAGGTCCTGATCACAGAGGTTAAGAGGTAACATACATAGTAACATAGTAACATAGTATTTAAGGTTGAAGGAAGACTAACTCCATCTGGTTCAACCCATAGCCTAACATGTTGATCCAGATTGGCAACACTAAGCTTCACATTGCTTCCTGACTCCACATACGACAATCAGACTAGATCCCTGGATCAACACCCTATCAGAGAATCTAGTATATATAATCGGTAATATTATACTTTTCAAGAAAGACATCCAGGCCCTTCTTAAATGTTAGTAGTGACTCACTCATTACAACATCATGTGGCAGAGAGTTCCACAGTCTCACTGCTCTTACAGTAAAGAATCCGCGTCTGTGATTATGATTAAACCTTCCTTCCTCCACACGTAGAGGATGCCCCCTTGTCCCAGTCTCAGGCCTAAGAGTAAAGAAATCATTAGAAAGGTCTCTGTACTGTCCCCTCATATATTTATACATTATTATAAGATCACCCCTAAGCCTTCGTTTTTCAAAGCTAAATAACCCCAAGTTTAATAACCTGTCTTGGTATTGCAGACCCCTTAGTCCTCTAATAACCTTGGTCGCTCTTCTCTGGACCCGCTCTAGTTCAGCTATGTCTTTCTTATACACAGGAGACCAGAATTGTACACAATATTCTAAGTGTGGTCGCACTAGTGACCTGAATAAAGGTAAAATTATGTTCTCCTCATGAGCATCTATGCCTCTTTTAATACATCCCATTATTTTATTTGCCTTTGCAGCAGCTGCCTGACACTGGCCACTAAATGTGAGTTTGTCATCTACCCATACACCCAGGTCTTTTTCAGTGGTGGTGTCTTGAATGTATCCAGGAATAAGTACAATAAGCCATTGTTATGCCCACATGGTTTCACACAGGGAAAGAAAGGGCCAATCGCAAAATTAATGTACCTGGCTCAACTGATTTACTGAATATGATCCCTAGCCCCACAGACCCGCATGGCCCCTGAGCGAGCTAAAATAACCCTGACCACAAAACAGGGAGACTACAACTCAAATCTGGCTTACTGAAAGGCCATCAAGCATTCTTTACACATCCTTAGGAGCCAGGGGGACATCCAGAGCACTAAGACCCAGAATAGGGAAGGGATGCGGAGATAGAAGGGTGATTAAACATAATAAATGCATACACTGTGGCAAAAGTGAAGTTCTTATTGTAAGCAGAAATAGCTTTCTACTACGTCTACCTACGGTAACTATTGGCAGGAGGAATGAGTAGGAAAGATAGACGTGACAGCAAAAGAGGCTAACCCTAGCTGTTCTCTATCTGACGGGCATAAACTCTTGGCAGTGTAGATGGAACACCAAACAGGATCCAAATAGGAACATAACCAGCACTGAAGACCAACAAGGGGAAGGTATATAGAGCCGTACCCGCAATGTGATAAGGTAGATTAAATGAATAAATAAAATACCTGGTGACCAAAAAAGAATGAAACAAGGGTGAAAGATAATGAGCACGTAGACAAAGACTGAACCTGCTGTGGCTCAGTGGAGAAAGAAGCCGATCATATAGCACAGGGTTGGCGGCTCGAATCCAAAGGTTATTACGCTATATCATTTATTGGTGTTAAAAAGACAGCAAAAATGCAACAAAACTGCATTTTTGCTGATTTATTTTTCTGCCATGAGATGCAGAAATGTGTGCACATATCCAAAGAATTTACATGCTGCAAATTATTTTGTGCACCGATTCTGCCATTCATGAATAAGCAATGTGTGCATGACAGTTCAGGATTCTCATTGTTACTGACATCAGGATTCCCTTAAGGTTTTGAAGCAAATCTTCACTAACCTGGGAGTTAGAGATCTGTCCAGGCATCTTCCCCATGCAGTTTCCATGCCATTAGAATGTTGTTTACATTCATTTCAGCAATTTTCCTCGCCCCCCAGCACTCCTGGTGAAGTCTACCGGAAAAATGCTGGAGTTTCCAATTAAGTTTCATTATGCTCGTAACTCGGGTCGAGTCTGTCTGAGTATTATATATTTTTGACTATGGGCTTGTTTGAGGGTTTATTTTTAATGCCCTTAGACCAGCTTCACATTGGCGTTCGGCTGCGACGCGTAGGGCAGTGTACTTGCTATTTGCCTCTGCATGCCTTTTGCGTACCTATACCTAACATGGTGTATAGGCATTAGTTTGTATGCAGATGCGTCTCTGTGGATCATTGCGATGCGCCCGCCGACCGCAACCTGTTGCATTTTTTGAGTGCTGAAATATCCGCAGGCGTGCGCATTCGGACGAATGCATACAAACCACGCATGGTTGTCTATGTGAACGCCATGGTGTGCAATGACCTGCGCATGGCTGCGTTTAATGCGCATGTGTTGGTCAAACTGAGCATGCCCAAGAAGTGTTTTGCACCTCCTCCCAACTCCCAGCTGTATAAGAAGGGTGTGTAGCAAATTGACATGAAGGCCTGAGGATCTCAAGACTCTGGATATGAGTATATGCCAGTCTGCACTCTGTTTTTGTCTGTCAAGCTGCCTATAGCGTCTCTCTCATGTTGCTGCACTGTCTTTCATGCCGCTGTAGTATCTGTCCTATGCCACCTGTACTGTGTCTCTCTCATGTCTCATATGCCACCTGTACTGTCTTGCCACCTGTAGTATCTCTCTCGTCTCATATGCCACCTGTACTGTCTCTTTCATGCTGCTATAATATGTCTCATATGCCACTTTTACTGTCTCTCTCATGTCTCATATGCCACCTATACTTCTCTCTCATGTCTCATATGCCACTTGTACTGTCTCTCTCATGTCTCATAAGCCACTTGCACTGTCTTGCCACCTGTAGTGTCTCTCTTTCATCTCATATGGCACCTGTAGAGTCTCTCTCTTGTCTCATTCCACCTGTATAGTCTCTATCATGTCACTGTAGTATGTCTTATATGCCACTGGTACTGTCTCTCTCGTCTCATATGCCACTTGTACTGTCTCTATCATGCCACCATGCCACAGTAGTATGTCTCATATGCCACTGGTACTGTCTATATCATTCCACAGTAGTATGTCTCATTTGCCAGCAGTAGTGTTTCTCTCGCCTCATATGCCACCTGTACAGTTTCTATCATGCCACTATAGTATGTCTCATATGCCACTGGTACTGTCTCTCTCTTCACTCATATGCCACTTCTACTGTCTCTATCATGCCACAGTTGTATGTCTCATATGCCACCTCTACTGTCTCTTATCATGCCACAGTAGTAAGTCTCATATGCCAACTGTAGGGTCACTCTCTTCAGTCATATGCCACTTGTGCTGTCTCTATCATGCCACAGTAGTATGTCTCATATGCCACTTGTACTGTCTCTTATGCCACAGTAGTATGTCTCATATTCCAGCTGCAGTGTCTCTTGTCTCTTATGCCACCTGTACTGTCTCCATCATGCCACAGTAGTATGTCTCATATGCCACTTGTACTGTCTCTATCATGCCCCAGTAGTATGTCTCATATGCCACTAGTACTTTCTCTCTCTTGTCTCATATGCCACTTCTACTGTCTCTATCATGCCCCAGTAGTATGTCTCATATGCCACTTGCACTGTCTCTATCATGCCACAGTAGTAAGTCTCATATGCCAACTGTAGGGTCACTCTCTTCAGTCATATGCCACTTGTGCTGTCTCTATCATGCCACAGTAGTATGTCTCATATGCCACTTGTACTGTCTCTTATGCCACAGTAGTATGTCTCATATTCCAGCTGCAGTGTCTCTTGTCTCTTATGCCACCTGTACTGTCTCCATCATGCCACAGTAGTATGTCTCATATGCCACTTGTACTGTCTCTATCATGCCCCAGTAGTATGTCTCATATGCCACTAGTACTGTCTCTCTCTTGTCTCATATGCCACTTCTACTGTCTCTATCATGCCCCAGTAGTATGTCTCATATGCCACTTGCACTGTCTCTATCATGCCACAGTAGTATGTCTGATATGCCATTTGTGCTGTCTCTATCATGCTACCGTAGTATGTCTCATATGCCACTGATACTGTCTCTCTCTTCACTCATATGCCACTTCTACTGTCTCTATCATGCCCCAGTAGTATGTCTCATATGCCACTTGCACTGTCTCTATCATGCCACAGTAGTATGTCTCATATGCCATTTGTGCTGTCTCTATCATGCCACCGTAGTATGTCTCATATGCCACCTGTACTGTCATTATCATGCGACAGTAGTATGTCTCATATGCCAGCAGTAGTGTCTCTCTCGTGTCTCACAGGCCACTTGTACTGTCTCTATTATGCCCCAGTAGTATGTCTCATATGCCACCTGTAGTGTCTGTATCATGCCACAGTAGTATGTCTCATATGCCAGCAGTAGTGTCTCTCTCGTGTCTCACAGGCCACTTGTACTGTCTCTATTATGCCACAGTAGTATGTCTCATATGCCACCTGTAGTGTCTGTATCATGCCACAGTAGTATGTCTCATATGCCAGCAGTAGTGTCTCTCTCGTGTCTCACAGGCCACTTGTACTGTCTCTATTATGCCACAGTAGTATGTCTCATATGCCACCTGTAGTGTCTGTATCATGCCACAGTAGTATGTCTCATATGCCAGCAGTAGTTTTTCTCTCTTGTCTCATAGGCCACCTGTACAGTCTCTATCATGCCACTGTAGTATTTCTCATATGCCACTAGTACTGTCTCTTGTCTCATATGCTACTTGTACTGTTTCTATTATGCCACAGTAGTATGTCTCATATGCCAGCAGTAGTGTCTCTCTCTTGTCTCATAGGCCACCTGTACATTGTCTATCATGCCACTGTAGTATGTCTCATATGCCACTAGTACTGTCTCACTCTTGTCTCATATGCCACTTGTACTGCTCTATCATGCCGCAGTAGTATGTCTCATATGCCACCTGTACTGTCTGTATCATGCCACAGTAGTATGTCTCATAGGCCACCTGTACTGTCTGTATCATGCCACAGTAGTATGTCTCATATGCCAGCAGTAATTTTTCTCTCTTGTCTCATAATAATATTATGTCACAATACCAGGATCTGAGGATCTTCTATTTCGAGGTCAGGGACTCTCTGATGCCATGTTGCTGCTTGTCTCGCTGTTGTCCTCTTTTGACACTGCAGTGCGGTGGACAAGAGAGCATTAACTGGTTAATAACAAGAAGTATGGAGTGTGTACTGAGCCATAAACCCTCCCCTTACCATGAAGTATGGAGTGTGTACTGACTGAGCCATAAACCTCCTCATACCATGTCCAGCAGACATTGTAGGATTACTACCCGTATATACTCGTGTATAACCCGACCTGTGTATAAGCCGACCCCCCTACTTTTGCCCCCAAAACCTGGGAAAACCTATTGACTCGTGTATAAGCCAAGGGTGGACCCCAGCACAGGTATACAGCCCCCAGCAAAGTGGTATACAGCAGCCTCCCCAGTGGTATATACAGACCCCAGTGGTAATACAGCAGCCCCAGTGGTAATACAGCAGCCCCAGGGGTAATACAGCAGCCCCAGGGGTTATACAGCAGCCCCAGGGGTTATACAGCAGCCCCAGGGGTAATACAGCATCCCCAGGGTAATACAGCATCCCCAGGGGTAATACAGCAACCCCAGGGGTAATACAGCAGCCCCAGGGGTTATACAGCAGCCCCAGTGGTATATACAGGCCCCAGCAGTATATACAGCAGCCCCAGTGGTATATACAGGCCCCAGCAGTATATACAGCAGGCCAAGTGGTGGTGTATACAGGGCCCAGTGGTGTATACAAGACCCAGTGGTGTATACAGGGCCCAGTGGTGTATACAGGGCCCAGTGGTGTATACAGGGCCCAGTATGCGGGGGCCGGGGGGGAGGCGCGCGCCTTTGCACACTCACTGCGGCCGCCGTCACCGTGCGTCTGCTGTAAGGCTGCTTTCACACTGCGTCTTTCTGTGATCCGTGGCTGTCCGTTGTAAAACGGACAGCCACGGATCAGATTTTGGCCCCATGTTATCCTATGGGCACGGATCACATCGGATTTGGCCTTATTGGCATCCGATTTTTGTCGGATCCGATTCTGGCCGATTTTTTGCTGTGCCCAAAATCGCAGCCTGCTGCGATTTTTGGCACAGCGGGTCAAATCGGACCGAATTGGATCCGACCTGATCCGTGCCAAATAAGGCTGCTTTCACACTGCGTTTTTGTGCTGTCCGAGGGGATCAGACTTTTTGCAGCACCCCTCGGACAGCAACTGATCCAAACTGATGACTGCAATCGGATGCCAAATAGGCATCCGATCCCGATGTTTTGCAGCATCAGTTTAGATCCTCTCCCTGCTCCTCCTGTCACCTTGTCCCCCTCCTGTCACCCTTCTCCCCTCTGTCTGCCCTCTGTCTCCCCTCTTTGTCCCCTCTGTCTCCCCTCTTTGTCCTCCTCTTTGTCGCCCCTCTTTGCACCCCCTCTTTGCAGCCCCTCTTTGCAGCCCCTCTTTGCAGCCCCTCTTTGGAGCCCCTCTTTGGAGCCCCTCTTTGCAGCCCCTCTTTGCAGCCCCTCTTTGTCCTCCTTCTTTGCAGAGCTTAAAAAATAAAAAAAATCATCATTCTCACCTCTCCACGACACCCGCGCTGCTTCCAGCTTCTCTTCTTCTGATGCACAGGACCTGGCGTGATTTCACAGTCACATGACCGGTTACCGCGGTAACCGGTCATGTGACTGTGACATCACGCCAGGCCAGGTCCTGGAAGCACAGAGCCGAGCGCAGGAGGCATCGCTGGATCGTGGAGAGGTGAGAATAAAGATTTTTTTATTTTTAACCCTTTCATTTCACTGGATATCACTTCTGCAATGTATGAATATACATTGCAGAAGTGATATTTTGGCACAGAGCGATTTTAGTGTACTGAGTATACTCAGTACACTAAGATCGGGTCCGAGGAGACATCGGCTGTTTCCTCGGATCCGCGCTCCATAGGCCCCATGTTGGATGAGAGGAGGGGCGGGCACCGGGCAGAGCTGCAGGACAGGAAGTCCCCTCCTCCCTCCTCTCTGGCCGGCGTGGCCGCCGGCGGCCATCACGGGGCCCCCCAGGGGGTGCGGGGCCCTCCAGGGGGCGGGCAATGGGCCCCTCATGCGGATAAAATGCGCCCTCCACAAGATGGCGCCCTAGGCGATCGCCTAGGGTCACCTACCTATCGTCCCGGCCCTGCACTGCAGTATGTCTCATATGCCACTTTTACTGTCTCTCTCATGTCTCATATGCCACCTGTACTGTCTCTCTCATGTCTCATATGCCACTTGTACTGTCTTGCCACAGGTAGTGTCTCTCTTTCATCTCATATGGCACCTGTAGAGTCTCTCTCTTGTCTCATGCCACCTGTATAGTCTCTATCATGTCACTGTAGTATGCCTCATGTGCCACTGGTACTGTCTCTCTCTTGTCTCATATGCCACTTGTACTGTCTCTATCATGCCACAGTAATATGCCTCATATGCCACCTGTACTGTCTATATCATTCCACAGTAGTATGTCTCATATGCCAGCAGTAGTGTCTCTCTCTTGTCTCATATGCCACTTGTACTGTCTCTATCATGCCGCAGTAGTATGTCATATGCCACCTGTAGTGTATGTATCATGCCACAGTAGTATGTCTCATATGCCAGCAGTAGTGTCTCTCTCTTGTCTCATAGGCCACCTGTACAGTCTCTATCATGCCACAGTAGTATGTCTCGAATGCCACCTGTACTGTCTTCCATCCAAGACACACAAAAAAATCAATAATCTACAGTCAAGCACTGCGGTACATTCGGATCTGTTCAAACAATGAAGACAGGGAACTACAACTACTATCACTGAGGAAAATATTCCTCAATCAAGGATACCATCCACTGGTAATAGATGAACAGATCCACAGAGCTGCAAGGGTCCCAAGAAGCAGCCTCCTGGATTACAAACAGAAGGAGGACAACAGCAGGGTGCCTCTTGTGATCACATTCAATCCTCATATGAACATCCTAAGGAGAATTGGTGCTGATCTTCAGCCCATATTCCACAAAGACCACAGACTTTAAGCCATATTCCCAGAACTGCCACTGCTCTCCTATAAACAGCCCCCCAACCTAAGGAATCTCCTTGTTAGAAGTGTCCTCACATCATCACAGATGGGCACTTTCCCCTGTACCAGCAAGAGATGCAAGAAGTGTACCCACATATTACCAACAGATACAGTCCCTATACCCAACACAAACCAGGACTATAAGATCATGGACTTCTTTTCATGTACATCCTCCAATGTGGTATATATGATACAATCTACAAAGTGCACTACAGGAATGTATATTGGGGAAACAATGCAAAAGCTACAAACAAGGATGAATTTACATAGACATACAATAAAAAATAAGCTGGACACGCCTGTAGGAATACACTTCTCTGAGCCTGGACACAGCATGGCAGACCTAATAGTCCTGATATTGAAAGGTCACTTTAAAAATGACAGAGAACGTAAAATCTGGGAATTCAAATTCATAAGAATGTTCCAATCCTTAACAAAAGGGCTTAATTTGACACCTGGATTCATGACTCATTACCGAGGCACAATTAACACTTCCACAAGAAGATCTTCTGATGTGTAAAAGACCATTGCACGTAATCTACATCATTAACAAAGACTTCATTTTAATTTCCTTAGCACACCTCCATTTCCTTATGTCCTGCTGTATTTTGTATTTAAATGTCTCAGTAATTCATTTGTGATATTGTCTGATGAAGGAGCCTTGAGCTCTGAAAGCTTACAAATATAATTTTTCTTGTTAGCCAATAAAGGTATCACTCCTACATTGTTGGCAAAAAGTATTGACACCCCTGCAATTCTGTCAGATAATACTCAGTTTCTTCCTGAAAATGATTGCAATCACAAATTCTTTGGTATTATTATCTTCATTTAATTTGTCTTCAATGAAAAAAACACAAAAAGAATTGTCCTAAAGCCAAATTGGATATAATTCCACACCAAACATAAAAAAGGGGGTGGACAAAAGTATTGGCACTGTTAGAAAAATCATGTGATGCTTCTCTAATTTGTGTAATTAACAGCACCTGTAACTTACCTGTGGTACCTAACAGGTGTCTACCGTACGCAGTGTCATCAAGAAGTTTAAAGCCCATGGCACTGTGGCTAACCTCCCTAGATGTGGACGGAAAAGAAAAATTGACGAGAGATTTCAATGCAAGATTGTGCGGATGGTGGAAAAAGAACCTCGACTATCATCCAAACAAGTTCAAGCTGCCCTGTACTATCTGTCAGCGTCTGAATGAAAAGGGACTGTATGGTAGAAGACCCAGGAAGACCCCACTTCTTACCCCGAGACATAAAAAAGCCAGGCTGGAGTTTGCCAAAACTTACCTGAGAAAGCATAAAACATTTTGGAAGAATGTTCTCTCTTTTTGGGCAAAGGCATCAACATGGAGTTTACAGGAGAAAAAAAGAGACATTCAAAGAACAGAACACGGTCCCTACAGTCAAACATGGCGGAGGTTCCCTGATGTTTTGGGGTTGCTTTGCTGCCTCTGGCACTGGACTGCTTAAACGTGTCCATGGCATTATGTAGTCTGAAGACTACCAACAAATTTTGCAGCATAATGTAGGGCCCAGTGTGAGAAAGCTGGGTCTCCCTCAGAGGTCATGGGTCTTCAAGCAGGACAATGACCCAAAACACACTTCAAAAAGCACTAGAAAATGGTTTGAGAGAAAGCACTGGAGACTTCTAAGGTGGCCAGCAATGAGTCCAGACCTGAATCCCATAGAACACCTGTGGCGAGATCTAAAAATGGCAGTTTGGAGAAGGCACCCTTCAAATATCAGGGACCTGGAGCAGTTTGCCAAAGAAGAATGGTCTATAATTCCAGCAGAGCATTGTAAGAAACTCATTGATGGTTACCGGAAGCGGTTGATCCCAGTTATTTTGGCTAAAGGTTGTGCAACCAAGTATTAGGCTGAGGGTGCCAATACTTTTGTCCGGCCCATTTTTGGAGTTTTGTGTGAAATTATCAATGTTTTGCTTTTTGCTTCATTCTCTTTTGTGTTTTTTCATTTAAGGCTGGTTTCACACTACGATATTTGCATTTCGGACAGCATCGGAACGATTCTGGCCCCCATGCAGCCCTATGGGCATCGGACCGAATCGGATGTGCACTAAATGGCATCCGATTTGATCCGATCCGATTCTGTCCGATTTTTTTATCGGTGCAAAAATCGGTGCATGCTCCGATTTTTGCACCGAAAATAAAATCGGACAAAATCGGATTGGACCAAATCGGATGCCATTTAGTGCACATCCGATTTGGTCCGATGTTTTTAGCATGGGGCCCTATGGAGCAGGGTCCGAGGATACATCTGATGTGACCTCGGACCCGATTTTACTGTACTAAGCATGCTCAGTACAGTAAAACTGCTCCTAAACATCTAATTTTACTTCTGCAATGTATGCATATACATTGCGGAAGTAAAATTAAGGGTTAAAAATAATAAACCATCTATGCTCACCTATCCACGGGTCCGTCGGCGTCTCCAGCATCTCCTGCCTCTAGGACCTGCCGTGATGTCACAGTCACATGACCAGTTACCGCAGTAACCGGTCATGTGACTGTGACATCACGAGAGGTCCTAGGATCAAATGAAGACTGCTGGAAGCGCCGCTGGACTCGTGGATAGGTGAGAATACATTTTTTTTATTTTTTTATTCCGGAGGAGAGGGGAAAGGAGGGGGGTACTGGGGGACATGAGGGGGCCACACAGGGGACATGAGGGGGCCACACAGGGGACATGAGGGGCCACACAGGGGACATGAGGGGGCCACCCAGGGATATGAGGGGGGGACACACAGGGGTGAAGAGGGGGAAAAAGAGGGGGAAACAGGGGGAGAAGAGGGGGGAGCACCACGGGTGATGAGGGGGACACACAGGGGTGATGAGGGTGACACACAGGGGTGATGAGGGGGAGCACCAGGGGAGATGAGGGGGACACACAGGGGAGAATAGCTGTGACAGGAGGAGCCGGCCTACTGATCCTGCAGAATGTCAGATCGGATGCCTATTTGGCATCCGATTGCAGGGATCAGTTTAGATCCTATGCTATCCGATTTATATCGGACAGCATCGGATTTGACAAAATCGTTATGTGAAAGTAGCCTAAGACAAACTAAATGAAGATAATAATACCAAAGAATTTGTGATTGCAATCATTTTCAGGAAGAAACTGAGTATTATCTGACAGAATTGCAGGGGTGTCAATACTTTTGGCCAACACTGTATAATACTCTTCTCAACCTTTTTTTGGGACTTAAGTATTTACATCGATTTCTCTGGCTAACACGGTACCACAATATTATTTTGAATTGTACTCTTTGCAGGTTGAAATGTTTATTTTTTGTAAGTACAACTGTGTTTGCACTTTCTTAGGATTATGTTGGACTGTGCTAGTGCGCCCACTGCTACACTGATTTGTCAAAGTGACACGCTGTCATCTGTACTGCTTATTATGTTTGTCCCATCAGTGTTTTGGCTGTGTTGACTGACATCAATTTATTATATTTTGTTTATTTTGTGTTTTTTTTTTGTAAGACTACAAGGGTACTTTTGGGAATAACAGTGTACAGACTCCGAGACACAGGCTGTTAGTTTTGTATTTTTTTTTTACATTTATCTTTTTTTGGTCATTGTAGAACTGCTGCTGGACTGCCCGGATGGATGTGTGAACTGCTGTTTGGCTGCTGTGATGCTGTACTGCACTCTGTAATGTAAGTATGGACCACTTTTTTAATGTAATAACTTTTTGGTTGGTGTCATTTTTATACAGTGTTTTGAAAATGTATAATTTTTTTTAAATTTTAGTCTTTTGCTTGACTGCTCTGCAAAGATGTCCTCCAGTGAAGAAGTGCATGATTCCCAAACTGGAAAGGACACTCACAAAGTAATTGTTACAGTGTAAGTGTGTTAAATTCATATTTTTTCTTGCAAGGACATTTCAAGTGAGGAAGAGCAGTCAAGTGGAGAGAATTCTTCCCAGGGTCGTCGGGCCCAAGCTCTTAGTGGCGAATCATGTGCTGTAAGTAGTCTGTCCGTAATTCAAGATGGTATGGTACTGCATATGTATTTTTGCTTGTTGTAACCATTTTTTTTTTGGGTGTGTGTATAGGCTCCGCAACGGGATCCAGACAACCCTTTTATTGACAATGACATACTTGTTGAGTTGGTCCAAGAACGTCAACCGTGGTGGGACACCAGTGATCGTCATCATTCTGATGAATTGACTCAACGGCTCTGGGAAGAAGTGGCCAAGTCATTGATAGCAGATTGGGACAATGCCACTCCACAAAGCAGGATGTTATTTGATAAGTATTGCTATGTCATTTTAAATTTCAGTGAAGCAGTACATGTGGGTGCATTGTTTCTTATTTTCAATTAATTTTCATTTCACAGTAAAAAAGTATGCTGCCGTTGGCGCTCGATGAAGGATCGCTTCAATAGGGACATCAGAGAGGAGATTCAGGTTAGAAGTGGTGCTGCTTCAACGTTGAAAAAATACAGACATAATCGACAAATGTCTTTACTGAGGCCTGTGTGTCAACAACAAACATGATTATCTTTATGTTTTATTTGCCGACAACTTTATTTATTTTTTTGTACTTTTAACACCGGTCGGACATTGCACATGGGCATCTGTAATATCTGAGAGGTGTGAAAAGTGCACCAAAATTATTAAATATGGGATAATATGTTGACCCGACCGAAAGAGTAATTATTTGTATTTTAATTATTTTATTTTTTCATAACAGAACATGGAGTAGCACCGCTGAACCTGCATCATCCTCTGGAGCGGCCCTTCATTGTGTGGCCAACAAGCAGTATGGCTTGTCCCAATCTTCCACCAGCGATGGAGCAACCAGTCAGGCTTCACAGGCTGGGGAGCAGGCAGCCGGCCCATCAGGTTTTCCCCTCTCCCAGCCCTCTACATCAGGTTTTGTTGGCTCTTCCCACCAGAGGTAGAGGGCCTGGGAGAACTCAGTCATGCCCAAGTTTATCCTCTTGAGCTCAGTCTTCCAGGGAGGGATGACAGCACTTGGACAACAACTGCATAGTGGGTTTGTGGCACCCCAGGGGTTAAGGTGCCACAAGGGGTTAATTCCCCACACAACTCACAACACTACACTAGCACCTCCAGGCCAGAAGAGGAAGCTAAAGCTGCTTCTCTGAATATTCTGGGTGGAGAGGAAGTGGCAGTTAGTTCAGTTCCTGAGAGGACTAAGGGAAAGGACCTGGGTGTAAAAGGGCTGCTTTAGGCCCAACTCACGGTCCACTGTCATCTCTACTACTACCCCTGCCCTGCATCCATCTATAGACTATTATCACCACTGCCCCGAGGAACCAGGCTCTGCCCGCGGAGAGCTGTTACATCACCGGCTGCCAAACATCATCCCCGGAGGTTCTGTAGCAGCGGTGGTCACCCTGACCACAACCCAACCCCTTTCTCCCCTGTAAATACCCCCCATTACTTGTGGGCTCGGGACATGGTCCGGACCAAGACTACAGTGATCTCCCCTGTGAAACCCCGGACCGGTACAGAGTACTCTGTCCCAGTGGGCTCCACAGGTTCACTTATGTGAACACACTTTTCCAGGAAGTCAAAAGACGCCTTGACCGCCTGGAAGCCGACCTTGAGAGACTGGCACGACATTTTTTTACTGCAATGGAGCGGGACTTGTTGGAAAACCTTACGCCTCAACTCCAGCTGGATGTGATGATGCCTGTCAGGCTGCTTACAACGTGGGCCTGCAGCAGTTCCAACTTTACCAGCAGTCGGAATATTACCATTCTCTCCCTCCTTCACGTGAACAAAAGGCCACCCAGCAGCAGTGGCAGAACACGCCACCAACCACAGTGCACACAGGGACACAAGCACTACCATGGCATCAAGAAGGTGTATACATGTGAGCTACAGCTGCAAGGACACTCGAACTTTCCACCACCACCACCAATGGATATTAGGCCACATCTACAACCTTCAGCATCAACACTGCAGACAGCGGCACCACTGCAGCATGGAGCATCCACAGCATTGCAGACAGCGGCACCACTGCAGCATGGAGCATCCTCATCTTTGCAGACTGCGGCATCACTTTAGCATGGAGCATCCACATCCTTGCAGACTGCGGCACCACTGAACCATGAAGCATCCACATCCTTGCAGAATGCAGCACCACTTCAGTATGGAATATCCACAGCCTTGCTGACTGCAACACCACTGCTGCATGGAGCATCCACAATGTTGCAGACTGCATCACCACTGCAGCAGGGACCATCCACAGCAAAGCAGACTGCAGCACCCCAGCTGCACAGTCTGGTCCTAGACGCTGGAGATGTCCCTAGTACCATTCAGGAGCGAAACAAAAAAAAGACACTCCCCCCCCCCACACACAAAAAAAAGGAACAACCTGAATTTCTTGTGGTCAAAGAGCCTGTAATTCAAGTCTTGACTTGAGTACGGTTTGACGAGGTTGCCGCACATTTGAAAAGCCTCGTCACCAACCATAACAAACGGCATTGACCGACAATTAGTATTTAGAGGAGGTCGTGGCGGTGGAATGTTAAAAATGTTCTCATATAAACGATGGCCCATGTCAGAGTTTTTTAAATTCTGCGAGTCATTTTCTCGTGTATATGAGCTTACGTCAACGGCGACAAAGCGACAGTCAGCATCCGCAATCGTCATAAGAACAATTGAAAAATATTTTTTATAATTGAAGTACTCGGATCGACTTCCAGCAGGTTTCAGGATCCGAATATGTTTACCGTTCACGGCCCCAATACAGTTTGGAAAATTACAAAATCTCCATGAGTCTGGTTGCATTTTCCAGCCACAATTTAAAAGTGGGTTGGGGGAGGAATTCTTCATGAAGAACGTCACATTATACACAGCAGGTCTCTGCAACAATCCCAGAAAATGTGGACACTCCAATCCAGAACTGGAAATGTAGAGATGTTAAGTGCTCTCCGGTAGCCAGGAATCTGCCAAACAGAAAAGGAGAAAAAAAATGTTACTGCTTGGCTTTTATAACAATAACGATATTGACTTTTTTTTTAAAAAAAATGTTCGTACCTCATGGTAACCAAAAGACGTTCCTCTGGAGGAATCGATCATCGTAGTTGTGTGTCCTGCCTCGTGATGGATCCTCGGACACGACGCAGCAAGTCATCAAAGCTGTCTTGGGACATCCTGGTATACTCGAAGAACTTCTGCCGATTATCACAAAGCTCGGCGTACAATGAGTGGTAGACTCCACTGCTCTCTCGGACTTCAACGATGGAGTGTTGCCAGAAGAGACAATGACGTCTTCTCTGTCTTGCTCTTCTCCTTTCTTCCTCACAAGCCACAGCGAAGGCATTTTTTAGGGACAAATCCAAGTTGCGTTTGAAGCTCTTCATGTCAAGATCCATATCGAAGCTTGTTTGCAGCAGCAAAAGCAAAGGATTTCAGCTGTCTTTATATATAGCTTTCCCATGTGACAAGCATGAAAAACGCAAACACATATGCAAACACATTCAAACTTAGCATTGATTTAACTGCATGCGTAAGCACATTGTATGAAAAAAAGGCTGCTCATGTATGCGTTTGCATGCGTTTTGTCATGCGTTTGTGCATGTACATGATCAGTGTGCATTCCAAACGCTAGTGTGAAGCTAGCCTTAGCTGACGTTTACACTGATAATATTTTGGGGTAGATACAATCTTTTGATCACTCTTATTTTATTGAAGTGTTGCAGTGGCCAAGAAAGCATACTACTGTTTGCTAACCCGCATCAAAGTCAGGGACCCAAATGAAGTAACTGTATGTCATATGTCGGGAAGGTGTGAAAGAATACTTGAATTTCAATATTGCTATACACATTAAAAATATAAAGTACTTATGTTTTTTTTTTATAAAAGACATCCAACCTCATCAAGGTGTACCTTTAATATAGATGGTCCCTAAACACTATTGTCATTATTGTGTTTATTTGTATATTGGACACATAACATATTTGTGTACATGTATATTAATTCAACTCTAGAGATGTACAGGCATTATATATTTTTGTTTCTATTGTACATATTGGGTGGTGTGGCCCCCTCCAGGGTTCAGCACCCTTGTCCACACATCCTTTCCATGGAAAGTGTTAATTGTGAGCTATGCCTGCTTCATTTTTACTCCACATTTAGATGAGGCTGGTTTTGCACATGGAGAGATAGAACAATAGTGTTGAGGAAGGAGCTCGGATAGAGGCTCCAAAACGCGTGGGATTAAATAAAGAAAACTCTGCCCAGTTAACTCTTCGTTTCCTGGTGGCAGTGCGGGCATTCCGGCATTTTGTCCCATTACAGCAATAGTGTTGATGGGACCCTCGATATAAAAGGTACACCTTGATGTAGTTGGATGACGTTTGTGCTTTTAGACCAAAAAGTGCTAAGTACTATACTTTATTAACGTTTATAGCAATATAGGAGTTTCATATATTCATTAATAACAGTGTGCTGATTCTTCATGTATGTAAATGTGTGTTTTTCTGTAACATTGAGTATCACCTTTGCTTTGGTACATTGAGCGTGGTTTGGGCTGACTACGTAATAGCCCAATATATTGGTTGGGAAATATAACACTATCCAGTCAGTAAGCTAAGGGATTAACTACTGTCTCTGGTTAGTATTAGCTCCCTGGGTTTAGTCTTTACTAGCTATCTATTCTTCTGAATCCCTTTCTCTTTTATTTCAGTTATAAACTCTGCTTAACCTGGTTTCAGCCTCTTCCCTGCCTAGCTAATCCTTTTGCTGGACCTCTGCACTTTCATTTACCACTCTTCTGACTGGAATGGCTGCTCCTGTTTTAGACCTCGTGGTATTGACACAGCTTCTAGTTTATCCTCTGCCAGCCCATTCCATTGGCCATTAGCTACTTTTTGGACCCAACCCATAAATTCAGATCCCTTTGCAAGGGCTACAGAGTTAAAGGGAACCTGTTAGGAGTAAAAACGCCATTACCTGCAGATGTAAGGTTAATCTGCAGGTTAATACTGTTTGAAACCTGCCGGAAACCTGCCGGGAGCCTGCAATATGAACCATGCTACCGGAAATGAATCTTAATCCTCCTGGCAGTGTTGTTTTCAGTCACAGGGCAGTGTAGGCAGTGTAGGCAAGGGATCTGTCACCACTCTGTGTATGGAGTGAGGCAGATGTAACTGCACCTCACACACTGACTGACATCGGCTCAGTATTAGAAGATGCTGTCAGTCAGTGCAAGGAGCTATTAGTTACAACTACCGCTCTCCATACACAGAGCGCTGACTGAACCTGCGCGCCTGGCCTCAACAGTGACTAAAATCCGAAAGCTGCCAGGAGGATTGAAGTTTTTTTCTTCCCAGCAGCAGGCTTCAATGTGCAGGTGCCGGGCAGGTTCAGAATGCTATTAACCTGCAGATTAACCCCATATATGCAAGTTAATAGTGTTGTTACACATAACGGTTTACAGGCTAGAGTAACTTCAATAATCTGGTAAGGTGGCTAGTGCTTAGCCTGCTGAGAAAGCCCTATTGAGCGCTGCAAAGAAACGAGGCACATGTATGGGTATGTTTTCTCATAAATAATTGAAAATTAGGTTATATTCAATAAAATAAAGTACTGTGCATGTTTGGGATCACCATAATCACACTGACCAGAACGATCATTTTGTCAGGTCATTTTTACATTACGAAAAAGCATTGTAAAAACAATCTTTTTGCTGTACAACTTGTCTTGCAAAACACAGAAAGCAGAAACAAAGGTTTTTTTTATTTTATTGGCCCTTCAGGGAGTTGTCCTTTCCACTAAATACTATACTTATATAGTGCTAATACTGCTGTTTAGACTTTCGTAATTGTCTATGAAATGCATTTATTCCCAGCAAGATATTGCTTAATAATTGCAGATTAATTTACTAAAGCAGTGATTGTCTGTATAAATAGACATGAAACCGCGCTGAGCTTGTTTGTGGGATGATTCAGTCCTATAATGTTGTCAGTATAGTATGGGAACACGCCTCGGGGGAGAATCCAGGCTCTATTCCCCTAAAGCTTGATTTTATCCAGTCACATTTATTTTCATTTACTTTATATATTTATTTTAAGTATCTTGTGTATTCCTTCTCCTCATATATAGTACATCAATGTCTAAGTTTATATTTAGAAAACGGTGTATAAAAGCTGTGTGTAAAATTGCAAATTAAAACGCCAATCTCGGCCACTGGTTTATTACAAGTGAAACATATTTGTTTTACATGCTTTACCTGTAAAAAACGCAAATCCAAAAAACAGTATAGTAAAGCCATGGCAATTCAAGAAAAAAACACAATAATTTTTAATGTATTTCTACACA
Source organism: Allobates femoralis (assembly GCA_033576535.1). Taxonomy (NCBI): domain Eukaryota; kingdom Metazoa; phylum Chordata; class Amphibia; order Anura; family Aromobatidae; genus Allobates; species Allobates femoralis. Next base: position 173,069,309 of record JARQOC010000011.1, on the reverse strand, counting down.
TACAGTATAAGGCCGGCTTCACACTATGGTGAAATCCAATCTGGGGCTGTCCGATGTGAATCAGACAGCCCCGGACCGGATCTGGACACAGAAACAGAGGGCCAAATATGCCCTGCGGTCCGGTGTGCAGCCGCATGCCGCTAGTTGCAGTCGCAGCTGCTGATTATTCAAGATCGCGGCTGGCTCCCTGCTGGTCCTGAAATTACAGCAGCGTGCAGCCGTCAGTGTCCGGTTGCCGGATCCTCCCTGATCGGATTGCCCCAGATCCGATTTGGGAAGATTTTTCTCCCCGGACACAAAATTACTGCATGCTCCGATTTTGTGTCCAGGAGAAAAATCCAATTCTTCCTGGATTATCCCGGACACATGGAAACCGGATGGCACATAGCTGTCATCCGGTTCCATCCGGCCCCATAGAATACTATGGGGTCAAAATCCGGTCCGGGGCTGTCCAGTTTACACCGGACAGCCCCGGATTGGATTTCACCTTAGTGTGAAGCCGGCCTAACACATAGGGTTTGGAAGAGAATCTTTAAGGGTTTGTTCACAAAACATCCACATTTGTTTTCAGGGCAATTGTCCTGTTCTTACCCATATTTTGCTTTCTTCTGCAGCATTCTAGTTCTTATTATGACCATTTTACATCCATTTTACAACAAAAAAGTTCAGGTCCCTATTGGCTTATATGGGATTCTAGATCCAGGGTCAAGGCAGAGCCAATCAGCAAGCTTTTCGATTGTTTGACTTATGGACCTATCGCAGCCATGTTGAGTACTTGAATTTGTTGTGATTGCCTGGTCGCATCACGTCATTGGGACTATAAAGGCCCCTGTGACATGATGCTCGGCACACACTGTTCTCTGGAAGTTGACAAAAGAAAAGTCCCACTGCCCTATATATTGTACACTTGCAACCTTCAGTGCTTTTCATGGAGCACAAACGTTTTTTTTTAGTCTTGTTTAACTAATAAATAATGAAAAAAAATGACGTGGTGTCCCCCTTATTTTTAATAACCAGACAAAGTAAAGCAGAAAGCTGGGGGTTAGTATAATGAGGCTGGAGAGCCCTATGGTTATTTGGCCCCTCCAAGTACTAAATTTACCAACCCCCAGGCACTGAAAAGTGGGGTATCACATTAGATGCATGAATTCTGGAGCTTTGCCCAGTTACAACATAGTTCAATGGTGTAATGTCCCGTCAAATACTATGAACAGGGCTCCACAGGTCAGTGGCAGGTATGGAATTTCTAAAAAGTGTGACAGAAAACTTTGTTTGGCCTGATTGCATGACAAAATTATTTTTGCACGGATCGGCCACCCAAGATGTCTGCCATATGTGAGCTCCTTTGAGGCTGAGCGTTTTGCTTAGCTTATTAGGGGTCAGTAATATTCCTATATACTGCAAAACTACAGTATTCTAGTATACAGAACAAGAGAGTAAATGGGAATGGCTAAGTGGGCAGTTTACAGCATTTCCTGTGTCTCAAGAGAGCCCAAGATGCAGAAACCAATGATTACTCATGGAGTCAATACATTGGGGAACAGAAACCTGCAGTTCCCGCAAAGGTAATAGGTTTTTGATATATATGAGAGACAATTATCTTATACAAATGGTTCAGGACCCAACAAGAAGGGGGGCACTGCTGGACCTAATATTAACCAACAGGCCGGACTGCATATCACATTTACGGGTTAGAGGTAACTTGGGTAATAGTGATCATAAAATAATACGTTTTCAAGTATCCTTTAATAATATGTGTAGTAGAGGGGCCACAAGGACACTAAACTTCAGGAAGGCAAATTTCCAACGGTTCAGAGATGATCTTAGTGCAATAAACTGGGACAATGTCCTGAGACATAAAAGTAGACAAAGCAAATGGGAGACGTTTATTAGCATCCTGAATAGGGCCTGTGCACAAAATATACCCTATGGGAATAAGCATGCTAGAAATAGGAGGAAACTACTATGGCTAAATAAAATATGCAGATGAAGTCCATGGAGCCTCGGTTAAGAGTCTACAACATGGACACCAGCCAGTTATCCCACCAGGGAAGGACCTAGCCCAGGGTATTAGTAGCCCTTAAGTCACTATCCAGCCCTTGTGAGCTTGAAGATATGGCCGGGGGTTTACCATGGACTAGGTATCCAACCGCAGACAGCTGTTTCGGGGTTGTTGCCCCTCAGTCGTGTGGCGCAGGATTCTGGCTGGGTGGGAGCAATGCTTGATAGACAGACATCACAAAGCACCCACTGACCTTGTGGAGACCAGTGGAGGATAACACTGCGGGCACCACTCAAAGCACTCAAACACAGTGAAACCCAAGATGCATTGCTCCCTAGAATTTGAATATGCAGATGAAGTCCATGGAGCCTCGGTTAAGAGTCTACAACATGGACACCAGCCAGTTATCCCACCAGGGAAGGACCTAGCCCAGGGTATTAGTAGCCCTTAAGTCACTATCCAGCCCTTGCGAGCTTGAAGATATGGCCAGGGGTTTACCATGGACTAGGTATCCAACCACAGACAGCTGTTTCGGGGTTGTTGCCCCTCATCAGTGTGGGTTTCACTGTGTTTGAGTGATTTGACTGGTGCCCGCAGTGTTATCCTCCACTGGTCTCCACAAGGTCAGTGGGTGCTTTGTGATGTCTGTCTATCAAGCATTGCTCCCACCCAGCCAGAATCCTGCGCCACACTGATGAGGGGCAACAACCCCGAAACAGCTGGCTGTGGTTGGATACCTAGTCCATGGTAAACCCCTGGCCATATCTTCAAGCTCGCAAGGGCTGGATAGTGACTTAAGGGCTACTAATACCCTGGGCTAGGTCCTTCCCTGGTGGGATAACTGGCTGGTGTCCATGTTGTAGACTCTTAACCGAGGCTCCATGGACTTCATCTGCATATTCAAATTCTAGGGAGCAATGCACCTTGGGTTTCACTGTGTTTGAGTGCTTTGACTGGTGCCTGCAGTGTTATCCTCCACTGGTCTCCACAAGGTCAGTGGGTGCTTTGTTATGGCTAAATAAAGCGGTAAGAGGCGCAATAAGTGACAAAAAGAAAGCATTTAGGGAATTAAAGCAAGTAGGTAGTGATGAAGCGTTAAATAAATACACAAAGTTAAATAACATCTCTAAAAAGCAAATCAAGGCAGCAAAGATTGAGACAAAGAGACTCATTGCCAGAGAAAGTAAAAATAATCCCAAAATATTTTTTAGCTACATAAATAGTAAGAAACTAAAAAATTATTGTGTTGGCCCCTTAAAAATAATCTGGGTGAAATGGTGGATGAGGATGAGGAAAAAGCCAATATGCTAAATTACTTCTTTTTCAACAGTATTTACACAAGAAAATCCCATGACAGACAACATGTATCAGTGATAACAAAAACTCTCAATTAAATGTCACCTGCTTAACCCAGCAGGAAGTACAGCATCGTCTAAAAATCACTAAAATTGACAAATCCCCGAGCCCAGATGGGATATACCTCAGAGTACTGCAGGAATTAAGTACTGTCATAGATAGACCATTTTTTTTAATATTTAAAGATTCCATAATAACAGGGTCTGTACCAGAGGACTGGCGTATAGCAAATGAGGTGCCAATATTCAAAAAGGGGAAAAAAACTGAACTTGGAAATTATGGAAATTATAGGCCAGTAAGCTTAACCTCTACTGTGGGTAAAATCCTAGAGGGTTTTCTAAGAGATGCTTTACTGGAGTATCTGAAGAAAAATAACCTCATGACCCAATATCAACATGGGTTTACGAGGGACCGTTCCTGTCAAACTAATCTGATAAGCTTTTATGAAGAAGTAAGTTCTGGACTGGACCAAAGAAATGCAGTGGACGTGGTGTATTTCGGCACTTGATGCCGAAAAGGCCTTCGATAGAGTTCAATGGGACTTTCTTTTCTGTGTTCTTGAGAACTTTGGTCTTCAGGGCAACATACTTCAACTTATTAAAGCAATGTATAATGGCCCAACAGCTAAGGTTTACTCCAACAATTTTTTGTCTAGCCGCTTTTTCGCTTTCCAACGGAACTAGGCAGGGATGCCCCCTGTCACCCATACTGTTCGCTATGTTTATCGAACCCCTTGCGGCCAGTATTAGACAAAAATAACAACATCACAGGTATTTATAAAGGCAATAAGATCTCGTTATTTGCGGATGACATCTTATTAACCTTCGCTAATCCCCTTAAATCCTTAAGACACCTAACAATGTGCATTGACCAGTTCTCATCCCTCTCTCTCTACAAAATTAATGCCTCTAAATCCCAGATACTTGATTTCAATATTGACACCACTCTGTTGGAATACCTAAAAGAAGAATTCAATTTCACATGGGTAAACAAAGAAATTGCCTACTTAGGTATCACCTTAACTAAACCCTTAACAGCAACTGTGCAAACGAACCTTTCAGCCCTATTTCAAGCATTTCACAGGGACTACCTACGTCTAACTAAGATTGAGCTCTCCTGGTTGAGCAGGATAGAAGCCTTCAAGATGTCTCTACTACCGCGTTTCCTATATGTAATCAGGTCACTCCCCCTTTTCATACCAAAGAGTTGCGGCCATCAGGGAACACTGACACATATTTTTTATGATTGCCCGCTACTGTCCAAATTTTGGATTTATATCAAAACCTTAATCTCAGACACCACTGGCCTCACAATCGATCTCACTCCGGAGTTAGCTCTCCTTTCTATAGGGATAGAAAACCTTTCTCCAGACTTCAAATTCCTGACTTCACACATACTGATCACTGCTGTGCCGCCCAGCTTAGGGGACCGGGATACCCGGCGCAGGGTCCCTTTCCTTGGGGAAGTCACTGGTGGCTGGACCCAGGCCGTGGCCCCAGGCTGGCACACTCCTAAAAGGGGGTATTTACAGGGGATTTAGAAGTTTATATAATTTATAAAGTTTGTAGATGTTATTGTCGTGACGCCACCCAGAATAATGTGGCTATATATGGCCACCGCTGCCTTGTACTGGCCAGGGGATGATGGTGAGAGGCAGCTGAGATGGTATAGCCCTTTTCCGGGTAGGGCTGTAGGGTCCCCTGGACAGGTGATGTTAAAGTTAATGATGGATGAAGATGGAAGTATGGTGAGGAGATGTTAAGGACACAGACACTTACTTGATTCACAGCAAATTCTCTCAGCGGTGATGGTCCCAATCCTGGATAGATGGTAGCTGTTAAATCAGAGGCTGAGGCACAGATGAGGTTTAACTGGTTTACTTTCAACCAAACTATAATACAACAAGTCCCGTCTCCGGAGTCTGCAATAGGGGTTCAGTTGCTCAGGCCCCACCGGGTCCTTTACCTCCTGCTTGCGCTGTCTATGTGGCCCTGCTGCCGTGTGTGAACTCGCTGCCGGCCCAAATCTGTCCTCTCTGGGTCCCACTCAACAGGCAACTTGAGTCCTTTGTCTCTCTCTGCTTACCCCCTCCGGGAGTACTGCTGAACTCTTAGTATGTTGCTGTGTCTGGCCCTGTGAAGCTTGTTGTTACCTCACGTTTTTCCGGTTGCTGTATTGTATATAACTAATGCAGCCACGGATCCGGTATCCGTATCTGCGCTTTTTATCTAGGGTAGATAATGATGCTACCCGATTCTGAAAGTGTTCCTCTTATCAGTTTTCTCCTCCTCAGACCGATGGCTTGGCCCTGGAAATTGTCAGTCAGTCCTCAGGAACTCAATGCAGCTCCTGTCACTCTGAGCTCCTGGCTCCAACTGTCTGAAAATTTACCTCAAACCAGTGTTTTATCTCTAGGGAAGTCTCTGGTGTCTCTGGAGCTCCCCCTACTGGCCAAAGGTGGTAGTGCAGTGGCTTGGCTTTCTAAGTGAGTGCAACTATTATGATCTTATACTGTGGCTAATACCCGCAGGGGCGCCACATTCCCCCTTAGTTAAGAACAGTACTCCGGGACTGTGGGACAATAAACATAAGATATAACAGATAATATTTACAGAGTCTTTAAAAAAAAATAAAAAGTTACAAAAACCACTCAAGTTTAAAAAAAAATAGAGTCTTGTAAAAAGTCACTTCAAATAGCGTCCATTAATACAGCTCTGTCCTTGAGGGCTATTTATTTGTTAGGAAAGGCACTGCAATTAGCGTCCATTTTTCCAACAAAGTTTATGAATAATTTAAGAATGTTCAAAAAACAGTCTTTCCGGAGCTTTAATTTACCGCCTCCGGGCTGATAAATGAAGAAAAGAGTTCAAGAATATGCAAGTAGTTCATACAGAATAGTCTCTGCAGGTACTGAGCTCTTTTTTTTTTTTTTTAACGTTACATCTAATAACTACTAATTAACAACTAAATATCTATTTACATTTGGTAGTCTGCATATTTTGCTGGTAATTGACCCTGAGTACTACGCTGTGATCTGCGTAACGCTTGTGTACTGGGTGTACTCAATGTGATGGTGTGAGTGGACGTATACCTAGTAAGTACTTCTGGTTCTGCTAGGGATAATTCCACATTTGTGGGATTGGCAATTCCACCGTGTCCAGGACTATTATTACTAGGAATTTGTTCTTCCTGTCTTGGGACTTCTTGTGGTACAGGGTCTGCTTCTAATTCTATTGGTCTTGGGGCTTCTGGTATTACAGGCTCTGGTGTTTGATAGAAGGCCATCATGGGAACTACTACTGCACCATTGTAGGTTGGCCAGGTTTTAGGAAAGTCTCCTAAATAGGTGTGATATACTCCATCTTCTTCTTTTTCGTTAACAGGTTGAACCGGTACTGGTTGAATAACTTCTGGTTCAGGTTGAATGACTTCTTTTTCTTTCAATGTCTCTGGACATAGTTTTAGATTGTCTCTTGACACTAGTACTGATGTTAATCCACCATCTTTGCTTATAAGACACATTTTAGGATTGTTCACTCTCATTGGTAAAACTGTATATGGGGCAGATTCCCACTGATTGTCCAGTTTATTAGTGCGACGGTTTCTCTTGAGCACTTGATCACCAGGTTTTAATGGGGTTGCTAGAGCATTCTGGTTGAAGTATTGCTCTTGTCTTTCTCTAGTTTTCTGGAGATTCTTTTCTACGCATTCTTGCACTTGGCGATACTGTTGTTGGCGTAGGGAGTCCCAGTTGGAATCCTGCACTTCTGCGTCAGGTTTTACGATGCCCATTTCTAGATCTATTGGTAGCTTGCCAGGTCTTGCACGCATAAGGTAAGCTGGGGTACAGTTTGTGGAGCTTACCGGGACATTGTTATAGAGGTCTACCAAGTCAGGCAATTTCTCTGGCCATAGGTTTCTCTCTGTCTCTGGTAAAGTCTTTAAGAGATCGATTACAATATGGTTCATTTTTTCGCATAAGCCATTTGTTTGCGGATGATAGGCTGTTGTACGGATCTTCTTGCAGCCATACATATTGCAAAATTCTCTGAAGATCTCTGATTCAAATGCTGTGCCTTGGTCTGCGAGTACTTGTTCCGGATATCCATGGGGTCTGCAAAAGTATGTCTGGAACGCCTTAGCTGCTGTCTTTGCAGTGAGATCTTTCACGGGCACTACTACCAGGAAGCGTGAGTAATGGTCCACGATGGTTAAAGCATAGACATAGCCGGACCGGCTTGGTGTCAATTTCACGTGGTCTATTGCTACGAGCTCAAGTGGTTGCTTGGTAACTATAGGCTGGAGTGGTGCTCTTTGGTTTTTTAGATCTTTTCTTCTGAGGTTGCACGGACCACAGTTTCTGCACCATTCTTCAATTGATCTTCTCATTCCAACCCAGTAGAATCTTTCTCTTAAAAGTACTTCTAGCTTTTTCCACCCGAAGTGACCAGCACCATTGTGATAAGCTTCTAGGACCATTTTTACATCTTGTTTAGGCACAATGATCTGCCATACTAGCTCATGCGTCTTTGGATTGGTATATCTTCTGCACAGCTTTCCTTGGTACAGGAACATTTTGCCTCTCTCTTTCCAGAGTTGATGTGTCTCTTTCGGTGCATTTTCATTGGGATACGCACTTTGCTCAGTCAGCAGTTCTTTCACCAACTTCACAGCTGGATTGCTGTCTTGAGTGTCAGCCCATCTGTGGTGTGCTAATGGGTTGAGATTCACTTGTTGATGTTTCTGGTAGGCACTGGATTGATACTGTCCTACCTTGGGACGATGGAAGGCGGGTAGTTCAATTTCTTCAAGTTCTACCGGTTCTTCTTCCACGTCTCTCAAGTGCGGCATCCGGGATAAGGCGTCTGCATTTCCATTCTTTCGGCCTGCTCTATACTTGATCACGAAGTTATAATTAGACAGCCGGGCTATCCATCGCTGTTCCAGCGCACCTAGCTTGGCTGTATCCAGGTGGGTCAATGGGTTGTTATCAGTATAGACGGTGAATTCTGCAGCTGCCAAGTAGTGTTTGAAACGCTCAGTCACAGCCCAGACTACTGCCAGTAGTTCTAACTTGAAGGAGCTGTAATTTTCAGGATTTCTTTCAGTAGGCCGGAGCTTTCTACTTGCAAAGGCGATGACTTTCTCCTTGCCTCCTTGCTTCTGAGATAGTACTGCTCCCAGTCCCACATTACTGGCATCTGTGTAAAGGATGAAAGGTTGATGGTAATCGGGGTATGCCAGAACTTCTTCTCCGGTCAATGCCTTCTTCAACTTTTCAAAGGAATCTTCCCTCTCATCACTCCACTGGAAAGGAGGATTG